>BSBK01005962.1:0-540000 GCA_027943335.1 Chamaecyparis obtusa
ACTCTTACATTTTCTTATGTTTATTTTCCCCAATCAATCATTTTTTATTCTTTCCAATCTTTTTAGGCATCAATCTCTTTAGGCACTTGAAATCCTCCCTCTCTTTGTTGTAAACACCCTTCTCATAGGAGAGAAATTCCACTGACACTCATTTTACCCACACGAACAAACCTCTTCATAGGTAATTTTTAACAAGAGAAGAAGTACTAATCTAATTCTTTTGCGTCAAACTCCCCAAAAGACTAAGGTATTCATGGGCTCTTACACATGAAGGTAACAATATCATTCACTTTACTTTTCTTTTTGCATCTTCCAAATGGCTTATCTTTGCATCCCTTGTCATTTGACCTCTAAATTTTCGCTATGCTTCACTTTTCTCTTTATGATCTCCTCCATCTATATTCATTTACCCTCAATTTTTTGTTGATATCTTTACCTTCAAATTTCTTTGTTAACTTTAAATTTTCATAATTCAACCTTTTCATCATTCATCCATTCATCTTATTTTTCAATTACTTCAAAATCCTTACATCAATCTGCAAGTTCACCATTCATGGTGGAATATTCATCTTCTTCTTTAACTACAACCTCCTTCACCAATTTTGCACACTCTCATTTTCTATCACTTGGTAATCTACTTCCTAACATTTTCAAAATGTTCATTGTTTACATAAACAATCCCATTCTCTATTGGTGCCCCAACATTGATTTCTCATTGAATTACTGCCCTCTCATACTTTTCTACTCCTCTTTCAACCTTTTTCTATACTTATATATTTTTGCATTATTTTATGTCATGCCTGCCAATAAACGTGTCCTTGTTGTATGTGCACTATCTACTTCATCTTTCCTATTGCCTATAACACAAATTGGTTAGGAAAATAATTCTTTTATAATACATCCATTCTTGTTTTAATTATTTCTAATGTCTCACAAAGTTTTAGTTTCTCTACTCTATTGCAATGCTTATCCCTAGATGAAATTCTTACAAGTCTTCTTACAATAATCTTTGGCCTTCTTTCTATCATAACCATCTACACTCATAATCATAATCAATCTTTTTTCCTCCTCTAACTTTTTTAGTTACAGGTCTCCTCTTTCCTACAACAAATACATATAGGGTTTACTAAAGAAACCATTTCTTAACTTGTCAAGTTTAAACTACTTTCATGCTCACAATTTGTTCACGAAACTACACTTTTAGCCTACCTAGGTCCTATCATAGGTTTCCTTATAGTCAACGATCAACCCATGCACTTAGAACCATCATCTCTAATACCATTCTTAGAGAGGTAAACACCAAGAAACCAAACATTGCAAGACTAGTTCTATCTTCATAGTTCTCAAAACTATAATTACATTTCTTATGATATAATTTAGTAAATGCATCATAGAAATAATTAATACTAAGTTTCAATCAAAAAATAAAAAATGTGATCACTTATTTTTTCATCATATGACAAGGAAATTACAAAATCAATCGACAACATTGTCTATGTAACTAATTCAAAATAAAATTTCACCAAATCTTTAGATGAAAAAATACACTAGCATTAACGATGTCTCTAATCTATATTGCAAATAAGTTGACCCTTCTTTGAATCCAAGTAATCACTCTCTTACAATTGTTAATGTTTCTTTTCCCTACAACTACCTATGTTTCTTCATATATCTGGGCATTAATCTCTCCTGGCACACAACTTCCTCTTCCTTGTAATTGGAGATATCCTTCTCATAACATAATAAATTTCATTGATAACTATTTTACCCATGCCAATAAACCTCTTCATAAATAATTTTTAAGAGAAGGGAAGAACTGATTTGATGCTCTTGCATCACTTCTCTACATATTTATATATTTTCAAACCTTTTTTTCTATCATTTTCTCTCCATGTATATCCCTTTCTAAATATCCCTCTCTATTTATATATCTATCACCATGTCTCTCTCACATGTGCATTCTATGTTTCTCCCTAGGTATGTGCAGGATCATGGTATGCCAAAAAGTGGTGATGTGAAAAAGAAGTCATGATTAATAAACTCTTTGAAAAATAACTATAAATTTCAAATAGTATAACTTTTTTGAAATTTAAAATATACATCACATTATATGCTTCACCTAATACAATAATAATAAATCATTCAATCTAGGTAAGTCTCTCGCCTTGTAAACATTATAATTACCATTGATGATTATTCAAGATTATATTGGGTTGATTTTCTAAAAGAAAAATTAGAAGCATTTGAGAATTTGAATATTTTTAAACTAAGATTTGAGAATCAATGTGGTAAGAAGATTAAATATTTGAGATTTGATAAAGGAGGAGAGTTTACATTAATAAGTTTGATAATTTTTCTGAGAAACATGCTATTAAGATATTTTTTAGTGGCTAGAATACCATAGTAGAATGTTGTAGTTGAAAGAATGAATCATACAATACAAGAAGTAGAAAGAAAAATGATGCAAGAAGAAAGTTTATCAGAGGTTTACTGGAGAGAAGTAGTACATACAACTATATACAAACTTAACAAAATTCTTTACTGAAAGAAGTATGGAAAGGCATCATATGATCTATAACATGAAAGAGTACCTATGGTAAAGTATTTTAATATTTTTGGGAGAAGATATTACATATAGAGAGATGAGAACAATATTGGAAAATTTGAAACAAGAGAAGATGAAGGTATATTTCTAGGGCATTCTACAAAGAGAAAATTATATCAATGTTACACAAGAGATTGAATAAGATTTTTGAAACTGCGAATGTAAATTTTGATTAATATTTTTATAAGACTCTTGAGAAAAACATTGAATATGAATATAATACAAAGTATAGAGGAAAGGAAGATAATAAATATGAGAAAGAGAAAGGGGACACTCTAACATTTACAAATAAGACACCAAGGTATGCACAAAGAAATCATTTTGAGAACTAGACCCTTGTTGAAAAGAATAGAGGAGTTGTTACTAGAAGTAGAGAAACATAAGAATTAATTTTTATTGTGTTTACTTTCAACAATTGACCCTAAGACTATGGAAGAAGCATGTAATGATTAGAAATGGGTAAGATAAATTGAGGAGTAACTTAACTAGATAGAGAAGGATCAGACTTGGGAACTTATGCCCAGATTAGTTGACAAGAATGTAATTGGTACTAAATGAGTTTTCTTGAACAAGTTGGATGAGAATAGTAAGGTAATTAGGAATAAGGTTGGGTTAGTATGAAAAGGTTACACTCAAATTGAAGGTATTGATTTTGATGATACTTATTTCCTTGTTTCCTTGATGGAGGTAATCTAGATATTTATTTCATTTGCAACATTGAAAGATTTAAAGGTTTATCAAATGGATGCTAAGTCAACATTATTTAATGGAAAGCTTAAAGAAGAAGCTCTCATCGAACAACCAAAAGGATTCATAAATGAAGGTAATATGGATGTGTTGTCCAAATAGAAGTGTGCATTGTATGGATTGAAGAAGGCACCCAGAGCCTTGTATCGAATAGTGGATGGGTATCTAATTGGATAAGGATTTTAGAGAGGGTCAACAGATAGTAAATTATATTACAAAATTTATTTTGATCATATTTTGATTATTGTGGTTTATGTAGATGACATTATTTTTGGAGGAAAATATAATCTTTGCAGGAAATTCATAGAGGAGATGTAGAAGGAATTTGAGATATCTATGATTGGTGAGTTGAATTTATTTCTTAGGTTGTAGGTAAATCATAACAATAAAGGAGTTTTTATTTCTCAATCTAACTATGTCAAGGAATTGTTGAAAAAAATTGGGTTGGAGAATTTTAAACTAGTATGTAATCCTATTATTACCATATGTAAGTTGAATAAGGAATATGATTCACTGAAGGTTGATGAATGTCATTAAAAATAAATAATTGGAGGACTATTGTATCTTACTACAACTAGACCATATATTATGTATGTAGTATGTTTGGCAACCAAATTTCAGAAAGAACTGAAAGAGACATATGTTATAGAAGTAAAGAGTATTATTAGATAATTGAAGGGTACATAAGAGTGTCGATTATGGTATCCAAAAATTTCATATTTTATTCTAACAACTTATAATAATTTAGATTGGGCTAGTTGTTTGGATAATCAAAGAATTACTAGTGGTGGAGATTGTTTAATTTGCTACAGGTTGGTTGCTTAGTCAATAAAGATGAAAGATTGTGTAACACTATCAACTATTGAATTAGAATATAATGCAACATCCTCACATTGTACTCAGGTATTGTGGATGAAATAGACATTGAATGATATAGGTGTAGCTTTTGATGAGCCATTTTCAATCATGCATGATAAAACCAATGATATAAATATTTTAAACAATCCAATGCAGCATTCCAAAATGAAACATATATCTATTAGGTATAATTTATTGAGAGAGAAGGTGTTGGAAAAGGAAGTCAAACTTGAGTATGTTCCTACAAAGGAGGAGATGGAAGACATATTTACAAAACATTTATCAAAGGATACTTTTGAGTATCTCAAGTGGAAGTTTGACATTTTGTCTAATCCTAGTGTTTAGTAAATAAACCAATGTGTACATTGCTATTAAAGTAAATGCTATGCTTATTCTTTTGTAGATCAATACTTTGTAGCTTCCTCTCAAAGGGAGAAGAGTGAATTTGTAAGGGGGAGTTTGGCCCTTCTTAATTATTTTCAAAGGGAGAGAAGAATAGCTGGATAAGAGTGATGGAGAAATTTGATGTTGATAGCTTTTAACGATTATTATTATTATTGAGGTAAACAAAGGTTTTGAAGGGGCCCCAAAACCATGAACAATGGAAAAAATTAAGATATAACATTACAAACTCCCAAGAAGGAACATACCAGCAAGAACATAGGCCAGAAACCCCATACAGAAAACAATAGGACACTACCAAGATAGGACTTTGAGAAACAACAGTCCAAAGGAGAAAGACCCCAACAACTATACATTAGATCCCTTTCTATGGGACCAAAGGTTCATATCAAAAGAAGAGGAGGATCTCTTTGGATATTTACCTTTAACTATGATCTAACCTTCTTCAACTCTAGTAGCCTCATTCTTCCAGCACAATAAATCCAAGAAAAAATATCGAACACCCAAAAAATGTGTTGAACTAGCTAGTAGGACACCCGGCGTAGGGCCAACTTTGGTTCCAATAAGTGGGAAAGGAAAACTAGAACTCTCAGCAACAAAGACACCAATAGAGACTATATTAGTAGCATCCACATAACCTCCACTAGAGAACCTAGCATAAACTAGAGAAGAAGAAATAGGTTCTGAACTAGTAGAAGGATTAGAAACAACAACGTCGGCAAGCCCAATAGGAGCATCAAAATCCAAAATAGGTCATGAGCCTTCCACCTCCATAGGATGAACTTGATATCCTAAAACATGAGTAACATCCTTCTCATACTAAGAGGATCTTTTCAAGACTATATAGTGTTCAATGGAAGAACCCTTCTACTACGAAGGAGATGATTTCTTCTTCTTAGAATCAGAGCTACAATAAGCAACAATATGACCAATCTAAAAACATTTTTGGTATCTAAAAGGAATACCTTCATAGTCAAGTTTTTGGATCTAAGATCCTAAGGATGATTTGATTTTAATTTCAGATGGAAGATGTTGTGAGGTATAAATATCTACCAAAATAAGGGCAAAAGTAGAATGATAAATATTAGAAGAATCATGATCCAACATTAGGAAATCCCTCGTAGCCTCACCCACTTCCTCAAGGATAGAATCATGCCCTTAGATGAAGGGGGAGATTGGGGTGCCTAACCCAAATATGGATCTTGTTGAAGACTCAAGAGGAAGGATTGAAATCAAGGTGTCAGGGCTTAGCCATAAGCATCAATTTGTCCTCCTCCCAGATAAATAAATCTTCACACGGGATCTTAGATCTATCCTTAGCACTATAAAATTTGGCTATAAAAAAACCCTTTTGTTAAAGGAAAAATATGTATATTATCTAATATTATTGGTTTCCATCTTTGAGACACCCTATCATGCAGTTGGGGGAGACTGCCTACCAGAAACCATGAAAATGACATATCAGTCTGTGAGCTTTGAAAACCTAAGTATTGTTCTACAAAACCCCTTCAACAATAGAAGATATCTAGATAGAAAGAGAGCCACTCACATGAATCAGAGTGATGGAAGACACAATGCTAGAAGAAACCCTAGGCCCATTCAAAGCATTGGCAACAACCTTGGAAAAAGAACCCACCATGAGAGAATGTTGTACACCGGAAGATCTGAAAGCATTCTCAACAAATGACAGAAAAGGTGAAGAGAGGGCAATAGGCAGAATGCCCCCAGCACCAGCAACCTATGAAGATGTTGAGTTTAAAAATGCCAACTCTCTAGGAGAATAGAGCCCCTTCCTAGAGACTACAGAAGGCCTAGAACCCCCACCCCCCCCCCCCCCCCCCCCCTCCCCCTACAAGAAGTGCAAGAAGAACCATGCCTAGAACTAGACAGATAGACATTCAAACTACCTAGGCAAGAAAGCATCGCCATGAGTAGAGCAGCACAAAAATTATAGCTTAGGGAAAATAATTTTCTTTATTATTGTTTAATGTTTCCATCAATGACAAAAGGGGAGATTTTTAGAATGTGATGTTGAGAATATTGTTTTTTGTTATTATTAATGCAAGTATATCCGATGCATAGAAGAGGTTTAGATGTGGTTTAGTTATTTTGGTGTATTGGTAGTGGTGTATGAGTAGAAGTTTGCACTAAAGGATATTCTTTAAAGATTATTCCTTATTCATATTGATGTTGTTCTTATCTAGTGTGAAACATACTATGGAATGTTTATTTGGTTTAGTCCTTTTTGGATGTACTTATTGTGCTTCAGTCAATTCATTTGAATTATAATGTATAAATCCTATTTGTTGGTACCAAAGGTTTTAAAGATTATGTAGCATGTTGATTTGCGCAAGGCATATTGTACTGAGACAAGTGTGATGACCTAAAACTAATTGAATAACTTGATGAACTAAAGAGATAGTGAATAGAGATCACCGAGCTATAAAAGTGATATGTAAGATGATTAAATCAGTCAATATGTTATCATTGATGTCAATCAGTTTTGACTATACTTATCATGATAGTTACAAAAATCTAAACATCTGTAGAAGGAAGAAATGGGGAAGAAATGAGATATCTACATAAGGACAAGATGGATATGATAGATAAGGATAAGGTATAAATTGGGTAACTTATTTATGAGTCTATGGCATTATGTTGTTGACTTGAGCATGTTACATTATTCTATAATAGAGAAGAGATCAGAATTGAACAAGTTAATGTGATCGGTAATTGAAGATTTTTGTATACACTAAGTGGGTCTTGTGTATACCAAGTGACAATAATAATCGAGTTAGTTATCACCAACGCATTCAATATTAACCAAGTAGGGATGAAAACATTAAATGTTATAGCAGCCAATTGAAATTGATGAGCTGGAAATTGCTTATGATTTTGAGGTAAGAGATGAAGTTTGTTATAAGATCCATAGATGAAAAAATTTAGATACGATCGAAGGAAAAGGAATGAAACATGTTATTGACACATCTTCCAAGGAATTTTGAAGCAGAAAAATGGATGAAGGATATTAAGAGACAAAATCTTATGGATGGTATGAAAATGGATTACACGTCTATTTAAGAGACATAGAATTCATTGTTGAATTATGATAGATGAATAGAGACTGTAGAAGATTTCACGTGTTTAGACATTTTTCATTCATACCTGATCAAACTGGTTACTGTAGGCATAATCGAGGGTCAGAGAATTATACACCGAGTGAAGTAGGTTGGAGGATATGATGAAGTGAATTGATTAATGATCAAAAGATTTGTATTGAGCTTAGCATAGATATGAATACTTAAAAATTGAGTTGTATTTGAATCAGATCACTATTGTATCAGTTTAAACATTGTTACAGAAAAATGTCTTAATCGAGTGGACTTAACAGTCCTTTTGTATTTCCATATGACATTCAAGGAATGTTAATTATTTTCTTGTTGACCTGATAGTGAATGCTAGTTAAAATTTAAATGTTAGTGATAAATCCTCTACCCAGGTCACATGTAACACATTGTAACCTTTTATAGGGTTGGCTCCTAACCGAGCTCACTTCATAAGAGTGAAATAGTTTAGGTTACGGCCAGTCCCATGTGGTTTTTCCCTTAGCAGGGTGTCCAAGTTAAATCTTTGTGTTAGGTGTTATTTTTTATGATTATTTTTCTATCATACTTTACATATTGCATATTTGATTAATTGGAAAAGACAACTTTATAAATTACTGGTATTTTGTAAATGAACTAAAAGATAGATATCTTATCTTACTGAGTTCTTTTATTTGTTGAAAAAGTTTGAAAAGTACATCTGAGAGTTTGGGACTGTAGGATAACTGATTTATTTGATTCAACCCTCCTCTCAGTTATAGATAACAATTGGTATCAGAGCTATATTGATTGCTTGGAGGAAAGTTTCAATGACTTGATCAAAAGATCACAAGATGCATAAAAGGGAAGTGTCTAAACTAAACAAAGATAACTTCTCAACATGGCAAAGCATAATGAGGTTGTACATATTTGGAATTAGAGAATCTTCTCTTCAACTCCTAGACAATGGCTACATACAACTGACTATTGGACCTTTGATAGTTGATCAACTAAGAGATAGACATGAACACAATATAACAATGATAGAGATAGTTGCTTCTCTATCTGATGCAAACTTTGAAGATATCAAAGCATGCACTACAAAAAAAGAAATGTGGAACAAACTTGTACTAGTTTATGGAGGAGATGTAAATGTGATGAGAGCTAGAGCTGAAACCTTTAAAGGTAGATTTCATGATATGAAGATGAAAGAAGGTGAAAACATCACACAATACTCTAACTGAATCAATGAGGTGGTCAATGCTATCCGAGGAGAAGGAGGTGTTATTGATGAAGACACATTTGTGAGTAAAATTCTTAGAACCTTCTTGCCTATCTATGCTATTAAAATCTCTTCTATTCCTGAAATGAGATCTACACCAAACATCGCTCTTACACTTGATAGTTTAATTGGTAAGTTGACTAATTTTGAGATGAATAACTATGATAATAGTATTGTACCGAGTGTTTATTATGCATTCATGGCATCCATGAATATTGGTAAGTCCACTAGTAAACATAAAATAAGAAATGAAAGTGGCAGTAACAATGAAGATGCACTTGAATTACTTATGGCTAGGAGACTTTAGAAAGGTAAAGGAAGGTATAAAGGAAATTTACCTTTAGCATTTTGTAATTGTAAAGAGATTGTTCATATTTTTGCTAGATTTCCTAACAAGAAAGATGAAGATAAAGACAACAACCAATCTGGTGATGGAAAGTTTGGCAGAAGAGATAACTGAGATCACAAAGGAAACTAACACTATGACAGAAGAAACAATCGAGACTACAAAGACAAAGGTAAGAAGGCATGTTACCTTGTTGGAGATGCTTATGGTAATAATGACACTGACACTGATGAAGATATTTAGGTGGTATTCTTAGCAATAAATGATGATTTAGAAGAAGAAGAAAGTTATGTAGAAATAACACTTATATCTAAAGTTAGAAAGAATGATATATGGATTACTGATAGTGGCTATACACATCATATGACGGGTGGTGAGGGAGAATTTGAATACCTTAAATATTATAATGGAGGATCTGTTAAAATGGCAAATGATACACCTTGTCTAGTGAAAGGAAAATGATCTATCTTGTATAATGATAAGATTAGATGTGAGAATGTATATTGGGTGAAAGGACTTAACTATAATTATTGAGTGTAGAACAATTGAATAATTTAGTTCACCGAGTTGCATTTGAAAGTAGAAAGGTGAAGCTCTGTGATGAAATCAGAAAGTTGGTCGGTACTGGTGAACAATCCAAAGGTAATCTATTTTATCTTGACAATGCTGAAACTTCTTGTTTGTTGGCTAGAAATGAAGATGTGTGGTTGTGGAATAAGAGACCCTTACATGTGAAATTTAATGATATGGTTAAAATCAGTAAGAAGAGAAGAGCTAGATAGGTTTACCAAATCTAACTAAACCTAAGCATGTCATGTGTAATCAATGTCAAAAAGGGAAAATGACTAAATATAGTTTTAAAAGAAAAGACTATTCTTCTAAAGGTATCTTGGAGTTGGTAGATACCGACTTATGTGATCCTATGAGAACTTAGAGTTATTATGGTGAAAAATATTTCATTTTATTTATTGATGGATACTCTAGGATGATGACATTTATGTTTTTGAAAGACAAATCTGAAGCTTTCAAACTATTTAAGTGGTATAAAGATAAAGTTGAAAAGGAAACTAGGAAAGATTTAAATTGCTTAAGATCTGATAGAGGAGGTGAGTTTATTTTTGATGAATTCACTAACTTTTGTAATGAGCATGGAATTATAAGACATGTTTCTACACTGAGAACACCACAATAGAATGGTATTGTAAAAACAAGGAATCGATCTATAGTTGACTGTGCTAGAACATTGATGATTGAGAAAAATGTTTCACAAATGTACTAGAGAGAAGTTGTTAGTACTATTGTATACACCTTGAACCGAGTTCAACTGAAGAAAGATACAAATAAGACACCTTATAATCTATAGTTTGGCTACACACCAAATATAAACTTTTATTTCATAATTTTTGGAAGTAGATGTTACACTCTAAAAGATGATAGAAATGGTAAAAAAAAAGTTTAAATGTGATGAATGAATATTTATAGGATATTCTATTAAGAGAATAACATACAAATGTTTTAACAAGGCTGCTAACAAAATGATTGGAAAACTGATGTATGTGGTACATAGTAGGCCAGATATAGCACATATAGTTGGGATTGTAGCAAGAATTTTTGCTAATCCTGAGGAATCACATATCACTACTGTTAAAAGGATTCTAAGATAGTTAAAGAAAACTAAAGATTATGGTTTATGGTACAAAAAGGAAGGCAATTTTGAACTACGAGTTTACACTGATGTAGATTGGGCTGGAAACATTGATGACTGGAAGAGCACAACCAGTGGAGCATTCTTTTTGGGAGAAAGACTTGTAACATGGATAAGAAAGACACAAGAATGTATTTCTCAATCTACTGCTGAAGCAGAGTATGTTGTTCCAGTTCCTAATTGTTCAAATATCACGTAGATAAAATAATTGTTGGAAAGAATGAATGAGGTGATCACTGATCCAGTGATTATATATTGTGACAACACAAGTGTTATAAGAATTTCCAAGAATCTAGTGATGCATTAAAAACTAGAGCATGTATCTATTAAGTATCACTATTTGAGGGAATAAGTACAACAAAAGCAAGTGAAACTAGAGTTTTTGAAATCTAAAGAGAAACTTTCTAATATATTTACCAAGCACTTGCTGAAGGACACTTTTGAGTACTTGAGCACTAGACTATGGGTCCATCCCCTATCTAGAAGTCACTAAGGTGACTAGGATATTTCATCGACCTATACTTTATCAAAAAATCATTCATGTTGATACATATAGCTCACACTTTAGGATTCCTAAGGTTGTGAAAAGATTGTAGAAGCTAAAACAAAGAATTGTATATTAGTACATGAAGGTACTTGATCTGGACCAAACAACAAAGAACTACTTGGATGGTGAAGAGCTATTTATTTTATTTTGGCATTGTTGTCAAAGGGAGAGAAATTTATATAAAATATTGGGAGAGATATTTCAGTGAAACATCTATCCACTACAGGGAAAGAAAAATTTAGAGAATTGAAGAAGATCAAATCTGCAAGGACGGTCTGCATGAAATGATGTTGTAGTGATTAAGCATATTAAATATCAAGCTAGGGAGAGCTTACTGAACTAAAACATTTATCTATATAGTTGTAAAATAAATTTTTGGTATGGTATGTCATATTTCATAATGTAACATATTAAATATCAAGATAGCAAGAGCTTACCGAGATATAAGATTTATCTATGTAGTTGTAGAAAAAATGTTTGGTATGGTATGGTATATTTCATATTGTTTGTGTTTCCATCAATGTGAAAGGGAGAGATTGATGACCTACAACTTATTAAATAACTTGATGAACTAAAGGGACAGTGATTAGAGATCACCTAACTATAAAAGTGATATGTAAGATGATTAAATCAGTCAATATGTTTTCATTGATGTCAGCCAGTTTTGACTATACTTATCATGATAGTTACTAACATCTGGACATCTTTAGAAGGAAGAAATGGGGAAGAAATGAGATATCACATAAGGACAAGATGGATATGATAGATAAGTATAAGGTATACATTGGGTAACTTATTGATGAGTCTATGGAATTATGTTGTTGACTTGAGCATGTTACATTATTCTATTTTTTAGAAGAGATCAGAATTGAAAAAGTTAATGTGGTCGCTAATTGAAGATTTGTGTATACACCGAGTCAGTCTTGTGCATATCAAGTGACATTAATAACTGAGTTAGTTATCACCGACACATTCAATAGTAATCAAGTATGGATGAAAACATTAACTATTATAATAGCTGACTGCAATTGATGAGCTAGAAATTGCTTATGATTTTGAGGTAAGAGATGAAGTTTGTTATAAGATCCACGACAAATAAAATTCAGAGATTATCGAAGAGAAGAGAATGAAACATGTTATTGAAACATCTATTGAGGAAGTTTGAAGCATAAAACTAGATGAAGGAAATTAAGAGGCAAAATCTTATGGCCGATGTGAAAATGACTTACACCTCTATTTAAGAGACATAGAATTCATTGTTGAATTATGTTAGATGAATAGAGACTAAAGAAGATTTTGCGCAAAGACATTTTTCATGCATACTTGATCAAACATGTTACAAACAGAACCAAGCTGAACTACATGTATAATTGAGTGTTAGAGAATTATACACCGAGTGAACTAAGTTGGAGGATATGATGAGGTGAATTGATTAATGATTAGAAGAGTTGTATTTAGCTTAACATAGATCTGAATAATTTCAAATTGAGTTTTATTTGAATGAAATCACTACTGTATCAATTTAACCATTGTTATAGCAAAATGTCTTAACCGAGTGGACTTAACAGTCTTTTTGTATTTCCACATGACATTCAAGGAATGTTAATTGTTTTCTTGTTGACCCTATAGTGAATGTTGGTCAAAAGTTAATTGTTAGTGATATATATTCTAATCAGATCACACCTAACAGTGTGCATTCTAACCTTTAACATGGTTATCTTCTATCTGAGCTCACTTTAGAAGGGTGAAATATTTTGGGTTACCAATCCTAGGTGGTTTTTCCCTTCGTAGGGTTTTCACATTCAATCTTTGTGTTATGTGTTATTTTTTATGATTGTTTTTCTATCATACTTTACATATTGCATATTTGATTAATTGCTAAAGACAACTTTAGATATTACTGGTATTTGGTAAATGAACAGAAAGATAGATATCTTATCTTACAAAGTTGTTTGATTTTTTGAGTTTTTTTGAAAAGTATACTTGAGAGTTTGGGATTGTAGGATAATTGATTTAATTAATTCACCCCCCTCTTAGTTATCTAAGAAGATGGTCTACATTTCATTCCTTACCACCACATCAATGCTTCGGTGAGACGTATTTCAAATCAATTTATGCAAACTTGGTTGTTAGAATTATGCAATATAAGAAGAGTTATAATCTTAGTTGATGTGGTGATACTTAGATGTGAGTAATACATGAATTGAATGTGAATTTGGTAAGGGAAGATCTATGTGTTGATTAATGCATGAGGGTTTTGATGCAATTGGTAGTAGACTATTCATTTCTATATTGTAGAGTATTGATTATAGTGACTTTACTGGTCGTTTCAACTTTCATTTCTTGTATTCTAGTAGTGAGCCCTTTTTTCTAATAGTGAGCCTATTTGTATTAATAATTAGCCTTTCTTATTTCTGGGCAGTTATCCTAACCATCCAGGAGCCGACTAGTAGTGAGAAAACCAATAGTGAACCCTTGTAAAAATTACCATGACCAATGTTTTTTTCCTGAGAATTAGCTTCTCTGTGGTTTTTTCTTGTTTGGGTTTCTGTGTAAATTCCAATGTTGATAGTTTTGATGGTTTGATGCTTTCATGTTTATAACTGTTATAAGTTTCTAATTGATTTAACTACTTACTATTTTTATATAAGGTTAGGAATTTTTTTTTTAATAATTGATTCAGCTCCCCTCTCAGTTATTTCGAATGTTCAACATCCAACCTCAACTCCTCTCTCCATGTTGACATCCTCTCTACAATTAAGACTTGTGGTCTAGAAGTTTATGTCCACATTGTGGGAAATAGAGAAACCCAATCATATTGTTCTTGGGAATGGGTTGACCTACTCAAAATGTTCCTAGAAATGGGCTAATCTAGTTGGCCTTTTCCCTAATATTTGTGTGCAAATTCAAACAATGAGGTGGTCTTAATATTTGAGAAATAAATCAAACTCCCCTTAGCTTTCTTTAAGTTTTAAGATCCCAAATATTTTTTATGGTTTTATAAGCAACCTACCTCTCCTTGTTCAGACATAACAAGATAATTACATTACAACCTCAAGGTTAAATTCAAGATATCTATCATCTCAATAATTCCAAGGAAAATTTCAAGCATTGAAGGAATTTCCAAGGAAATCTTTTCCATTTTGGAAATATTTTCTCCCTCATTGAAGGCCAAGTAGAGGTGACCACCATCAAGGAAGATGGTTATAGCATAATAATTCATCCACAAGAATGAAATCATTCATATCATTCTCAGTCAATGTGGAAAACTACAACAATTATTATGCAAGGCACACTGTTCAGTATTTTCTTTTAGGTTTTTGTGTGGAATCAATATATTGCATCAACACTTATTATCACATTCAAAGAAGCATTGCAAAATCAATGTATTGTTACATATTTTTAAACAAAACTCAAATTGGAAGAGTTGATCCAATGTTGGTTAATTTTAAACTAAAAGGTGCATTTCCTTTTATTGCTTTTCCTAGACTATTTACAATTTTTTGAGTTAAAGAAAAGTTTTTATTACTATAAAATGTGTTGCTTTATGAATAAAAATTAGTTGATATTAAAACTACATGGAAGCATAGAGAATAAATACAAATGGAGATTCTCATTCATTTTTTTTCAAAGATACTCTACAATATTTCAAATTTGGTTGGAAAATAGATACATCACTGATATACACAAATTACAAAACTAAGTTGCAAGTACTGTGAATTTGAAAGAAAACAAAATTAAAGACTGCACAAGCCATTAGATTGACTGAGCAATGCAACAAAAAGTAGAAAAATATGGAAGTCGATATGTAGAGAAGGGGAAAATGTTCATCAGTTCCCATGGAATGACGAGCTTGTTGGTGCTCAAATCAAAAAATTAGATAATCGATCAAGAATGCTTGCTTAATTTATAAATATCCATATGAATTGGCTAACGAACATGAGTGGTCGATTATGGTCCTCCTCCCCTGCACTTCTGGCTCTCCAGAACCAAGGTGGGTTAACCTGATACTTAGACTTATTCTTCAAGTCTAAGTTTTTTATAGAAAATATATATATATAAACCGATTCACTTCAAGATAGTACGTAAAATTTTAAAAGAAACTAAGCTAAAAACTATATGCTTCTATAAACTTTGAGATAAATAGAGTATGTCAAAACAATGTACTTATGTATGTAAATAAAATTGATGCTTCGAAATTATAAAGTTCCAAATAAGAAATAAAATAATAATCTATCAGAGCAAGATTAGAACATTTTCAAATAATTAAAACTAATCAATAAAACAGACGAGTGTCTTGTTCCAGACTGGGCAATAGAGTCAAATCTATCCAATTATCATGTGCAACTATGGAAATGGAATGCAACCAATATTACTCCTAATACATGTGACTGATCCCTATAAATTTAGAATGAAATCATAGTAGTCTTATTGAATTTAAATTTTCTCAAAAGGCCAATTTGACATAATTGAAATCTGACAACCAATCTTTCAATTTGGTTTTTGCTATCTGGAAATCAATTAAAATTATGATCTATCTAAATAGTGCAATAGGGCATACGTTTGCAAACATCTATTATCCAAAGGACCAATTGAATAGAAAATGTAAATGATTGCCTTATCAATGAAACAAAATACTTAGCTCTTTTATTGATCATAAAAATAGTACAAAATGTTCATGTTCCAGTGTTGATTCAAATTCTTTTCTTCTCCTAAAAATGTATCATCCTCCTCCATACATTGGTCTTGGTATCCCTATAAATATCTGATCCAAGGGATGCATACAAGCTTCAGACAAACGTATTGTTTGAAAGCAAATACCTAATCCCTAAATTGGGCCACTGGAACATTATAAACTACTATGAATAAAAAAATTACCGTCTGAGGGCTAATAAATCAATTTTAATAAAGTTTTTTTCCTGAAATGCTCCTCATGAAATACTCATTCATGTCATTTCTGAAAATTCTTTATAATATCTCTCTTGAAAAATTTCTGCATAATAAATTAATTAGAGCTTAATGTGGTTTAAATTTTATTTATATCCCTTTAGAAAATATTTTATCTTTCCAGCATATGTATTAATTAATAAATATTATTTTAAAGAGATAATATTTACCCAAATATTATTTATCAATATTAACCCAAGGGTAAAAATATTTTGTTTCCAAGACATATAAACATTATATACCTTTTGATATATCAACATAATCTAGGCATTGACCTACGGTTGTTTCTTCTCTTTGTAATAGAAAGATCTTGAGTTTGATTCCCAAAATGACAGCTTAAATAAACTTAATATAAAAAAATATCAACATAATCTTAAAATATAATATATTTATGCATTACAAATAAATTGCATTTCCATTGAGAAATATAATTTTTTTACTCAAATCAATAATTTACCTTTTCAAGATTTTCAACTATTAACATAGGGTAAAAAATAGCAAGTCTCACCTCAAAGTAAAACTAAAAAACACATTCTTAGAATAAAATATATTTTTACATTTTGAGCTAATTACTTTCACTCAAACAAAAACATCTAATCAACTGTAATTACAATTGATATAAAAGAATTTTGAATAATCAATATAAAAATATTTATTCCTTTTTAATAAAATAAATCCTACCCCAATGTATCAACAATTTATTATCTCTCATTGCCAAGATATTAAATACATTTTACCCTAGTAAAATTATTTACGAAACACTACCTTTGCGTGATTTAAAAGAAAGAATATAAACCTTGGTTGATTAAATAAAACACTTTCACGCAAAGTTAAAACTTTAAAAGTATGTAAATAAATGATGCCATCTATTATAACGTTCTATTCGTGCATTTAATTAAAATGCATACTTAATTAAACTACATTTTTCTTTTAAATTAAATAAATATTTACAATAATTACATAAGATCTAAAAGAAACACAAAATTTACTTTAGCATGAATATGCAATATTAAAATAAGGTGAAATATATATGTTTCAAAACAAATAAGAGAAAAAGGGGACAAGTTATATATATTTATTTCAACAATCAATATCAAAAAATACAATAGAGCATTTGGTAAAAGGGGGTTGGATAGTTAGGATAGTTAAAAGGTTGGCTTGAGAGGTTGAGTGTTCAACTCCCTCTCAACACCTTTTTTATAATTATATTATTTTTATTTTGGAAAAAATAAAAGCATTTCCAACATTTAGGTTTTTCCAATTAATTTTTTAAAAGAAACATGCATAGAGAGATAATACATTAATTTTAAAATAAGGAAATGCAAGATAATACTTCCTTGAATAATTTGAAATTAATGTTGCATTTTTGGGGATTGAATTTCAATGTGTCAATAGTGGCTCCAATTGGGGATGCGCGTTCATACCTAGGCGTAATGAGGATCCAGCTATCTCTAGAGAAGTAGACCATATATTTGAAGCATTAATAATATATGGGTATGTTCAGGATCATGGTATGCCAAAAAGTGGCGATGTGAAAAAATAAACTTTTCACTCATCCAAAAGTGCACAAATGGATTTGTTGACTTTTTAGTAGGCCTAGGTGTTAGTACATCTATCCAAGCCAAAAGTCAAAGCACAGGCCTAATAGGATATCCAATATTATCGGATATCTGACAATATCAGATATCCAATAATATTAGATATCCGATAACATCAGATATCCAATTTTTTCCAATAACTATATATTTGCATACCATGGCCGCATTTAATATTTTCACTGTGAAAACATGGAACACAGCTAGGGCTATCAAAGATATGATTTTATCCCCTATCCAATTTTGCTTGAATCTAAGTTAAGTTCAATCTTCAATTTTTTATTGTTTTTATTGTGTTTTAATAGAAATTTATAGTTTGTTATATAAAAACTAGCCTGTTTAAATGAGTTTTTGTATTGTTTTTTTTTTTAATTTATTGTAATTATCTATTTGTTTTCTAATTGTAATCAGATGTGGAATCAGAAAATCCTCCTAATGATCCCACAAACAATCCAGAACCACCTCCCAACAATCCCCCACTTTTAGAAGATGAACGAGTCTCAAACCCTCACTGTTTAGAGGATCTCATAGGAGACAATCTAAATCAGCTTAGAGGATTTCAAACCACCTATGCCAATATCCCCACATTGTGCCCCATGTTTACCACATTGAACTCCATTATTGAAAACATGGATAAACTTACAGAGAAACATCATGTTGCACTTCTTTGACGCGGTTCCATGCACACCCAATTTGATGATGGGCTTGACTATAATCAAGTCATGAACCTAAACATAACAAAACATGACATATGTAAAAAAAAATTTATCCTAAAATTGGTCTAAAAGTGAACCCTAAAAATCTCAAGTTGTCAATTAAATGGCGCACAAATAGTGCAATACATGACAACTTTTGGGACCGCAGGTGGATGGTTTTTGATAGACCACCTCACAGGAATCTGGATGTCCCATTTTATTTTATCAAAAAATTATATGCTGAATTTGTTCTTGATCACAAGGTCAATTATTGGAGTATGAGACCAAACCAGCATGTAGGTTTAGGTGCTCCTCAGGATAGGCCATGGACACACCGGGTGAAATCCTGCACATATGTCCCCCCTCCTGAGATTTCACCACCTCCCACTATACAACATCATGACATTATTGTTGAGGCTGGCTCATAGACTATTCAAGTCATTCAAACCTTGAGTGATCTACTGGTTACGCAAAGTACGACATTGTTGCCTCCTCATCCTGATGCTTCTGGCCCTTCCACATCCTCCATGATCTCACATGTTTGCGTGCCCCACACTTGCATTATGTGCAAGAATCTTTTCTTAGGTCCCCTGAATGATAGTGATGCATATAATTATGTCTTCGAGGTGGAGGATTCTACTGTTATGCTAAGGGTAAACAGTTCACTTTTTACATTGTATTTAATTTTATCATTCGTATTTTTAGTAGAATTTTCTTATAATAATTTCTCACTTATGTTTTTTATGTGTTACATTTATGTTCAGTTGATGACAGAGAAGGAGATGGTGCAAGTAGAGGGGTCCACACTTTTGGCCATATCATTTGGTCTTGACACTTCCACGATACCTATATTTTAATGTACTCATTGGTTTTCTTAAATTATTATAATAGTATATGTACATTATTTTCTAATTTTTATGATCATCTTATTACATACTAATGTAGGTGTCACCAGTTGCCACCAGGGGGTAATGTGAGGGGGTGCAGGTGTAAAGCATTGACAAGGGAAAGGTAATTAAGTAATTTAGTTTGTTTATGCATACATGTATACTTGTCAATTGTGTGTACTCATTTTTAATTTACATGGTTTATTTGAAAGAGAGTGTCATCTGATGATGGCATGAGACCCTATCGTCACAATAGAGTCACAGGCATATCAATTCACAATGATAGCCCCATGATATGTATATTTCTAAAGTTATTTGTGTGTATTTTACTATCAAGTATATATAATATGATCAGTTTATGATAGTATGAATTATCTATTTGACTGTTTTAGGTCACTCCTAGTTTGAGGGAGGTAGAACGCCAAGGTTTTGTATCGCTGATGACTCAACCAACATTTCCTGAAGAAAGTTCAACACAGGTAAGTTATAATGTTAATTTAGTTATTTTGTAAACATATATTTGGTACCAAGGATTTATCATTAAATAGTATAACTTGTAGATCAATCTCATGTTTGTAAACATATGCAGGTTGGAGTCAACATTGGTGGCATTGTTCCTTTGCTATAAAGGACATATATTAGGTCTCCTATCCACGGGAGAAGACAGAGAGGTGAGGTATATGAGAGTTCAATTTTAGTTTAAATTTTCTTTATTATTGTTGACTATGATTCTGATTTTTTATTTTTTATTTATAGAAACCATATAAACTAAGTAATCTAACTTGGGGTTTCACTTTTGTGTTTGAATGAAGGATCCATCAGAGCCAAATAGTACTTCAAAGAGGTTGCATTTTGATGATCCACTAGTAGAATAGGATGTCCTAGAAATATTTGTAGTTGAACTTCTTATTTTGAGATGTCATATGACACATTTTGAGATGGCGTATTCCACATTGTATCTAGATATGTTGACATGTAAATATGTATAGAATTATTGTTCATTTTGATATATATGAAACTTGATATTCGATCCAATTTGTTAATTATGTGTTCATTTATTCATTGTTATTATGTAAATATGCTTGTGTGTATGCACTCATGTGTATGATTTATGCCTTAAGTATATTCATGTATATTCAAGTACATTCTTCATAACCTAAATTCATGTGTATGGGCTACATACATGACTTAAGTGAATTCATGTGGTATGCTTTATAATCTATGTGCTACATGTATGCTTCATGACTTAAGAAAATTTATGTGTACACTTTACGTGCTATGTGTGTTCGCATGTGTAATTCATCATTTAAGTGAATTAAAAATTTATGTGCTACATTGTATTCATGTGTATCTGATGCTCTCAACCAAGAAAATCTAATGCAAAGCCCTCTACTATCCCCTCATGGAACTCAACTTAACTTTAGGATTCTAAAAGAATCTTGGAATTTACTCAAGGAGTTAGTCTCAACTCAAGGGTAAAATAGAGTGATGTGACTTTAGAGAACCAACACATGTGATATTTTGAACAAGTTCACTTCCTCTAACCTCTCATCCCAACTTCTCTTGGCACCAACTCCATTCTAGGCCTCTTAGTGCACCTAGAGCCTCCATCTTGTCAAAATTTGAAATAGTTCTTCCATCTTGATTGTAACACCATTTAGCATATTAATATGGTCCATCTCCTATGTTCCACCAATCTACCAATTATGGTCAACTCATCTTCCACCAATCCACTCCAACAACCCTTCTAGGCATGTAGCCTTCACTAGTCATAAATCAACTTTTTTCTCCAGAATTCTTGAGACAACTCAAGAAACTAATGGTTGATCTAGATAACCTTTTAGATTGTTTAAATCCTCCCCAAGACTCAAGGTAGACTCTTTTTGGATCCATTTAAAGGCTTAATTTTCCTCTTGACACACCACAATGCTCGCAACCATACGCAATGGTGCTTAGTTGACCTTCGGAACAATTTGGTCCAGTATGTTCTTGAACGTTCTACTGAATTTGTGTTCCAAATGAGGTTGTCCAAATGGAGCTAATGGTGCAATTCATTCGGTGCCAAGATGAACAGTTTGGAAGAAACCCACTGGTGCAACTTTCACCTGGCCCTCACTACAAGTTTTGGCATCAAGCGAGACTAGCATGCCAAATTCAAAAAAAATTGAATCTCCCACAATGGAGAGAGGTTATTGTAGGCCTCAAAAATGTAGTCCTAAAACATCTCATGGTTTTTTGATACCTCTCACAGGGTCTGAGATACAAGCCTCAAAAAATTGCTGCCCAATTGTGCTTACTGCACCTTGGCGACACTTTAGTCTAGCATGGTCCGGAATGTTCTAGTGACTCAGTGGTAAAAATGAGATTGTCACTAGCATGTACATGACCAACTAGAGCTAATGGCGTAGTCCATTTGGTGCCAGGATAAATGGTTTGGAAGAAACCTAGTGGTGCAACTTTCAACTGACCCTAACTACAAATTTTGGCTTCAAGCGAGACTGGCATACCAAATTCAAATAGATTTGAATATCCCAAAATGGAGAGAGATTATTATTGTTGGAGATTTACCAGCAAGTCAGTGTTGACTATATGTTTGTCATTGATGACAACATATGGTAAGTAGCATGCGTGAAGGACTTATGCAATAATCCTTAAGTATATGAAGCATGGACATGTTATCAGCATGATATCATGGATGTAGAGGTTAACTATTAGTACAGACAATTGTGTAGCAGCTTGTGTCAGCAATGTTCCTGACAGGATTATAGGCAGTGATATGTGAATGATTGTCCATATAGTTATCATGAAGCCTGACACACTTGGATATGTGATGAAGATATGTTAGTGATGTTTCAGTCATGGATGCAGAGTATGATGATTAGTAGAAGTGAAGTTATGAAGTCACTATTCACCAGTTACAATTTCCTATATTTATCTAGAAGAGCCGACAAAAAATTTATTAGTACAAGAGTTGCACCTATAATTTTGGTATGCACCCTTGGATTAGTGATCAGAGAAGAGTTAGTAATGTTAAGTTAAGAGTGCATGATGTAATTCATCTTGAGGAGAAATTATCAACTAATTTGGTAGAGTCGATAGTGTGTAGTGTGCACCTACACTTATTGATTTAGACAGGTCCCAATTCATGTTGCGTGCTTAGTAGAGCTGACTGAGATGTTGTAGAAGATTGTTATTGTTTCTCTATTATGATTTTAAGGTTGTTCTAACAAGCCAACTTGATTATTTCATTTAGAGGAAAGATATTATAGGCAGTCATTTGTGATTGCTAAGGTGTGGTTCATAGTTGAATGTGAAGAGAAAAGCAGAGTGTGCAAAGTGTTGAGCCATCAAAAGGTCTATGTGACCAAGTAAAGAGTTTGTGTTATACATTGGAACTGATCTAGATAGCAGGTCAAAGCATAGTTCACCAAGATCTAGATATAGTGTGTATCTATTATTCAAAAGGTTGTAGCCTTCACCCCTTTGAGCAGTGTGCTCTCGAATAGTGTGTCCTCACCCCTAACAAGGTTAATTGTAAAAGACTCCTAACAGGGTCCGACCCTTGACCAGGTCACTGTACTAAATGCATTGTAAAGACAACTCCTAACAAGGTTAATGATCTTCTAACATGGATCATAATACACTAGTGCAGATTATTAGTGGGTGTCAATTCCCACCAGGGCTTTTACCTATTTGGGTTTCCCCATAACTAGAATATTGTTGTTGTGTTCAAGTGTTCTTTCATTTTTTTTATGCTTTTTGTTTAAGTATACTTAATTGGATAAAGAATTGAAACTTGTAGATAACTAATTCACCCTCCACCCCTCTTAGTTATCTCTTGGGACTATTCCTAATAGTTGGTATCAAAGCCAAGTGCCTCAGAGATAATTTTAACAGCTTAAGGTTGATTAGATGACATTCTTTAGAAAATATAGTCCTAAGTTTGATAGAGAGAATTATCTTGATTGGAAGAACAAGATGATGACACATTTGTAGTGCATTTCTTTTGAATTTTTTGAAGTAGCTATCAAAGAAGTTCAGATCCCTTCTCTAGCAGATCTTGCAAAGGAAGATGCTACTAGTAAGCAGAGGGATTTATTCCATCAAAATGTAATAGCCTAAGAATCCCTTATTAGCACCCTATCTGATAGTGAGTTCTCAAAGATAAAGAAAGTAGATATAGCCTACAAGATATGGAAGCACCTAGAAGACATGTTTGAAGAAGATAAACAAGTAAAGGATACGCACAGAAAAACATGGAAGAAAAAATACAATGCATTATAGATGCTACCTGAAGAAAACATCAGATCTTACAATCAAAGGATCAATGAAGTAGTTGCTGGAATCAGAAACAATGGTGGAGAGATCAAAGAGGATGACATTATGGATAAATTTATGACTACTCTCACCATAGAGTATGAAAACAAGATTAACATCCTTGATGAGACCATGCAGCTTACATCAAATTTCAAGAGAGAGACCTTTATCAACAAAATATCAACTTTTGAGATTTCAAGATTGAAGACAGAACTTGAAAGTGAGACAACCTTCAAAGCATCAGTCCATGGTAAGAAATCTGAAAACACTTATGGTAATTTTGATGATGATGATGAAGAGAAAGCACTAGATGATTTCATTGCTATGATTTCTAAAAGAGAAAAGAAAGGAAAAGGAAAATATGAAGGTCAATTTCCATTTAAATGCTTTTCATGTAATAAGATTTGTCACTTTGCATCTAAGTGTCCTACAAGAGCTAAAAAGTTAAAAAATGACTACAAGCTTAAATACTCAAAGGAATGTTACTATGATGGAGATGGAGTATCAGATGATGATTCAATAGAAGAAGAAATTGGAATCATTGCTGTTATAGAGAAAATGAACAATGAGATAGTTCATGAAGAAAAGGAACAAGAGCTAGCATTGATTTCACAAGTTGACATAAGGACAAACTAGATTATAGACAGTGGTTGTTCACATCACATGACAGGTGATAAAGATAGATTTTTACATTTGGAAAAATACAATGGTGGCATGGTTAGATTTGGAGATAACACTCCTACTAAACCTATTATTGGTAGAGGAGCTATCACATTAGATAGAAAGAACAACACTGATGATGTTCTCTATGTAGATGGTTTGAAACATAACCTTCTTAGTGTTGGGCAGTTACTTGAAAAAGGTTATTAGTTGGAGTTCAAAGACAAAAAATGCATCATTAACAACAAGGATGGTGTTATGATTGCATCAGGTTCAAAGACTAAAGGTAATGTTTTCCAACTCAATTCAGAATCAATTTGTTTTGTTGTTAAAGTTGATGACAGTTGGCTATGGCATAAAAGACTATGTCATATCAATTTTCATAACATAGTAAAGAAAAGAAATACAAAGGTAGTAAGAGACCTACCTAGCATAGCAAAGCCAGATGATACTATTTGTAGGGAATCTGTAATGGGAAATCATGTGAGGAACTCATTTAGGAGCAACCATAATTCAGCAGAGAACAAGTTGGATCTGATTCATACAGACCTATGTGGACCAACACAAACAAGATCATACTATGGTGAAAGGTATTTCATTTTTTTTGTTGATGATTATACTAGAATGATGTGGGTTTCTTTCTTGAAAGATAAGTTAGTAGAATTTGAAAAGTTTAAAATATTCAAAGCTAAGGTTGAGAATGAATCTGGACTAAAGATAAAATGTCTAAGATCGGATAGAGGTGGAGAATTCACTTCTAACAGATTCTATGAGTACTGCAAAAAACATGCCATAAAAAGTCAGTTGAGTGCACCTAGAACCCCTCAGCAAAATGGAATTGCAAAGAGAAGGAATAGGATCATCCTTGATATAGCGTGCACCATCATGATTGAAGGAAAATTTGCACATGCCTATTAGATTGATGCAATCAATACAATAGTCTATAGCATCAATAGAATATAATTAAGGCCTAGTGCAGATAAAACACCATATGAGCTATGATTTGGTAGTGTTCCCACAATAAAATAATTCAAAATCTTTGGAAGCAAGTTCTACATCAAGAGAGATGAAGTAGTAGGCTAGTTTCATGCAAGAAGAGATGAAGGTATTTTCCTTGGTTACTCTACTAAAAGCAAAGCTTATAGATGTTTCAATTTAAGATTGAAAAAGATCATTGAAAGTGCTCATGTTAAGATTGATGAAAAGTTTATGGTTCAAGAAAGATATCATGATTATTCACCTATGATTGAAGAAGAACCCAGACCTTTCACTAGTGAGATAGTAGTTGATGAGATGTTTGATAGTATTGATGTGTTATTCAATGACCCTAAGACAAGTGAAGAAGAAACTCCAAAGGCAGATGAGACAACATCACCTAAAGCTCCAAATTTTATATCTAGATACCATTCTAAGGATGACATTATTGGAGATCAGAGCGGAAAAGTCACAACAAGATCAAAAGAAAAGAATTCAGCAAGCAATGTGGTGATATGTTTACTATCTCAAATTGAACCTTTAAGTGTTGAAGATGCATGTAATGATTATGATTGGCATGATGCTATGAAAGAAAAACTAAATCAGATTATTAAGAATGATACTAGGGAATTGGTCCCAAGACCTAGTGATAAGAATGTGATTGGAACAAAATGGATATTCAGAAATAAGATGAATGAAGATGGCACAATAGTAAGGAACAAAGAAAGGTTAGTATGTAAGGGATATGCGCAAAGAGAAGGCATTGATTATTCAGACACATTTGCACTTGTGAGAAGATTAGAAGCTATTAAGTTATTCTTAGTCTATGCAATAGTCAAAAACTTCAAAGTTTATCAGATGGATGTTAAGTCAGTATTCTTGAATGGAGAACTAAAGGAAGAGGTTTACATTGAACAGCCAGAAGGATTCACCCTATTAGACAGATCTGATATGGTATGCAGACTAAAGAAGGCCCTCTATGGACTTAAGCAAGCCCCTAGAGCATGGTATGAGAGACTTGATGTATATCTAACTAAAATTGGATTTAAGAAAGGTGCAGCAGATTGTAATCTATTCATAAGAGAAACATCTAAAGGACTACTACTTTTAGCTATATTTGTTGATGACATTATCTCTGGAGGTAATGACAAATTAAGTGATGAATTTGCTAAAGAGATGCAGAGTGAATTTGAAATGAGCATGATTTGTCCTATCAAATATTTTTTTGGATTAAATGTGCAGCAAATAGAGGAAGGTATATGTATAGGATAAAATGTGGATGAGGTCCTAGAATAATGGTTTGCACATAAAAGAGACCCCAAGACCAATATTTTACACTTATATGAAATTTTATTGATATGAAAAGAAAATGTGGATGATTAATATTGAAATGAAGAGATAAAGGTACTTACCTCAAAAAAATAATATATTGAAAACCCTATCAAACGATCTCAAAAACTATTGATTTTCACACTCCTTAACCAAAACTACAAGATCTACAAAACCCAGAAATATTTTCCAATTCTGAGGGAGGTCATCTTTGACCCTCATAAAAGGTCAAAGGCTACATTTTTATTTTGAAGGTTGACTTTGATTTTGTTTGCAGATCTCAGAAGTTCGCCGAAAAGGGTGTCCAAATCTTATCTCAGATCCAAAGTTCCACATGATTACCTACAAGAAAAATGGTTTTTTTTGTTGGGGGGGAAGGGGTTTTCCTTAGTCAAACCCCAATTTAGGAATTAACCTTCAAATTGAATTGAAATTGCTAGAATAAACAAAGTAAATTGAATAATTCACCTTGCTTTAGTTGAAACCCTTATGGAGGATTCGAATCCTTGAATCCACAAGAATGGATGAATGTATAATAAAATGTAGGATGTCTCCAATCAATTGTATTTATATCTTCAACACCAATCTTGAATGGATCTTGAATTTGGAAGAGGCTTGAATGGAAATGGAGGAATCTTCAACAAAAGAGCTCCATAGAGCTTGAATCCTTCAATGTCTTCTCATGGATCTCCTTGATGAATTGAATGCTTGAAGGATTGAATGCTTGATCTTCTTACTTACTTGCACTTGAGAGCTTGAGAGATTGTCATATGAGATATGATATGAGAAAATGAGAGAGGAAGGCTCCCTTTTATAGTGATCTAGAGCACAAGAGGGGCCTCGTAGAAAATAATAATTAAGGGCCCATGGCACAAAACTCTAGAGAGGTGCACATGGAGAGGAAATTAAATTAAAGTCTTGACACAAAAATCTAAGAGGGGACCACCCTTAATATAGAAATAAAATAATTATTTAAGAGCCTTGTCACAAAAGTTGAGGTAAGGCCAACCCCAAAGTTAATTTGAACATTAGGCACAAAACTCAAGAAAGGCTAATATCCAATAATAAATTAGGAATCCTAACAAATATCGAGAAAGGTCCACCTCAAATATTAATTTGATAACTTGACACTTAATCCGAGAAATAGTGGCCCTGAAGAGGGAAAAGACAAGATTTTGATGAAATCCCAAAATTGGAAGCTAACCCCGAACATCTTGGACCCTAGGGTCAAGGTCAAGCTTGAACCTAACTAGGTCAATATCAAGGTCGATCTTGACCTATTCAAGATCAAGGTCGACTTTGACCCCATAAGGTTGACTTTGACCTTATGGTCAAAAACCTCAGGTTCATAGTCCAGAATGCTAGGAAAATGCTAGGAAGAAGTGGAAAAGGGGGTAGAACAGAGAAAAATACAGATCCAAGCCAAATATCCATTCAAGGCATTTGACATGACCCTAAACCACTTACTCGAATGGCTAAATGCTCTTACCATGGAAGTGCTTCCATTTTAAGATGATACATTAAGCCCCCACTTTAGCAAGAGTATGGACTCGATGCAAACTCTTGGTAAAGGAGATCACAAAGAAAAAGATAATCTTATTCAAATCAAAGGGACAAAGGAATCTTCATCAACTCCATGATTTTAATAAGAGAGACATCACTAGAGAAAAGAGAGAAAAGGAGAGAGAAGAGTGGTTAGCTCACCCAGTAAGATGTGTGTATCTCACTGTGAACCACAAAAGGATAGGATGGCCCACCAAGAAAACACTTGATAGTCACTCCATAATGTTGTGTGCCTTCTAGTAGCTTTGTGCATGTATGTAGTGCATCTTTTGATGGCTTTTATAAAGTACCCATGGATCCACCTTCTTGTATCACCATGGAATACAAAATGCGTGTCTCCTCAGGATTTAGCAACTTATGTGCATTACCTTTGGAAGATTTAGCATCTTGAAAATTGAAAATGTGTGTCCCTTCAGGATTTAGAAACTTATGTGTGTTACCTTCGAAGATTTAGCATATTGAAAATTGAAAAATGCGTGTCTCTTCAAGATTTAGCAACTTATGTGTGTTACCTTTCGAGATTTAGCATGCTGCAAAACAAAAGTTTAGAACAAAAATACATAATATAGAATGAGGGAGGCCGTATATATACCCCCCTCCTTAATATGGAAAAAACATACTATTTTGACATGTTAAGGAAAGAAAAGAACAAGGATAAAGCCTTCTTCAACATCAAGACAATATCCACAGACAACACCCAGTCCAAGCCAAGAAGGTCATAGCTTCTATGAGGCCATGGAAGAGACAAATGCAAAGAGATATCATGCAAGAAGTGAAAAAGGTAACCCTTGTGAGGGATAGCACATTGTTCAATTTCCAAGGTGAGAGATATATCAACCATGGAAACCCACTTTCAAGCAACAAAATAGGTTGTGATCAAGGATAAAGATCCTCAATGCAAACCAAAATTTTCATGCATGATTGGATATCACATAATAGATAGATACTGCTTAACCAAAGAAAGAGGTGAATCCTGGAAAGAAAGAAAAGAAGGAGATGACATCCTTGCCCCCCAAGTATAGGAACAAGGATGGAAGGGGACCTATTATATCACTCGCAACACTATACAATACAACGATCCCCCAAGGATTAGGCTAACATTGTTTATATAATGTGGAGTTCCATAATAGGAACATAAATGTTATTTAGAGAAAACAGGATTGAAATATAGCTCATTGTCACATGATATATAAATAACCTTACTATCAATGAACTGCCTAATCTTATAATGTAAAGCTTGATATTCATTAGTAGAGTGATTATGAAATCTATGATATAAAAAAAAAGGAAGAGTCTTCAAGTGTGGACTACGTTTCTTTTTGCGTTTAGGTCTAGTAATCATCTTAGCATGAAGGAGTTTAAGAAAAAGAACTTCTTGGTCAAATTTCTTCATAGGTTCATCATGTTTTGAAGTGTTATTTGAGATGTTGTTAACATTGATTTGTTGTCAAGGATTGAATCCCAATCCATAAGAATGCTCATGCCCCCCAGTGTGTAAGGGTATTTGAATTCCTTGTTTATGCTTACCACATCCTTGACCATTAAATCCTTGTTTAACAAGGAAATGATAACCAAGACCATAACAAGAAGCCATATCAGAAGGAGTCAATGGAACTTCAGTAGTCACTATGTCATCATTAGTAGGTTTGATAGATTCATTGTGGGTAGAAGCAGCGACAAAGTTATTACAAAGGGGTTTAGAAGTAAAAACTCATTGTTCAAATTCTCTTTGTTTCTTCATAAAATCAAGATCATTAACCTTATACTCTCCAATAAAGGTAGGATTAAAATCCAAGGTTCCCCAATCATCGTCGGGAAGAGCATTAGAGGAAGGAGGATTACTATTAGAAATAGGAGTAGTGTGAGTTTGAATATTAAGACATGGATTAGGCACATCATCTGCATGAAGCGTATACATCTTGTTGTTATGTATAAACTTGACTTTACGATGAAGGGTGGAAGGAACAACATGCATCTCATGCAACCAAGGTCAACCCAAAAGAAGGTTATAATTGAGAGGTTCAAGCATAACATGAATAGGTGTATTTAGGATGACCGTTCCTACTTTGATAGGTAAGGTAATGATGCCTAAAGTGTTCTTAGCAATGTTATCAAAGCCACATATAGGAACATTGTCAGGTTGAATAGTTGAAAGGATCAGCATTAATCACTTTGAGCATGTCCATGCTACAAACATTAAGCCCAGATCCATTATCAATCAAGGTCTAATGAATGATACTTTTATTGATAATAACAACCATAAGAGCATCATACTGATTTTGAACTTCTTTAGAAGGTAAATCCTTTTGAGTAAATACAATTTCAAGAGGACCCGGGGAAGCATGCATGCATTATAAGAAGTTATTGATGTTCTCTTGATTAGGAGGTGGAGTGGGAAGAGTTGCTAGAGCTTTTAGTAAGGCTTCATAGTAGGTAGGCGAAGTTTGAAGAAGCTCCCATAAAGAAATCTTCGTAGGAGTATTTTTCAATTGGGTTATCAAATCATACTCCTTGCTTGGAAGATGGGGTGGAGGAGGAAGAATATGTTGAGAATGTGGCAAAGAATTAGAAACCACCAGATTAGTTTGAGGGTTATTCTTTGTACAATATGTGTGAGCTATCAAATCTTGATCATTGAAAGACTCCATAGGTTTACCTTTGATAGTAAGGTGAGGACAACCTTTGACAGTTAACAAGGGTTTAGGATAAACCATTTTAGTTGTCTCAACACTACAAATAGATTCATAAGAAGGAAGCAAAGAAGACATCCTAGGAGGAGATGAAGTAAGATCTTGATTCTCCATAAGATCATCACTAATAAGGAGATCATTAAGGGACTTCATATCATTCTCCACTAATGCCTCATCACTAGAAGGAATCCCAAATGGAGGTAAAGCATCTATAATGTCATCTTCTTTCACTAAAATATTTGCATAAAGGGAGTGTGTTTTAGGAAAAAAGTTTTCATCATGTAATAAATCACCCTCTTGTATCAAGGCTTCTTCATGAGGAGGGGACAAATCAATGTCTTCATCAAAGGTTCATTCACAATGGTTTCATAAGGAAGAGAAAAATCAACATCCCCATCCAAAGGTTCAATAAAGCACTTAAACCACGCTTGAGATAACTTATGCAACATGATAACAAATAAAGAAATGCATATAAAATAGATCTGGATATATCTAAATGCATTCAAATGAAATGTTTTTGTATTTTTGAAGAAATTTTGCAATATTTTTTTTTTGAAATGTAAATGCAAGAGCATAAAAGAAATCTAATCTTAAGGCAAGAAAACAAATGATCTAACACCAAAAAGAAAGAGTTGTTTATCATGGGTTCACCAAAATGTATAGGATAAAATGTGGATGAGGTCCTAGAACAATGGTTTGCACATAAAAGAGATCCCAAGACCAATATTTTACACTTATATGAAATTGTATTGATATGAAAAGAAAATGTGGATGATTAATATTGAAATGAAGAGATAAAGGTACTTACCTCTGAAAAAGAATATGCTGAAAACCCTGTCAAACGATCTCAAAAATTGTTGATTTTTGCATTCTTAAACCAAAACTATGAGATCTACAAAACCCAGAAATATTTTTCAATTCCGAGGGAGGTCGTCTTTGACCCTCATAAAAGGACAAAGGCTACATTTTTATTCTCAAGGTCGACTTTGATTTTGTTTGTAGATCTCGGAAGTTCACCGAAAAGGGTATCCAAATCCAATCTTAGATCTGAAGTTCCACACTTGTACCTACAATAAAAATGGTTTTGTTTATTGGGGGGGAAGGGGTTTGCCTTATTCAAACCCCAATTTAGGAATTAACCTGGAAATTGAATTGAAATTGCTGGAATAAACAAAGTAAATGGAACAATTCACCTTTCTTTAGTTGAAACCCTTGTGGAGGATTCGAATCCTTAAATCCACAAGAATGGATGAATGTAGAATCAAATGTAGGATGTCTCCAATAAATTGTCTTTAGATCTTCAACACCAATCAAGTGAATGGATCTTGAATTTGGAAGAGACTTGAATGGAAATGGAGGAATCTTCAACAAGAGAGCTCCATAGAGCTTGAATCCTTCAATGGCTTCTAATGGATCTCCTTGATGAATTGAATGCTTGAATGCTTGAAGGCTTGAATGCTTGATCTTCTTACTTTTTTGCAATTGAGAGATTGTGAGATGAGATATGATATGAGAAAATGAGAGAGGAAGGCTCCCTTTTATAGTGATCTAGGGCACAAGAGGGGCCCCGTAGAAAATAATAATTAAGGGCCCATGGCACAAAACTCTAGAGAGGTGCACATGGAGAGGAAATTAAATTAAAGTCTTGACAAAAAACTCTAGGAGGGGACCACCCTTAATATAGAAATAAAATAATTATTTAAGAGCCTTGTCACAAAATTTGAGCTAAGGTTGACCCCAAAGTTAATTTGAGCATTAGGCACAAAAATTGAGAAAGGATAATCTCTAATAATAAATTAAGAATCTTATATAAATATTGAGAAAGGTCCACCTCAAATATTAATTTTAAAACTCGACACTTAATCCAAGAAATAGTGCCCCCGAAGAGGGAAAAGATAAGATTTTGATGAAATCCTGAAACTGAAAGGTAATCTCAAAGATCCCGGACCCTAGGGTCAAGGTCAAGCTCAAACTTGACTAGGTCAAGATTGAGGTCAGCTATGACCCCATAATGTCAAATTTGACCTTATGGTAAAAAACCTTAGGTTCATAGTCCAGAATGCCAAGAAAATGCTAAGAAGAAGTGGAAAATGGGGTAGAACAGGGAAAAATCTAGATACAAACCAAATATCCATTCAAGGCATTCAACATGACCCCAAACCACTTACTTGGAGGGCTAAATGATCTTACCATGGAAGTGCTTCCATTTTAAGATGATATAGTATATTTATTAATCAGTCCAAATATTTGAAAGAGATTGAAGAAATTCAAGATGGATGATTGCAAGCCAGTAGGTATGCCTATGATAACTAGATGCAAGCTTACAAAAGAAGATGATTCACCAAAAGTAGATATAACATTGTACAAGTCTATGAATGGAAAACAAATTTATCTTACTCAAGGTAGACCTGATATTTCCAATGCGGTTGGCATTGTTGGAAGATTTGTAGCAAAGCCTAAACAAAGTCACCTTGTGGGAGTAAAAAAAATATTCAGATACTTGTAAGGCACTATAGATTATGGTCTATGGTAGCCCAATTTAGAAAATGTTGAGCTTCATGTATATACTATTGCAGATTGGGCAGGATGCATTGATGATAGAAAGAGAACATCAGGAGGAACAGTGTTTCTTGTTGACAGACTTGTCACTTGGACAAGCAAGAAGAAAAATTTCATTTCTCAATCAACATCAGAAGAAGAGTATGTTGCAACAGCCCTGAATTTTTCTACAATTGTTTGGATCAAGAAAATGATAAAGGATTTTGGAATTCAGATTGATTATCCTATTGTTATTCATTGTGATAACACTACCACTATCAATATGTCAAAGAACCCTATGATGCATGCAAAGACAAAACACATTGAGATCAAGTATCACTTCCTAAGAGAGAAAGTGGTAGAGAAAGAAGTTAAGTTGGACTATGTGAGTACTAAAGATCAGCTAGTAGACATATTCACAAAGCCCTTGCCAAAGGATACTTTTGAGTATCTCAGGGATAAGTTGGGAGTAATTCCCTTTCCTAATTCTACTTAGAAGAAAGAAGAAAAGGCATCAGTCCTCAGGGGATGATGGAAGGTTAACTACTCTACCTCAGGAGTAGTACCAATGCTTAAAATGAATGACACCCTTTTCCATTGATGTCAAAGGGGGAGTAATATATAGAGTCATGAAAAATAGAAGAAAAGAAGGAGTTATGTACTAAGGGGGACCTACATTCAATCATGGAAGTAGTTCATTTGAGGAAAAGTTCATTTGAGGAAATGGAGAAAATTGAAGAATATTGCAGCAGATGGAAGATCCATCCTTGGGGGAGTTTTGATGAGGAAATGAAGAATGTTATAAAAGAATTTCTGATTGGATTGGTGGTGGTTTTTCATTTCATATGTTTCCATCAATGCCAAAGGGGGAGATTGTTGGAGATTTTCTAGCAAGCCAGTGCTGACGGTATGTTTGTCATTGATGACAACATATGGTAAGTAGCATGCATGAAGGATATATGCAATAAGCCTTAAGTATATGAAGCATGTACATGTTATCAACATGATATCATGGATGCAGAGGATAACTATTAGTACAGATAGTTGTGTAGCATCTTGTGTCAATAGTGTTCTAGACAGGATTACAGGCAGTGATCTATGAATGATTGTCCGTACAGTTATCATGAAGCCTTGCACACTTGGATATGTGATGAATACATGTTAGTGATGTTTTATTCATGGGTGTAGAGTTTGATGATTAGTACAAGTGAATTTATGAAGACGCTATTCACTAGTTACAATTTCCTCTATTTATCCAGAAGAGCTGAAAGAGAATTTATTAGTATAGGAGTTGCACCTATCATTTCGGTATGTGCACTTGGATTAGTGATTAGCTAAGAGTTAGTAATGTTTAGTTAAGAGCATATGATGTAATTAATCTTGAGGAGAAAGTATCAGTTAATTTAGTAGAGCTGATAGTGTGTAGTGTGTACCTACACTTATTGATTTAGATAGGTCCCAGTTCATGTTGCGTGCCTAGTAGAGCCGACTGAGATGTTGTAGAAGATTGTTATTGTTTCTCTATTATGATTTCAAGGTGGTTCTAACAAGCCAACTTGATTATTTCATTTAGAGGAAATATATTTATAGGCAGTCATTTGTGATTGATAAGGTGTGGCTCATAGTTGAATGTGAAGAGCAGAGAAGAGTGTGTGAAGTGTTGAGCCATCAAAAGAAGGTCTATGTGACCAAGTAAAGAGTTTGTGCTATACATTGGAACTAATATAGATAGCAGGTCAAAGTGTAGTTCACCAAGATCCAAATATAGTGTGTATCTATTATTCAAAAGGTTGTAGCCTTCACCCCTTTGAGTAGTGTGCTCTCAGACAGTGCCTCCATACCCCTAACATGGTTAATTGTAAAAGAATCCTAACAGGGTTAGACCCTTGACTAGGTCACTCTACTAAATACATTATAAAGACAACTCCTAATAGGGTTAAGGATATTCAAACAAGGATCATAATACACTAGTGCAGATTATTAGTGGGTGTCAATTCCCACCAAGGTTTTTACCTATTTGGGTCTCCCCATAACCAAAATATTGTTGTTGTGTTCAAGTGTTCTTTCATTATTTTTATGCTTTATGTTTAAGTATACTTAATTGGATAAAGAATTAAAAGTTGTAGATAACTGATTCACCCCCCCCCTCTCAGTTATCTCATGGGACTATTCTTACAATTGTATGCCTCAAAAATGCAGTCTTATAGAATTTCACTATTTGTCGATCCCTCTCATAGGGCTTGAGATATGAGCCTCAAAAGATCGTTGCCCAATCGTGCTTAGTGCACCTTGGGGACACTTTATTCTAGCATGGTCCAGAATGTTCTAGTAACTTAGTGGTTGAAAATGGGTTGTCACTAGTGTTTACCCATCCAACCAGAGCTAATAGTGCAGTCCATTTGGTGCCAAGATGAACGGGTTGGAAGAAACCCAGTGGTGCAACTTTCAACTGACCCTCACTACAATTTTTGGCATCAACTAAGATTGGCATGCCAAATTCAAAAAAATTCAAATCTCCTAGAATAGAGAGAGGTTTTTGTAGGCCTCAAAAAAGCAGTATTTTAGCATCTCATGGTTCACCAATACCTCTCACGGGGTCCAAGATACAAGCCTCAAAATATTGATGCCCAATCGCGGTTAGTGCACCTTGGGGACACTTTAGTCCAGCATGGTCTGGAACATTCTAGTGACTCAATGGTCAAAACAGGGTTGTCACTAGTGTTTACCTGCCCAACTGAAGCTAATGGCACAGTCCATTCAGCACCGGGATAAATGGTTTGGAAAAAACCAATGGTGCAACTTTCAACTGACCCTCACTACAAGTTTTGGCATCAAGTGAGACTGGCATGCCAAATTCAAACAAATTTGAATATCCCATAATAGAGAGAGTTTATTGTAGGCCTTAGAAACATGGTCTTGTAGCATCTCACATTTTTTTGATACCTCTCACGGGGTCTGATATACGAGCCTCAAAAGATCGCTGCCCAATTCTTCTTAGTGCACCTTGGGGACACTTTGGTCCGCCATGGTTTGGAATGTTCTAGTGACTTAGTGGTCAAAATGGGGTTTTCAATAGCGTTTATCTACCCAACTAGAGCTAATGGCTGAGCTCATTTGGCGCTAGGATGAATGGTTTGGAAGAAACCTAGTGGTGCAACTTTCAACTGGCCCTCAATGGAAGTTTTGGCATCAAGTGAGATTGGCATGCCAAATTCAAACAAATTTGAATCTCTCATAATGGAAAGAGGTTATTTTAGGCCTTAGAAACATAGTTCTATAGGATCTCATAGTTTTCCAATACCTCTCACGAGGTCTGAGATAAGGGCCTTGAAAGATCACTTCATAATCATGCTTAGTGCACCTTGGGGACACATCGGTTCAGCACAATCTGAAACATTCTAGTGACTCAGTGGTCAAGGAGGGGTTGTCACTAGTATTTTCCCACCCAACCAGAGCTAATCGAATAGTCTGTTTGGTGCCAGAATGTAATCCTTCAACACTATCCCTTCACCCTACGGAATCACCATTTTACTTTGGACACGTTTGACCAATTTTGATTCTATTAGGCCATTTTTCTAGTCATTGCAAATCCTTTAAAATGGCCTTTTCTCTGCAAATTTTGAGGTTGCCCTGCTTGACCTGCAGTCACAGTTTTAACTTGCAAAGAAAATCCACTTGGTTTCATGGTGTGCGTGTCTTTCCCTATGTGTTTCAGTGTTGTCACCTTGCTCTAGCCCAAGTCACGTCTCCTAATGTGCAAAACCCAGAAAGTTTTTAAAATTTTGAGGTCCGCGGGAAGCAAACTTTAAATCTGCCATAGTGTCGAAAACATGCAGTCTTTTCGAAAACCTATGATGTTTTCGAAAACCCGTGATGTTTTCGACCTTTTTGGCCTACTTAAAAACCCACGTTGTTTTCGGCTTCCTTGTTTACCTTTGTGTCATGTTGAAAATTCTGTGTGTTTTCGATCTTTCACCAAAAAATTTGTGTGTTTTTGACCTTGCATGTCTTCTTTTCTGCTGATTCTCCTTGTTCATCTATCTTAACTACGCAAGTCCGACCGTGTGGTGGGTCTAGATTCTTTCTTATTGGCTGTCACATGGCCGCATGTCAGACTTTTCTGACATGCGATCATGCGACTACTTGCCACCTAGCCATGTGGGCCCAGTTCTATTCAGCGGCTTACAATCTACTTTGCCTTAGTGCGCAAGCGCGATGTGTGGTGGGACCTAGTTTCTGGATTGGGCAAAGGGTCCTAACATGTCAGAGCATCAACGGTTGTTGTTAAAGTGTGAAGGATTTGGCAGGGCTATGTGCTTTTGTGACAACTATCTGATCATCTAAAAGGTAAAGCAATTCCGTAGTCCCGGGGGCAGTGTCATGGCGGTTTTGTGTTGGCTATCACATGGTCGCATAACCCAATTTTTGGCTATGTGATCATGTGACCATTGGACACGTGTCCATGGAAATGTGATGACATTTTAGTGGTGGGCCTGAGAGATGCAGAGGAGGTGGACATGTGGCAGCCTGTGATTGGCTGTCGCATAGCCTAATTTTTGGCTATGCGATCATGCGACCACTTACCACGTGTCCCTGGGGCCCATCGACAGAGTGGTGTTGGTTGTAGTTTGGTTGGCGATTGCGGTGGTGGTTACAGTAGCGGTCTGCAGGTTGCCGCATGTTCGCATAGCCCGTCTCTGGGCTATGCGATCATGCGACAGGGTGCCACATGTCCTAGGGCCCATTTATGGCTGTTTGGTGGGCTCAGTGGCAGGTGGTGTCATGGCGGTCTCCGGTTGGTCCGTGCTGGTAGGATGGTGGATTTGAATGCGGGCCCAGGTTAGGAATTTTTGGTGGTGATTTGATGGCCGGCAGGGTGCATGGTAACAGCTTGTTGCATGTTCGCGTGAGCCAATTTTCTAGCTTGCGAACATGCAACATGCCCTTTTGTGGCAACGGTCTGGTGTCGGTGGTTATGCAAAAGGTAAGTGGTTAGCGGGTTGTCGTATGTTCATATAACCCATTTTTGTGTTATGCGATCATGCGACCAAGCATATTTTGGAGCCCGTTTCCTATGGCGGTTAGGTTTGTGACCGTGCGGCTGCACAGCTAGGGGTAAATGGTTAAAAGGCTTAAAGCCCATGCAATGCATGTGACCGTTTGAACTTGTTGAGTGTTTTCGGTGGTAGGAGGTACTGAAAATCAATTTTTGAGCGGCTGGAGTGGGCAGAGTGGATTGTCAATTGCTGTGGCTTAACCCCTGTCATGTCTATGTTTATTTCTCAATGGGGTTAGGTGATTTTGAAATGATCATTACGCTTGCTTTGTAACCCTGGTATAAAGGGATTTTCATGATCATTTTGTGGCACTGGGAGTTTGGTATTCAAGCATTTTTGGTTGTGAGTCCTCTACCCAGTCTAAATTGTAATGATCTGACTTAGTTTTTGTTGGCAATTGAATGAAAGTTGCAGGACTAAGTTGTAGTTTGCAAGCTTCTTATGCTTGAATTGATTGTATGCACTTAAGGATTCTTCATACTTAATGCAAATATATGATCCTTGTCTCTCCTTTGTGTCATTGCAGATAGATTTTGAACTTTCTAGTTCACTGCATACTTGTTTGTGTATGTGTCTTCATTCTTCAGTTCTAATCAAGGATTAGATTAAATTATGCTTTAGATGAGACATAGGTCTATCTCTTGTCTATGTGAGGATTTCATATAAGTAGTAAAGGAGATTATAGATGTGTTTATGGCTTTGAATCTCAGATATAATTCTAGTGTGTGTATGTGATTTATTTAAGAAAATTTGCCCAATGGATGAGGCACTGGCCTAGATGAGTATTTCCTTGTTGACATATCCTGACTTAGATTGTTATGATTCAAACATATAAGATTAAGAACCATCCTTTAGATTTTCAGCATTTGGTTGTATAAGGTCCTACCCCATAGCAATGGAGAGTCAATGAGTGTGTGGTTAACATTTAGTACTTTCTTGCTATCCACTTATCTGTTATTCAAACCTAGTTCTTGGTGTATGAAATCTATTTTATACTAGGTTAGGTGCACCCGCCTTAGTTTTGCAGAGCCAGAAGCAGAAGAGGGAAGTCTTGTCCCTATAGTTGGTCTAGTTACCCTAAGACCTCATAGAAATTTTGGAGCTAACCATTCCTAAGATCCATCTGAGGGTATATCGGTAGCCTTTTAGAGCATAAGCATCATTTTGGACACCAACAAATTCAATGAATGCAACTATTACATCATTTGGTGATACAAATGTACATGGAATTAATAAAATAAAAATGTAAGGATACAAAATTAAGATGATACAAATTATATAAGGATACAACATTTATAGTAAGGAAATACATTTTTTGCACTTTACATGGCATTAAGTCGATACAAAGGTGGGCTCTTAATATTTTGAAATCAACTCCATGGGCTCTTTTATATTCCAAATTTTGCATCTAATTTTTTATATACAAAATTGGGCATCTAAATATGCACAGTACATTCTATTGTTTTTTTTATATATACAAAATTTTGCATCTAAATATGCACTAACTAGTCGTTACTTGTTTAAATTTGAATATTTAAACTTTGAAAGTTAACTTATAACTTATTAAATTTGTAAATGAAAACTCATAAAGATTTGAAAGACCTAGGAGACTTATTCCAAGCACTAATAAACCCATAAACTATCCCTTGACTCTCTTGGATACTAATGGCCGACTTACAAGAAATTTGGGCCTTTAGGCCATTAACCAACTCTTTACATTGCAATTTCATTTCATGATAGTAAAAGACATTATAGGCTTTAATATGTTGTAGTTGATGCTCATAGGTTACTTCTCTATCTTCCATGCCCTATGGCTCTCATTGAATGCCATCAAGGTCTTCATGTTTGCATTGAATATCTTCATGGCATGAGTGGTTGTCCTTGGTGCCCCTGCACCAGTAAGGATGCAAAATTAAGATGATACAAATATAAGGACACAACATTCATAGTAAGGAAACACATTTTTTTCACTTTACATGGCATTAAGATGATACAAATGTGGGCTCTTAATATTTACAAATCAAACACATGGGCTCTTTTATATTTCAAATTTTGCATCTAATTTTTTATATACAAAATTTTGTATCTAAATATGCACATTACATTCGATTATTGTTTTTATATATACAAAATTTGGCATCTAAATATGCACATTACATTCGATAGTTGTTTTTATATACAAAATTTGGCATTTAACTATGCACATTACATTCAATTGTTGTTTTTATATACAAAATTTGGCATCTAAATATACAAATTACACAACTATATATAGAAAAATATGTGTCTTTTCTGCTCCTAAAGTGTATAAGTTTAACACATGGTACTCGATAACATCTACATTCCAATCCCTACATTTGGAAGGCAGAAGAAAAATTAATACATAAAATAAGAAGTTTATATGGGGTGAGAAAAATATTATGAACATGTATAAGTAACTAAACGAACCAAAGAACTAGTATACCTCTCATCTTCTACATCTTTAACAATTGCACAAACATTTCACGTTGCCCAACCAATGTCTTGTAGCTAAAAAATTGATCCAAAAGTTTTGAAACCCATAAGAGAACGGTTATTTCTGATCTCTGTCCATCAAAATTGCTCATTATGTTCTCATCAATTTCAAGTAACCATTTAGTTGTTCTTGAAGGTCTCAATTTTGAAGTTTGTCTTTCTTCCTCCCAAGGGACTTCATTTCTCATATAATTTGGAGATATGTTATGTTGATTGGGTTCCTGTGTACCATTATCATTGTCAATTCCTTCATATTCAATTGGTGGGTTGTCATTGTCAATGTCCACGGTTCCATTTTCCACATCTACATGTTCATTTTAAAAAGATACATTTTCATCTTCAATCCCTACATTCTCATTTTCTATATTATTGTCATAAATCATTTCAAATTCATGTTCTTCACTTGAAACCACATTCAAAGGTGGGTCTATGGTGACATCTTCATTAATATTTAACATACCTTGTCTCTTGTTTTGATGGGCAACCCTATCCATTTCTCTATACACTTCAATCTCTTCATTTCTAAGTTTCATCTTTTGTTTATACTTTCAACGACTGCTACTCTCAATAGTGAGACCAAAAAGGTAATGCAAAAACCTTTGGTAATAGAGAAAGTCCAACCAACAAGTGAAAAAAGTAGATTTTTGTCTTCTCTAAAGAAAAACGTGATTCACTACAACTTGAATCCCATGATTCTATGCAGAAAAACTTGCCTCTCTAGAGGGACCCACGGAATATAGTTTTTACTTTTCACCAGTCAAAAGAATCAGATATCCAAAAATATTGGATATCTAAAAATATCAGATATCTGATATTATCGGATATCCAAAATCTCTGACCAAAATTTTTCTGAAATCTCTCTCTCTCTCTCTCTCCTTTTTAATGTATATTTAATGGTTTCATATACCTTTTTGTGGACAATTTAACTTAAATGATCTTACATCAATTTGTATGCCACTGTCAGTTTCTAGGACAGATGATGAGTGCACGGCAGTTCTACATCTGTGTGAAATTTCTTTTCTAGAGTTAAAAAATCAATGGATTGTATTCAATCGAGGGGAAGTCCATTGACATCTACTTATTCAATATAGTCAGGCTGCCGAAATTACAAGGAGTTTGTACAAAAATCCTGTGCTAGATACTTTCAAGAGGACTTGGGCTAAACCTGACTGTCATCAAATCAAGTGTAGGTATTTTTTTGAAATCATTTTGTATACCATTTTCCCTCAAAGGAATGCCCATTTAAGAAAAATGCAGTAGTTGTTTCTCATTACAATTCATGTTTGAAGACAATAGCTTTGATGATTCTCATAATAATATAATACAAACTAATATAAAAATTTAAAACATCAATGTTAAGTGTTAGGTATAATAGTGAACATATAATATAAATATTTAAGAAGTTAATATTATACTATTATACAATAGAGAAATAAATAATAATAATATAATACATACTAATATAAAAATTTATATTATAATATTAATATTAAAAGTAATAATTTGTAATATATATTTTAAAATAAAAAAAAACTTAATTCAATTAATACTAACATAAAAAAAAATATAATTTAATATGAAACTTGAAATTGAGAAAACTAGTGCAATTGAAATTTTGAATTAGGCTAGAAGTTTTGGATATCTAATATCCAATTCTATTGGATATCCGATTAGGCTCGGTACTTGCTTGGGCAATACCAAATGTGGATGGGCAACATTTGAGGCATGTTTAGGAGATTGCTTTTGATATTGAGACTTCGACCATGTAGCTGATGACTATTTTTTCACCCAAAATTGATGAAATGAAAAGGGTTTCTTAAAGACATTATCATCTTTTCATCAATATAATTGTTGTCAAATTTTGAGTTCAGTAATTAATTATTACTTATTTTTCAATTGATTTAGCTTTAAAGTTGTAATTGACATAATGTTTGAAAAATAACTATAACTTTCAAACCATTTAACCTTTTTGAAATCTGAAACATGTGTCACATTCTATGCTTCAGCTACTATAAGAAAAAAAAAGATTTTCAATTTTGTAAAGTTTAGAATTAGTTAAGGTGGTCAAACATGAGATTTTTTTTATTCTGAAAAGTTGTAGCAAAAAATTCATAATTAATTATTTATTTGGCAAAAAATTACAAAAAAATATGTGTCACATCTAGGCATGAGTCTCCTACTTATATCTAGAATCTTGGGAAAATATATCATCATTTGATTGTGATTAAGGTGGTCAGACATACACGTACTTTTTATCTTTTCTTTGAAATTTTGGTACTACTACATTGAAATCTAAAATTTTGAATAATTAGATAAAATAAAATTTAGACAAGGGCTAGTAGTTCAGAAACTACATTCAATTTCCTACAAATTCTACTCTTACAACTTTTCCACATAAGGTTCATAAGATGTTCAAATTTTTACGTCAAGTTGATAAACCCTAATTTTTTTATTTTTCATTGGCACTTAAGGCCATAGTTTGGTATACCATGATCCTGCACATACCAAAAAAATAAAATTAAAACAAGTAAATCAATGCAACACATAGCTTGTGTGAGGTTGGGGGATGTCCTGGTGGGCTGCCCATCCACCTTGGGTAAGGAACCACCCCCTTGGCTTCCCCTTCTTCCATGCATACTTTCTTCATGGCCCTTTCATTTTGTTTAAAACAAAAATATTGGATTCTCTTGTTAAAATTTAGTTTTGAAAGGTTAGACTTTGGTGGGGCCCCTCAAACTTAGCTTCATATAAACTTGCATTTACCTTTAATTCCCTTAGCATGCGTACTTCTTTTTGCAGCCCATGACAAGATTGTCTTGTCCCCTAATCCCACTTGGCACGTGGGCCATGGAAGAGGTGAGGGTGATGGGGATGGGAGATAGGTTAGGTTAGTAGGATAGGTTAGTTTAAGTTTTTTTATAGAATTTAATTTTTTTTAATTGTGTAAGTTAGATTTTTGTTTAATTTTAATAATGATTAATGAAAAATGTGTTTTCGTATGTTTAATAGGATAGGGGTTTAATAGACTTTACATTAGTGGGTTATTTTAGCATATAGGATTAATAATAGTTAGTAAATGTTAAATATATTATTTCTTGAATTTAATCTAGTTATTATTCATTTAAACTATGTGTGTTAGAAAATGCAATGTAAGATTTTCCTTTAAAGAAAAGAGGCAAATTTAATTAATATTATTATCAATTAATTGTAAAATTATGAAAGTTCAATAGGGAAATTTTAATGCATTCTTTAGTATTGTATTTGGATCAAATTATTGTGTTATGGGCACTTAATTCAAGATGATAGGAAATCTAATGTGGGTAAAATAATTATATGAGGAATTGTTTAAAGATAATATGCAGATAGGGTTAATTAATTGATTTGCAAATTCTTAAGGATTGAAAGGTTATTAAAAGAGTTTTCTTTAGTCCACTTGAGTGTGACCTAGGATCATGTTTAAGGATACGTGGAATGTCGTAAGTAGTTTAATGATAAAAGTGTAATATGCATTAGTTTTAAATGGATCATGTTATAATTAGGATTAAGATTTAAAGCATGGCTAGGTGAGCCTATAATACAGTTTAGTATACCCTTGCAAATCACCTAGTAAAATGAAGTAAGTGTAAGAGTATCTTATCAACCTAATTCAAATTATGTTCTTAAAAATGATTTACGATCATGATACCACACCTTGCTAAACATAAAACTATATTTTAATCAACCCGACCCAAGTGCACCCGTAACACTAGATCTTAGGGTCTCTAACCCGTATAACAAGTTGGAATATTGATTCAACATCCGCAGGTGATGTAACCCAAAATCAATTTATGTCAAGACCTTGCAACTCAAAAACTAACTTCACCTTGTTGTTACCTTTCCATAACACTCTCTGTATTAGTTGTGCCATCATAGTTGTTTGTACATTTTTAAAAACCAAAAAATTGTATGTGTGTTTTTCCCTAGTTTTGGGCATGAAATTTTGGTATCAGAGCCAAGTTTTGAGATTTGGAACCTAAACCCATTACGTTTCAAGTCATTTAACTTAAACTATTGTGTAGGATGTCTGTCCTCACATGAGCTGGCAGATGAGGCAAGGGTCATAGAACTGCACATGTTGGGGTAGAACAAGATGGTGGACCACCTCCACCAACTTGAAACCCTAGCCAGGATATTATGGACGTCCTCTAGAATCTGATTGGGGTGATTTAGTAGAGACTACCACCCATAGTTCAGTAGCTCGAGAAGAAGATACCTAAAAGGGAAGCATAGATTCTAGGAGATGATAGAGAAGTTAATAGAGATATGAGTAGGATTCATCTACCGAGGCTTTTTGAGGGTTATTGTGATCATAAGGGTGAGTCATTTCATCAGTTAGGAGTACCACCTGAGCATGAGATACGTGATAGAGAGAGAGACCCTAGAGATGTTGGAGATGAGATCTGAGAGTTATTGAAACTCCAACCACCCTTGTTTTTGGGATCCACTGATGGGTCAGTAGTAGAGGCCTAGTTACAAAGTTTATAATGATGCTTTGGATTGCGCCCTTGTGGGAGTAATCTAAAGGTGTGACTTGCAGTCCATCTTCTACAGGAGAAGGCCTCTGATTGGTGGCAATAGGAGGATTCTGTAGGAGGAGTGGGTATTCACACACTTACTTGGGAGTCTTTTTTGGCCTATTTCTAAGAGAGATACCTCTCCATGAATTTCAGACAAAGACAGATATAGGAGTTCCATGATCTCCAACAAAGAGATCTCACAGTGACCTAGTATGAGAGTTAGTTTCTCGATCTCCTTCCATACATGGAATATATGAAGGATGAGAAACTTTGTATCCATCATTTCATTAAGGGACTTAATATGTCTCTTCGAGGTATAATATGTCTAGCCTTTCCTACCACATTCAGTGAGATGGTTGAGATGATACTTGTACCCGAGGATATCCCTACTAGACATGAATCTTGAGATTGGTCTCAGCACTCAAAAACCTCTTCCCAGTAGTCAAGACAATAGAGACCCCCTTAAAAAGGGAAATAGAATCATTATGTAGGATCCTTTAAGGGTCAACAGTCTCATTAGTAGGGATCCTAGCAGAATTCTAGACAGAGGCCTTCATAGGGTTATCAGGGCTCTAGGAAAAAATAGTGGCAGTCTTAGGGTCCTAAATAGGATCAGAGGAAAAAGACCCCTTAGGCACAGCCAACCAGGACTCAACAATCCTCTAGGGGTGGTTACAATGGTTCCAGTAGGACCGGAGGATGACATTACTCTAGGACACAAGGAGTAGAGATTCAGACCTGAGGGCCATGTTACACTTGTGGTGGAATGGGTCATATAGCGAGAGAGTGCCCACAGGGATAGTCAGTTGGTGGTCAGAGAGGGGCTACCTTAGACCCTACAACTTGATATATGGGTAGATCTCATAGATTTTTTGCAGCGGTTGATAACTGCTAGGCCAAGCACTAGCCTATAGTTATTGAGGCCACGGGTATGATACGTAGTAGTATGGTTACTATTTTATTTGATTCTGGAGCTACTCACTCCTTTATATCTCCATATTTAGTGGAGCATTGCAAGCTAGTTGCAGTTAGACAAGATTGCACTTGGGAGGTAGAGTTAGCCTCAGGAGCTAGAGTGTTAGTTAGTTCCATGGTTTGAGATTGTCAAATTAAGATTGGGAACATGTCCAAGATGTTTGATCTACGCATTACCCTTCTACAATCATATGATCTTGTCTTTGACATGGATTGGATTTATTCCTATAGTACCAAGATGGATTATCGATAGAAGAGGGTAGATTGTGTGGATGACCATGGTGTTAACCCATTTTCTTGTCAATGCAAAATCCTAAGAAAATGACCTATTTATGTGTAAAACCCTAGGGATTTTCCTTGTGCTAGCTATTATTTGTTTTGGTGTGCAAAGAATTTTTATCATGTTTCATGGCCTACGCCCTTAGCTAGTGGATGTTCATGGTATTTTAAAGCTCCAGTCAAGAGCGCATGTCCTGAATTGCAAAGACCTGGGAGAAATTCAAGTTTTAAGGTCTGAGAAATAGGGTTTATCCATGTCCAAGGTTTCACAAAATTTGTTTAAGTCCATAAACCCTTGGCCTTTTCTTTTCCTTCGTTACTTTTTCCCATTCGCTCAAGTCTGATGTTTTACACATGTTACATTTCCTTGGCAGATTGTTATGTCTTATTCAGCAACTTCATGACTATGTGTTCGGTAGAACTCCTATTTTTTGGGAAGTTAGTCATTTTATCTAGTGAATCAATGAATACAATCAGTCGTGTGTTCTCCAAGTCCTAGCGGTTAAGCTCCTAACATCTCGCGACCTGACAGGCAGTTATCTTTTCCTTCAGTCACTTGGTCTCCTAATAAATTTAGAATATTCCTTTTTATTCAATGACATCCCAAAACCCTTCAGTCACGCAGTCTCCTTAAGGTATGGGAATATTCTCTTTTATTGAGAAACTCAGCGGAGGGCCTTCAATTGGGAGGTCTCCAGATAAAATGATGAAATAATAAATCTTCCAATGACTGTGAGATGACTATATTCGCCAAGTCTCCAAAAATAATAAAGAAGATATTATTTCCTTCAGTGGCCAGATCTCCTAAGAAATTCAAAGTCAAGGATGAGGTTCAAATACTGCGCGACCACCGTTGATTCTCTCTCAAAAGGCAAGATCTTACGGTTGGTGCTGAGTCTCCAAATATAACCCAAGGTAAGGAAAAATTTTAGTGACTTGGACATTTCCTCAGTCGTGCACTCTCAGGACTTAACCCTAGTAAAGAAAATGATTCAGAGATTTGGCAGGGTCTTTTGTCACATTATCTCTAGATGGGCACTGGGTTAAGTCAAGGTTAGAATGTGGTTGATCCTAGGCGGTTATGTTTCACATTCAGAGATTACACGACTGTGTGTTCTCGTAGTTTCTTGATCTTGTCTATTATATTCTAACATTTCAGCAATCTGGAAACCATGGTTATCTCCTAATCTCCAGATGAAATGGTTGTCATGGAAAATCCAAAGATTCAGCAAGAGCCGCAAGATGAAAGGAGGATCAATGATCAACACTTGATCTTGAGATATTACAAAGGTTTAGTAATTTATCTGGTGACTTGGTGATTAAAGGAAGTCAAACCATCTCCTGATTAACTCAAGGTTAAGATAAAATCTCAGTGACTTGGAGATTTCCTCAGTTGCGTGTTCTCCTGATCGAGTGTGGTTAAGTCTTTCCGTGGGTAAATAAAAAGAAAGTGGGTCTGGCTATCGGATATAGCTGATGTGTTCATTTCTCATTGGCTAAGAGATAGATGATATGGCTAGACATTTTAAATTTTGGTTGAATATTACCAAATCAAAAGAGAGCTACCTGATGTACCGAGAAAAGAACAAGATCAATAGCCATGTTTTAAACCTATTTGATTAACCATAATTTTTCAAATTTGAATCTTTTGCTAGGTTTTTTTTGATAGGGTTTTGATTCAATAGAATAGAAGCAACAAGATGGATTCAATTTTATTGGCCAAAGGATAGTTGCAGAACAAGATTAATGAACAAGAATATTAATGTGCCACCCATATCCGAGTTGTTACTTAAAAAAGGCCATATTAGTTAAAGTGCAAAGGACTGATACTTTGAGAAAAGTAGATAAGGGTTTGGTTTGTTCAAATAGGAAAGGATGATTGAGACTTTTTAACAGCACCTGGTAGAGTTGAGAGTTATTTCAGGAAACTGTTGCAGAAGACTTGGCACCCATTTTAACCTCCATTTTTTAAGACGACATGTGCGTGATAGCTTTGAGGGCTTTAGGTCCTTGGTATGTTTTGAATAACCTAATTATTTTGATCTAATTGATCTGAAGCTTGTTGGCAATCCTTGTTCCTATAAAAGGATTTCTAAGATCAGTTTGTAAGGACCAGAACTTGACCATCTGTTTAACAAGTTTATGAGTCTAGGATATAGTAGATTGTATTAAGGCCAAGCATTTTTCATTAAACAACAGGCATTACTATTTTAGTAAGATATTTAATTGATTTACATGTTTAAGAATTGTGTATACAGAAATAATATAGCAAGTTTGATAAATTCCTGAGTTTATATCTCTCCTTTGTGTGCTTTTCCTTTGAGTTATGAATTATCAGATTCATTGCATGAATTTTTTCTATGTGAATAGTGGTAATTTGGAATCACCACTATTTGTATATGTGTATGGGGAAAATGTAAGATTCACTCCTAAATCCAAATTCCCAAAGGAGAGATCCAATTTGATCAACCAAGAGGTTAATACACAATTGAATCAATCTATGAAGAATATGAAAGAAAGAATAAATCCTATACTTCCCTATAGTTGGATTAAGCTTGAAATTTGAAATAATTGAAGTGCAAATACTAACCTTGAATTAGGGCAGATCTAGAAAATGCTGAATTTTGGCTTCTGTATGAACTTTCTGAGGATTCTATCACCTGTTTTGGACTGGAAATGCCGAGGCAGACAAAACCCAGAAATCTTTTCTCCAAATTCACACAAGTCAGCTTTGACCTTTTAAAAGGTCAAAGACCACATTATTTATTTGAAGTCTGATTCCGATTATGTTTGCAGATCCTGAAAGATTGCCAAAAAGGGTATCCAAATTCTCTCTCAAATCCAAGATTTCACACCTGTACCTGTAAGAAAATGGAGGTTTTTGGTTGTATGGGGGGTTTGCCTTAGTCATACCCCAATTTAGGAATTAACCTTGAAATTGAATTGAAATATATGGTGCATAAACAAAGTAATTAAAAAAAATCACCTCGCTTATGTTGAAGTCCTTGTAGAGGATTTGAATCCTCAAATCCACAAGTAAGAATGCTTCAATGAATGTAGGATGTCTCCAATCAATGGTATTTTGATCTTCAACACCAATCTTGATTTGATCTTTGCATATGAGAAGGCTTGAATGAATGGAGAAGGATGGATCTTCAAGGGGGCTCTAAGGAGATTGAATCCTTCAATAGCTAACAATGGAACTCCTTGATGGATGAATGCTTGAAGACTTTCTTGCACTTGAGAACTTGATTTCTTGATTGAGAAAACTTGATGTGAATGTGATATGAAAATGAGAGAGGAAGGCCTCCTTTTATAGTGAACTAGGGCACACTCCTCTAGATGGGACACCTTGAAGAATTAAATCCCAATTAGGTCCTCACCTTTAGAAAATATACCTTAATTAAATACCATTAAAGGATTTACCGTTTCGGAGCCCGAAACAACCAACCCGGAAGTGGGAAATAACTTTCCTGAAAACTAAATGAGCCGGAAATGAAACTTTGAAATTTTTGTAGTAAGAGGTCAAGATTGAGGTCAACCCTAACCTAGTTAGGGTTGAGGTTGACCCTGACCTAGTCAGGGTTGAGGTTATCCTTGACCTCAAACCCTAACTTTGCTAGGATTTGCAAAAAAGGTTCCTGGAGATGCCAAAAATGCAGAATTTGATGTCTGAGCAGGACCCAGTGTCACGAATAGATATAAAATCCTTTGAATGATGTGATGATGGACTAGGAGGTCTCATTTCTAAATCATACCTAGAAAATAGAGCCATGGAAAGAGGGAAATTAGGAAAGTCCTTAAGAATTTAACCCTAATTTCACCTAGAATGAAGAAATCAAGTGCGGAGAAGAAGTGGAAAGCGGGGGAAAGCCAAATACATGAAAAGGCCCAATCAAGGCACTTAACATGACCCCAAACCACTTAATCAGAGGGCTAAACACTCTTAACATGGAAGTGCTTCCATTTTAAGATGATACACTATGTAAGTGTTTGATATTTTTTTTCTTTGATCTAAAGATCAAATTAAATAAGCTCTAGATACAACACTAACTTTTTAAGATTGCATAAGGATATCAATAAGAAGTGTGAATTTAGGAGTCGTTTGATTAGAATTACCATAGGGTGTTAGTATTTTCTAGGGAAATATTTCATCAAGGTTTAGTATATTGTTTGAGTTATTTCATATTGTAGTAAAGATGTCACCCAATGGATAAGGCACTGGCCAACACTGGAGCTACTTTATAAGGATAATTGCTTGATAGGGTCTTGATGTATTCCTAAAATGTTTTTATAAATCTATTGAAATCTTAGAAGTTTTTTAAGACCTACATGTTATGATTCATCTAATGGTAATGGAGAATCAATGACTAAGTGGTTAACACTTAGTATTTTCTTACCATCCATCTATTGTATTAAGATCTAGTCAGTAATTAGTGAAGTAATTTTTGTTTTACTAGATTAGGAGCACCCTCCTTGGTTTTACAAAGCTAGAAGTGTAGAGGGAAGTCTTGTCCCTATAGTTGGTCCAGTCATCTTAGAGCTTATATTTGGATCTAACCCATCTTTAAAAACTATAGATATATTGGTTACTTTTGAAATCATAAAGTCCATTTTGAGGAACCAACAAAATGGTGACTCTACTGGGGAGAACATAGAAAAGATTAAATCTATTGAGAATCTCTGGTTATATCACATATTGTAATTTTTTTACTATCTAGATTGATTTTACCCATCCGAGTCACCAACAAAATGGTGACTCTACTGGGGAATAGAGATGATACATTTATGATAAATCTGAATTGAAGATCTCTGATGTTATAAATTTGGTAATCAAATAACATGGGTACAAGTTGATCTAGACTCCTGGCCTTTTTTTTTGTCAGAACCAGTCAGTTACCATTGAAAAGCAAAGAGTTATTTGCAATCCATTACTTTGTGCATTATTTTGAAATTTTAGCAGGGTTTGCACTTTTGTGTTATAAGGTCATTCTTTGGTAAATCCCAAGTATTAAGTACTCTGACCTATTAAGTTAGTAGGACAAGTCCCAGCTTGTATTGGGTGGTGACTCTAAGAATCTCTGTAGCAGTGCTGAGTAAAAGATAAAGATAATGGTTATCCCATATACCTTTAAGTATGAGTCAGAAGAATACTATGGCTAGAATGAAGAATCATCCAGAGGATAGATTGGAAGGGGAACTTTTGAGTACCTCTAGGGCTTGTCAGCCTAAAGGGTATGAAAATGTTGAAAATATGCCTCAGGCATGGAAATAAATAAATACAAATGAAGATGATCAAGCTCATCCCAGTCAAGATGGTAATACATCAGAATATGAAGAGGTTGTCAGTTTGGGAATAGGTCAGTATGAGGACTATGATTTTCCTCCAGAAGAAGGGGATGGAAGATCACAATAAAATAAGGGCATGGTCCCAAATAAAACTCTTGAAAATAATAGAAGATCAAGAAGTAAGAGTAGAGGCCTAGAAGGAAGAAATGATCCTTCAACTCGGGGGGTTTCTACCTTTGAAAGCCCTCATAACACTAGAGATGAACAACAAGAATTTCATGATGAATATTCTGAAACAACTCTCCTAGATTCTGAAGACATCCTTGAGGAAAATCTTAATCTAGAAAAAAGAATCTAGGAAAATATTTCCATTAGAAGGAAGAGAGAAAAGGAAAAGGAGGTTGTGAAGATATGAGCCCTAATTAGATCACACAAGTTAAGAAGGAAACTATTGACCTTGGAAGCTATAAATGTTGTTAGGGCACCAAAGACAATTGTTTAATAACCTATTCTATGTCAAATGGTTGAACCTAGAATACCTAAGGATAAGGGTAAATAGATTGCAATAGGGTTGTTAATAAATGAGCCTATCAGTGATAGGATCCCTTTAGATCAGTCATCCAAATTAGATGATGATTTGGAAAGGGCTAGAAGAGAGAAATAAATTTTAGCTAAAGATCTAGAAAAGGAAGAACTTCAGGCTACTGCTTTAGAAATAAAAAAGAAGATTGATTTTCTTAGACAGTCTTCGGGTCCCTCAAATACAATTAGTCTTGTTTTGATGTCTAATACTAACATTGGAAATTCTAGAAGTTGGGTTTCCATTGTCACACCAGTGACTGCTATAAATGATGTTAACATAGAAAATAAAGCTTCTACCTCTCAAAATGGTGGATCAGTACAAATGGTACTAGTTCATGTTGAAAGGTACCGACAACTTCTTTTCAATGGAATTTTTGGTTATCCTAATTTGATTCCTAAAGAAATTAGGGAAAAGCTTCCTAAATTCATTGGTAATAATGTTGTCACTTGTGAAGTGCATTTAAATAAGTTCATTGATATGATAGATGATTATGAAATAGAACATGAGGATGTAATCATGAAATTGTTTGTTCAGTCTTTAACTGAGGATGCAAGGGATTGGTTTAGAGGGCTTCCATATGATTGTATTTCTTCTTGGGATGATTTTGTAAATTGTTTTAAGGACCAATATGGTGATAAAACAAATGAGGTTTTTATGTTGAATGAATTCAACAACATTAAGAAAAACCAAAATGAAGAGGTCCTTGAATTTAATGTTAGATTTCAAAAAGCAATGCATAAGCTCTTCCAAGTTAGGAGATTAGATGAGAAGGTATGTTTGGAAACATATCTAAATGCTTTTGTTGCTAAAATGGGCTACCTTCTCAGAGACAAAAACCCTTGAACCATCAAAGAATCTTAGAGATTCGTAATAAATATTGAAAGCAATAGAAGGGTATCAGGCAAACTAGGTAGAAGAGAAGATCCTAAGCCCCCTAGGTTTGGAAAAAAGGAAACAGATAAACCTACAAGTGTAAAGCCTAGGGAGGATGATAACTTAAAAAAAATCTTCAATTCTTTGAAGGATTAAAAGCCTAGTGAAAATAAGAATAAGTTTCAGGGAAATGATAGGCCTCCTCCAAATAATTTCAAAAGACAGCCTAAGTTGCAAAATTTTCCTTACCATACCTAGTAGAAGGATGGAAAACTACTATCCTAGAAAGAAAGGATAGACCTAATGAAAAAACCCCCTATCCTTTGCAAAAGCATTCATTCAACATGATTGATGATACCCCATGCTGCACAACATGTCAATCCCCACATTATTTTGTGATTTATCAAAGTATACCTAAAAATGAGGAGCAGGGGGTTGAAGAGGAAGAATCATATGATGAAAAGGGTTGTGTAATGACCTCTACTAATCTATATGATGAGGTTAATTCTGAAGAAGAAAGTGAGAATCAAGATGTAAACAATTCTAAAAATAGAGGATAAGCTTACCATCAACAAGTCTTCTCTAATGAAGAGGAAGAAAAATTTGAAAAATTAAATAGTAACATAAGAAAAGTTGCAGACCCTATTATATTAAGAAGACCTTCTCATGAAGAAATAGCTCAAATCACTGCTGATATGGTTACTCAGGCTAGGAATAACTCTATTTTGAGAAATAGGATTGTTGGCAATACAGATGGTAAGCCAACATGTGTATTTATTAGAAACAATCATGATGACAAAAATCAAGAACATGTAAAAAATAAAGTTGTTGTTGATGTCAAAACATTAAAGGTGAAAGGGGCGGACAACACAAGTGGTTCCAGTAATGTTCTTAAGGTCAAATTCAAGAAATTAGTTACAAATACCCATGTTGCCCAAATTGAAAATAGGTAGAAGGTGGAAGATAAAATGAATCTTGTAACAGAGGCTGAAAGTAAGAACATTTTTCAAGGAATGCAAGATTTATTTGATGTAAAATATACACTTATTGACATGAACTAGTTGTTCTCTTAGATAAAAGTTAAGGTTCCACTGATGGAAATGATGAGGATAGGTAAACACAAAGAAAAGGCCCTAAATTGGATAAATGGTGTTCTTGCTACAAACCTCCAAGGACTAGTAAATAATGGGGTAAAAGATAAACCTCTAAGTAAAGGGAAAGACACAAAAGAAATTGTTTCAAAATACCTAAAATTTACTTAGATACAAATGTTGCAAATATTTCTTTGGGAGCTATAGACCCTTTCTTTTTAACATTGATCATCAATGGGAAAATGTTAAAGAATTGCATGATTGATTCGAGAGCATCTAATACTATTATGCCCACTAAAATCATGAGGTCAATAGGTTTACAAGTTGGCACTCCTCATGGGAGGTGTCAAACCATGGATTCCAAAGAGGTACCAGTCATTGGGAAAATTAAGGCCTTGCCTTACAAACTTGTAGCTTATCCTGATAGACAACTAACTAAGAGTGTGCTAGTTGTTGACATACCTCCTCAGTATGGAATGTTGTTGTCAAGAAAATGGACTGTAGTAATGGGAGGTAGTATGCAATGTGAATTATCTTTTGCAACATTCAATATTTCTAGTAAGAATGTCAAAATATCTAGAGAGGATAGAACTCCTCATATTATTGAAGAAGAGACTAAAGATGATGATATGAATTTTTTCTTGGATACTGATATAAATTCTTTCAATGTCCAATACAGAGAGGTCACTGATGAAAATAAGCCTTTACTTTCATCTGGGGACAAAAATAATGCCATAAATCAGGACAGTCTATGGACCATGCATTTTGATGGTACAAGTTCTAAGGAAGGATCTAGTGCAGGGGTATTGCTGATCTCCCCTACTAAAAAACCTTTTAAGTTTTCTTTCTCCTTGTTGTTTTCTTGCACAAATAATACTGCAGAGTATGAGGCCTTGTTGATAGGATTGATATTAGCCTCAAAATATAACATCAAAAACCTCAGAGTAATTGGAGATTTAGATTTGGTTGCGTTTCAAATAAGGTCCAAATATGCATCAAAAAATAAAAGACTAAAGCAATATAGGAACGTTGTTTGGGATGAGATAGAACATTTTGATTCTTTTGGTATTGACTGGATGGACAGGGGGCAAAATAGTATGGCTAATATATTGTCCAACATTGCTTTAAGGCTAAAGGACATTACTTTTTTGGGGATATCAAAAATTAAGGTTCAATCCAGACCCTCTATCCCAGACAACATTGAAAACTAGCAGGTTTTTGAAGATGATCTGGACATCTTACGATTCTTACAATGTGAGGCTAGTCATGAAGGACAAGAAATGAACTTTGGTGGGTATGTGAAAACATCAAGAAATGAGGATACACTCCTTGGCAAGAAAATCTTGCAACTACAATCAAATAAGGTCCCAAAGGGTTTGGTTGTGCTTGAAAGAGCTTTTGATAATAATGCCAGTTCTTTTTCAGCAAATTCTTTGAGCAAGCCTGCAGGTTTGGAGGAAATAAACCTAGGAAAAGTTGAAGCCCCAAAAAAGATATATATTGGGGGAAATTTGACTCCTAAAATAAGAAGCTCCTTAATCAGTCTTAGAAAATATAGGCATATTTTTTCTTGGTCTTATGATGACTTAAAGGCATATAGGGAAGATTTGTTTCAACATGAGATCCCTCTAAAAGAAGACACCAAACCTTTTAGACAGAAGCTAAGGCCTGTAAACCCTACTCTCGAACCAAAGATGCAAGATGAACTAAAAATAATGACTGATGTAGGCATCATTCAACCCATCAGACATTCAACATGGGTCTTGAATAGGGGTAAAATGGCTTCACATCTATTCAAATGTGTATGTGTGTGTAATGTATGGGGGAAATATTAGATCCACTCCTAAATCCAAATTCCCAAAGGAGAGATCCAATTTGATCAACCAAAAGATTAATGCACAATCGAATCAATCTATGGAGAATATGAAAGAGAGAGAAAAACCCTATATTTCCCTATGGTAGAATTGAAGTGTTTAGAATTTGAAATAATTGAAATGCAAGTACTAACCTCAAATTAGGGAAAATCTAGAAAATGACAATTTTTGATGTCTATGTGTACCTTTGAGCAAATCTACAACTATTTCAGACTGGAAATGCTAAGACGGAGAAAACCCAGAAATCTTTTTCCAAGATGAGATCAGGTTGACTTTGACCCTCATAAAAGGTCAAAGGCTAGATTCTTTATTTGAAGGTTGATTCTGACTTTGTTCACAAATCTTGAAAGTTCGCCGAAAAGGGTATCCAAATCTTGTCTTACATTTGAAATCCCACACCTGTACCTACAAGAAAATGGGGGTTTTTGTTTGTATGGGGGGTTTGCCTTGGTCAAACCCTAATTTAGGAATTAACCTTGAAATTGAATTGAAATTTAGTTTGCATAAACAAATTAATTGAAACAAATCACCTCGCTTATGTTGAAGTCCTTGTAGAGCATTCAAATCCTCAAATCTACAAATAGGAGTGCTTCAATGGATGTAGAATGAATGTAGGATGTCTCCAATCAATGGTATTTGATCTTCAACACCAATATTGACTTGATATTTTCATATGAGGAGGCTTGGATGAATGTAGAAGGATGGATCTTCAAGGGGGATCCAAAGATATTGAATCCTTCAGTGGCTAACAATGGATCTCCTTGATGGATGAATGCTTGAACACTTGAATGCTTGAAGACTTGATTGAATGCTTGAATTCTTACTTGCACTTGAGAGCTTGAGAGATTTATTGGTGAGAATGAATGTGATTGCAAAACTTGATGGATAAAATGAGAGAGGAAGGCCAACTTTTATAGTGAACTAGGGCACAATCCTCTAGAGGGGCCACCTTGGAGAATTAAATCCCAATTAGGTCCTAACCTTTAGAAAATATACCTAGATTAAATGAAATTTAAGAATTTACCATTTTGAAACCTGAAATGGCCAACCCGAAGGTGGGAAAACAAATATCCTTGAAACTCGATGCCCAAAAATCAAGGAATTTGGAAATTTGAAAGAGGAGGGCAAAATTGAGCTTGTAATTGACCTAGTCAGGATCTACCTCGATTCTGACCTTGTGGGCCTAGATCTAGCCAGAATCAAGATAGGAGGTTGCTTTCATCTCTAACATTAAGATTCATTCCTCTTAAAATCTCTTCTTGTAATGCTCGCACTTGTCTCTGGAGTGCTCTAACCTCAGGTGTTACAACATAGCTCTTCCGCCACGTTCCCTTCGTGGAGGCATTTTTGTGATGTGCATTGAAACCCTAACCATGGTCTTGGTGCAAACTACCTCATAGTCGGTAATCTATTTACACACTTAGGAACTCCTACTCTGATACCACTTGATTAAGGGTGCTCCCCTTAATACCATAAATACATAACAAAATAGAGAAACAACAACAATATGCAAGAATAGAAAATGGGCTTCTTATTATCTCCACAGATGTGGAATTACAAACTTTTAAAATTATAATATGCAAAGCCACATGGGAATTGCCTTACAATATTTTGTTGGACAAAGCCTTGAATCAATACCCAGATCTACTACCCAGAACTGTCCCTCACTACCTAAGGCAACACTACTAGCCTTCCTTAAATGGGCAATTTCCACCACCCGAGAAGGTTCCAGAATTTAAGCCAATAAGGCTAACCAAACTTAGAATTATTTTATTTTTTATTTTATTACATGATATTCGGCTCAAAAAAACTTTCGAAACCCAAACAGAAATTTTGAAGGAAAATATTTTTTTACCATTTCAGGTGGCCCAACTTCCAAATACCATAAGTCTTCACCTGATGCTCTGATTGACTATTATGACCCCATTTCAGAAAGGGTATGAAGTGCTCTACAACACCTAAATTAGCAAGCTTCATTCAACTAAAGTTTCAACATCATCCGGGGCCTCTAAAGCCTTCAAAACTGAGTTCAAAGTTTTTGTACCCTATTTCCAAAATTGAAAATTTTCAATATCTTCAAAACTAGACTTGATCTGGTAATGAAACTTTACTAGCAAGCTGATATGACCAAAATGAACCTCCACTTGTGAAATCAAAACATTTCAAGATCATATGACCAACTTACTAAAAATAGTAAGTTTCCATAAATAGCAACTCTGCACAAGATAGCCCTTATTCAAAAGAAACCAGAAATATTTTTGGGTGTTGCAAGATTGCTCTTACACCTAGGATGCTCTTGCATCAGACATCTGGGGTAATTTGAGAAGTGACCCTATCATGACTCGGGTGTGCAGAGGAAAACCAAGATGGTTAACCTCCTCCTTTGTTAGCCATGATGAATCTTCAACAGGTCATCCTTTCCATTTGACCAAATACTCTTCATATGTCATGTTCCTTGTGCTTTTGCCAACATGACTATCCAATATGTCTTCAATCTCCTTGATATCTGAACTGGTTGCTGGAATACTCCACTGTGTTGCTATAACCTCATCTTCAACACCTCTTTCATGACACTCTATTAGATTTGAAACATTAAATACTGGTGAAATATTCAGCTCAGTAGGCAAGTCAACCTCATATGCATTTCCTGAATCATGCTTCTTTAGTATCTTACATGGCCCAAACTTCTTCATTTTCAACTTGTTATATGTACCAACTAAAAATCACTCCTTCCACAAATGAACCATGACTTCATCTCCAAACTGAAATTCCTTATGCCTTCTTTTCTCATCTACCTTAGCCTTATACTATGCATTCATCTTGGTAATATGCTTCCTCACCTCCTCATGGATGTTCTTCAAATATTCTACAAAATCCTCAGCTTTAGCACTACTTATTTCTCCTTTATCTATCTTCCTCAACTCAGATGCATTTTTGGGACTACTTCCATATACAATCTGTGGATGATGTGATGAACTAAACTTCAAATCTATCTTCGACTCTTCACTTTCTGCTAGTTTCATTCTATGTGCTACCTTATTTGGCAAATTGGATCCTGGAATCAAGTCCATCTGATGATTGATCTTTCTTACTGGTGGTAATCCATCAGATACATTATCAGACATAATATCCTAAAATTCATTCAACAAATCTGCAACTTCTACAAGTACATCTTCTACTTCCTCTTTCCCAGCCTTTGGAATTAAGGTAAAACACATATGCTCATGTCGCATACCATCTAAGAAATTTCCTCTATCAACAAAAGTTATTCTTGCATTACCACGTACCTTTTCTTCTATTTCCTTCAATGGCTTTAACTTATATCACACTCTATCCTTTGTCAAGGAATAGGTATTCGCACGACCATCATGTACATCACATCTGTCAAACTGTGATGGTCTACCCAATCACATATGACATGCATCCATAGATATGATATCACATAGTACCTCATCATGGTACCCGCCAATCTTGAACTTCACTAGGCACTGTTCGCTGACTATGACCTTGTGGTCATCCTGCACCCAGGCAACCCGATATGGATATGGATGTTTCTACCTCTTGAGCTTCAACTTTGTCACCATCTCTTCTGACACCAAATTATTAGTACTACCACTATCAATAATCACATCACAACACTTACCCTCACACTTGCACCTAGTGTGAAATAGGCTCCTCCTTTGTTCAAGTTCATTCTCACTACTTAGCAGGACTCTTCTATTAATCAACATTTCTCCTCTTTCGGCATCTTCAAAATGTGATGATCTAGCATCTTCATCTACATGTGCAACTCTAGCCTGGCCTTCATTTCTCCTATCTGTCCTTCCTTGGCATTGAGGACTTTCAAATGCCCTATGATCTTCTTCTCCATAGTGAAAACATGTTCCACAGAAGCCTCCTCTTCTTGAACCTTGTCCTCTTCCTCTTCCTCTCTAATCTCTATTATTCTGATCATGGAAATGATTGAAATTATCTCCTCTTTGATTTTGATTGTTACTGGCCTCATCTTACTTTTTCAAATCTTCATTTCGATCTCCATATGACCATCCACTAGATCTTCCATCACGACCTCTTCCGCTTTGTCTGCTCTCAAACTTCTTATTCAATTTTTCCTATACTTTTAGGGCAAATTGGTGTGCCTCTTCAACACTATTCATTTGAACTAGATTCAATTATTCCTGAATGCTCGACCTCAATCCATTATGGTAATGGGCAACTTTCTCCTTATCAGCTTCCTCATGGCCTATTATGATGAGGATTCAATAGAAATCCTCCGTATACTCCTGAATAGATCTTTCTACTTGCTTCAAACTTTGCATTTTTCTCAGTAGGTCAAGCTCATAATCAACAGGGATGAACTATCACTTCAATTTATCCACCATGTGATCCCATCTTGTGATTTTATCATTTCCTCTTCGATTTCACTCCAATTGAATCTCTTGCCACCAGATCTTTGCATGACCTTTGAGTCTGGCCTTCACAAACTTGACCCTATTAGGATCCTCAATATCTTCATACTCCAAATATTCTTCACATTCCTTGATCTAGTCGATCAATTCCTCTGGGTTAAGATTCCATGAAAATGTAGGAACCTTGATCTTAGGTCTTTTCCCAATCTTGAAAATGGCCCGAAAAAGTCTTTCTTCCTCTTGGTTCACAACTTCAACTTCTCCTTCTTGATCTTCTTCTTCAGCTTCATCCTCACTTTCATCTCTCACATTAAGATTCATTCCTCTGTGAATCTCTTCTTGCAATGCTTGCACTTGTCTCTGGACCACTCTAACCTCAGGTGTTACAACACCAACTCTTCCGCTACGTTCCCTTCATGGAGGCATTTTCGCGATGTGTGTTAAAACCCTAACCACGGTCCTAGTGCAAACTACCTCATAGTCGGTGATCTGTTTACACACTCAGGAACTCCTACTCTGATACCACTTGATCAAGGGTGCTCCCCTTAATGCCACAAATACATAACAAAATAGAGAAACAACAACAATATGCAAGAACAAAAAATGGGCTTCTTATTATCTCCACAAATGTGGAATTACAAACTTTCAGAATTACAATTTGCAAAGCCTCATGGGCATTCCCTTATAATATTCTATAGGACAAAGTCTTGAATCAATACCCAGATCTACTACCCAGAACTATCCCTCACTACCTAAGGCAACACTACGGGCCTTCCTTAAATATATAATTTCCACCGCCCAAGAAGGTTCTAGAATTTCAGCCAATAAGGCCGACCAAACTTAGAATTATTTTATTTTTCATTTTATTACATCATAGTCAGCTCAAAACAACTTTCAAAACCCAAACAAAAATTTTGAAGGAAAATATTTTTTTGCCATTTCAGGTGGCCCGACTTTCGAAGACCATAAGTCTTCACCTGATGCTCCAATTGACTATTATGACCCCATTTTGAAAAGGGCATGAAGCGCTCTACAACACCTGAATCAAGCAAGCTTCATTCAGCCAAAGTTTCAACCTCATCCAGGGCCTCTAAAGCCTTCAAAACTGAGTTCAAAGTTTTTGTACCCTATTTCCAAAATTGAAAATTTTTAATATCTTCAAAACTAGACTTGATCTGGCAATGAAACTTTAATTGCAGGCTAATACGACCAAAACGAACCTCCGCCTATGAAATTAGAACATTCTAAGATCATATGACCAATTTACTAAAAATAGTAAGTTTCCATAAATAGAAGCTCTGGACAAGATAGCCCTCATTGAAAAGAAACCAAAAATATTTTTGGGTGATGCAAGATTGCTCTTACACCCAGGATGCTCCTGCATCAGTATCAAAAAGTGCATGTGTGCAATAGGTGAGCAGAGTGTATGCCCCCATGTTAAAGGCATTGCTGACACTTTAATAGGAGAAATGGCTTTAACGGAAACATAAACAACTCCACTGATTACATTTCCATGTCGAGATGCCCCCAAACAAAGAAAAATCAAGGGAAATATCATAGAAACATACAGAGAACATAGAAGGGATCTACCTACCATGGGATTAGTATGATCATAAGATACTATATATATGATATTATTGCAAATGAATTAACATCATTCCCCAAATAAAGTAGAACTACAATCACAACGGAGGAAAGATCACATAAGATATACGAAGGAGAATCTTTTCGGACCATGACATGGAGACCAAAAAGAATTAGTGCTACCATATCTCAAATCCAAGCAGATTACACAAGGAAACATTTATGAACAATAGCATAATTATGACATAACATTGAACAACACATAGAAGAATAGAGATACATATAGAGGAATTTGAACAATAGTTTCGATTCCTTTATCACCTTGTACCAACTGAGTCACAAGAACCATATAAAAGAATCTAACAACATTTAGCAAACACATTACGGGAAAAACACAGTACAGTAGGCAAACACACAACAAAGCTACCATGAAGGACAAGTTGATCAAGCATGCCACCTACTCTCCCCATCTCATTGTATATCATTTAGGAAAGGTGGGTAGCTCGCAAGAGGGACTATATCCAACATAGTAGGAATGATAGCCAGTTCCAAACAAGGATTATCTTGAGAATCACAATGTTTGACACTAGGTGCAAAAGTTAATTATGATGAAAGCATATTAGGTAAATCAATGTCAATGTCAATGTCAATAGTCTCATATTCATCATTAACATCATCAGTCTCATCAAGAGTATCTTCCTCATCCAAATTAATCAAAATATGATCTAAGATATGAATAGAATCATCATAATCATGCATATTAACATCATCATTAGTAAAAACTTCTTCTAACACATCATGCATAGGTTTATCCAAAGAAGGTAGAGATCTTTAAAGAATAGAATTATGAGCTTTAGAATGAGCACGATGCTTTTTACGATGTTCATTAGAAGATCGATTACATTTTGATTTATTTGAAATAGGTTGAGAACTAGGAGGATCAATCACAAGATCCTTCATGGGCTCTTTAGAAAGATCAATAGGATTATCAACAATAGGAGGAACAATCACAAGATCTTTGATAGGTTCTTTAGGAAGAGTGATAGAAGGAACTTGATTAAAAGAACTAGAAGTCATAGTTAAAGGAGGTATAGAAGGTGTAGGTAAAAGACCATGATTAAGATCAATAGGAGGTATGCTTAATTCAAGAATCTTGCGATGTGTATAAGCTTGATATGAACGAAAAATATTATCAAGTCAAGGAGGACATGAATTAGGTAATGAAGGCCAAAAGAAATCAAGAGCAGCACAATCTCTAGGCCGAGAAGGTTGATATAAGCTATGATTAATCATCTTCACTTCTTCATCATGAATTAACTTAAGACACTTATGGATAGGTGAAACAATAGCATGCATGGCATTCAACCAAGGCAAACCTAGCTTAACTTGAAATTGATTAGAAGTAGGAACAAAAACAAAGGAAGTGTTCACAATTTTTCACAGAGTTCAACCGATAAAGTAATAGAACCAAATGATGGATAAAGAAAACCATCACAAGTTTGAATCCACACATCTGATGTATCATAAAAGTCATGTTGTAAGATTTTCATAAAAAGATTTTCTTCAGTAATAATATTGACTAAGGATGTAGGATCAACAAGACAACCACGAGTAGGTATCTGAGAAATCCTAGCAAAAATGTAAAGGGGACCATCAGGAGCCTTAATAGTCTCAGAGTCATCAAAGGTAATCAAAATTTCCCGAGGTCTTTTATTCTTAGGTTATTTTTGGGGTTTCAGTTGAGTTTTAGGTTTAGGTTTAGGTTTTGGTCAAGTTTGAGATTGAACTTGAGGTTGAATCTGAGGTTGAGGTGGAGGTGGAGATATAGATTAACCAACATGCTCCACTTGATTAACAACATGATTGAGATCATCCATCTTTGAATCATACATAATTTCCATAGCAGATGGCTGAGAAATTGTATTAGTATCATGTGTAGTTAAAGGGTTTGTATAGATTTGAAGGTTTTGATTAGGAGGAGAAACAAATTTGTTCCCACTACCATCAAGATTATCAATAGATAAAGCTTTAGAATCAATTAAATCTTGAACATTATCTTTTAAAGAATAACATTTCTCAGTATCATGACCATTATGATGATGATATTAACAAAAAGCATTTTGATCAAAAGATTTAGAGGCAATCATAATAGGTAAAAGAGGATGAATAGGAGGTAAAGTAATCATATTAGCAGTTAACAACCTATTCATTATAGCATGTTATAGCATGTAAAGATTCAAAAAGAGGAGTAAACGTATGATTTAATCGAAAAGAAGTGAATGCATAAGTGGCATTGTGAGATGCAACAACAACTTGATCAACAACTGCATTCATTTGTTTGTTTATCTTGACATAGTTGTTGAATTTTTGAAATTTGTTAGGATTAGGAGTAGCATCACTCTTATCAACTAGAACATGATCCATTGGAGTGTTGCTCTCAAATTGACTCACTTGTAATTGATAATGATGAAGTGCTGCATAAAGTTGTTGAAAAGAGGTAAATTTAGTAAGCAAAATCTTATCTCTAATATCCTTTTGCAAATTTGAAATAAACATACGTTGAATATCAATATCAGGAACGGGATAGCAAATCTAAGCATGCAAATGCTTAAATCTACCAATAAATTTAGTTAATCTTTCTTTAGCACTTTGTTTACAATGCATCAAGTCAGTCAAAGAAAGTTGCGAGCCAATCTTGTTTTGAAATTGTTGAATAAAGGTATTAGCAAGTTGTGGAATGGAATCAATGGAATAAGGAGGCAACGAACAATACCATTGTAAGGCCTTGTCATGGAAGGTTCTAGCAAACAGTTTGGCTAAAATCCTATGGTCATGAGCATAATCACTACAAAGGATTTGGAATGTTTTAACATGATGAATAGGATCTCCTTTTCCACTATAATTCTGAAGATGAGGCATCTCACCTTGTTGAGGAACAGGAGTATGAATAATGTCTCGGGACAAGGGACTTCCCATGTCACATGTAGGAATACTAAACTTGTTTTAAGTTAAGGAAGCAAATTGTTGTTGTAAGGATGACACAGTTTGAGCCAAACTGATGATTGTTGAATCATTAGAGGAAATAAGAGTAGCAACATTAGACACACTAGGTAAAGTGTAAGAAGCTACAAGAATAGAAGACACAACTGGAGGAACACTAGGAACTACAGTTGGAAGTGGATTGGAATAAGTAAAAGGAACATTATGATATGAAGGTTGTGATGTAGGAAGGGACATAGGAGGAACACTCATAGGAATAGAGGGAACCATCATAGTCACCAAAGAAGGAGTATAGGTAAGAATACTAGGTAAAGGATTAGAAGGAGGTTCAACACTAGTGATAGGAGGAATCAACCCTAAATCTTGAGCTTCTTGAGCTAAAGGTTTAACATTTGAATGCATAAGGTGAGTAATACCACGCAAGAGGTGAACACCTTGATCACTATCATAGAGAACTTTCTTAAGAGCCTCTATAGCTTGAATGGAATCTTGATTATGGTTCTCTTGAATGAGCCAATTACCCATTTTATCAAGTTCAGTGGAAATTTTTTGTACTTGTTTAGGAGGAACTCTTAAAGCATCATCCTCATCATGAGATGAGTGAGAAGATTTTTTCTCCACAGTAGGATTGGAATCATGAAGAATAAAGTTATCATCTAGGATCCTAAGGAGAGGAAGATTCGGGATCAAAGGCACCCATGAGTCTATGACTTCTTCTAACTGGAATGTTATAAGTAGGACTAGTAGTAGTAAAGCTCATAAACCAATGTAATGCAAATGAAATAAACTAAGAACACATAAAGAATGAATATTTTTGTATTTTTGAAATCTAATTAGCATGCAAGATCTAACACAAAGGAGAAATCTACTACTAACTAGATAAAATGAAGTATAAGAGAAAGGGATATCTAACACCAAAAAAGAAAGAGAGTAAGCTAGTCGGATTCACCAAAATTAATAGGGGTAAAATGGCTTCACACCTATTCAAATGTGTATGTGTGTGTAATGTATGGGGGAAATATTAGATCCACTCCTAAATCTAAATTCACAAAGGAGAGATACAATTTGATTAACCAAAAGGTCAATGCACAATCGAATCAATCTATGGAGAATATGAAAGAGAGAGAAAAACCCTATATTTCCCTATGGTAGAATTGAAGTGTTTAGAATTTGAAATAATTGAAATGCAAGTACTAACCTCAAATTAGGAAAAATCTAGAAAATACCAATTTCTGATGTCTGTGTGTACCTTCGAGAAAATCTATAAACTATTTTGAATTGGAAATGCCGAGACGGAGAAAACCCAGAAATCTTTTTCCAAGATAAGATCAGGTTGACTTTGACACTCATAAAAGGTCAAAGGCTAGATTCTTTATTTAAAGGTCGATTCTGACTTTGTTTGTAGATCTCGAAAGTTTTCCAAAAAGGGTATCCAAATCCGCTCTTAGATCCAAAATCCCCCACCTATAGCTGCAAGAAAATGGGGGTTTTTGTTTGTATGGGGAGTTTGCCTTGGTCAAACCCCAATTTAGGAATTAACCTTGAAATTTAATTGAAATGTAGTGTGCATAAACAAAGTAATTGAAACAAATCACCTTGCTTATGTTGAAGTCCTTGTAGAGGATTCAAATCCTCAAATCCACAAATAGGACTACTTCAATGGATTTAGAATGAATGTAGGATGTCTCCAATCAATGGCATTTGATCGTCAACACTAATCTTGACTTGAGCTTTGCATATGAGGAGGCTTGGATGAATGTAGAAGGATGGATCTTCAAGGGGGCTCCAAAGAGATTGAATCCTTCAATGGCTAACAATGGATCTCCTTGATGGATGAATGCTTGAACACTTGCTTGAATGCTTGAATTATTGCTTGCACTTGAGAGCTTGAGAGATTGCTTGGTGAGAATGAATGTGATTGCAAATCTTGATGGATAAAATGAGAGAGGAAGGCCTCCTTTTATAGTAAACTAGGGCACAATCCTCTAGAGGGACCACCTTGGAGAATTAAATCTCAATTGGGTCCTAACCTTTAGAAAATATACCTAGATTAAATTCAATTTAAGGATTTACCATTCCAAAACCTGAAATGGCCAACCTGGAGGCAAAAAAACAAATATCCCCGAAACCCGATACCCGAAAAATCAAGGAATTTGGAAATTTGAAAGAGGAGGGAAAAATTGAGCTTGTAACTGACCTAGTCAGGATTGAGCTCAATCCTGACCTAGTTAGGATCAACCTTGATTCTGACCCTGTGGGCTCAGATCCAGCCAGAATCAGGATAGGAGGTCCCGAGGTGCCTAGAGACCTAGAAATGATACTAGAATGGGAAACAATGCCAGGGATAGGCATAAAATCCTATGATGACTATGATGAAGGCAAAGAGGACCTATTTCTAAGTCCTACCTAGAAAATAGAGCCATAGAATAGGGAAATTAAGAAGAATCCTCAAGATCCTAACCCTAATTTCACTTATAACGAAGCAGAAAAGAAGTGGAAAGCGGGGAGAAATACAAATACATGGAAAGACCTGATCAAGGCACTTAACATGACCCTAGACCACTTACTCAGAGGGCTAAACACTCTTATCATGGAAGTGCTTCCATTTTAAGACAATACAGGTCTCTAACTTGGTCCCAGTAAGAAAGAAAAATGGAGACATTAGACTCTGTGTGGACTTTAGGAATTTGAATATAAAGTCATTAAAGGATAACTATGGGCTACCAAACATGGAAGCCATGCTACATAGAGTTACTGGATCAGAGCTAACGTCAATGATGGATGGGTTCTCAGGTTATAACTAGGTAGTTGTCAAAGAAACAAAGCAATTCAAGACTGCATTTACTACTCCGTGGGGCACTTATGTATATGTTAGGATGCCTTTTGGTCTCACTAATGTTGGGGCTACTTTTCAAAGAGCCATGAATGTAGCATTTGCAGATTTTATAAACAAATTTCTTGTTGTATATCAAGATGATCTCACAGCTTACTTAGAAAAGAAAGATCAACAATGTGGTGATCTTGAAAAGATTTTTGTGAGAGCCTTAGAATATGGAGTCTCTCTTAACCCAAGGAATTTTTCTTTTGGGGTAACTAAGGGAAAGCTCTTGGGTCACATTGTATCCAAGGATGGAGTTAAAATTTACCTTGAAAGATTGGCTACAATTGACAAAGTGCCATTACCTAGAAATGTTAAGGGTATTCAATCCTTCTTTGGTCAGGTCAATTTTGTCAGAAGGTTTATTACAAACTTCACTGAAATTAGTGTTCCTATTTCCAAAATGCTAAAGAAGGGTGTAAAATTTGAATGGATTAAAGAAGCTAAGGAGGCTTTTTCTAAAATCAAGCAAGAAATTAAGGATGCACCTATGCTAAGGACACCGGATTATAGTAAGCCCCTTCAAATTTTATCTTTTTCTTCTTATCATACTATTGTTGTTGTATTGTTACAAAAGAACTTAGAAGGTTTTGAACAACCCATATCTTTTTTCAGTAAGTCTTTGCAAGCAGCTGAGATAAAATATGATATAAATGAGAAATGGGCCTATGCACTAGTTAAAGCTATTAAAAAATTTAGATGCTACTTAGTTGGAGAAACTATAGTTGCATATGTGCCTAGTGCTGTTGTGAAAGACATTTTAGTGAAAAAAGAAGTCTTAGGAAGAAGATGTAGATGGATTAAAATGATTCAAGAATTCAACATTGACATTCAAATCACAAAACTAGTTAGAGGACTAGGGTTAGCAAAACTCATGGCCCAAAGCAATTTAGATGCTAATCATATAAATTTTCTTGAAGAAGAACATAGGCCATACATTTGTGATTTAGATTATGGTGATTGGTATAAAGATATCATTGGATACTTGCAGAAATTGATACTTCCCAATGAAATGGATGACCACAAGGGAAGGACTATGAAATTGCGTGATATGAAGTATGTAATTGCTAAAGATGAGCTATGGTGGAGGACCAATGAAGGTGTTTTCCTAAAATGTGTTGACCACCAGAAGGTTGAGAGTTTGTTGCAAGGAATGCATGAAGGTGTATGTGGTGGCCATTACATGGCTATGACTACTACACATAAGAGATTGAGGTCTAGTTTTTTGTGGCCTAGTATTTTCAAAGATACACATTCATTTGTAAAAAAATGTGATGCTTGTCAAAGATTTGCTGGAAAATTGAAGTTTAGTGGTAACTTTCCCTTAAGCCCTATGATAGTTGAGGCCCCTTTTTAGAAATGGGGCATGGATTTCATTGGAAAGATTCTAAACAATTCAAGTGGGGGACATTCATGGATCCTGGTTGCCATAGACTACTTCACTAATTGGGTGGAAGAAAATCCCACTAAAAGAGCTACTAGAAAGGTGGTCACTGACTTTATAATGTAGAATTTGTTGACAAGGTTTGGATGCCCTGAAGTTATAATAGTAGACAATGCTATGTGTTTAAGGTCTGAAGAGTTTAATGTTTTTTGTGAGCAATATGTAATCCAAATTTCATACTCAGCTCCTTATCACCCTCAAGGTAATGGTCAAGAAGAATCAAGTAATACAAGTTTGATAAAGATTTTGAAGAGAGTCCTTGACACAAAAAAAGGGCATGGGATTCCAAGTTGTAGTTAGCTTTGTGGGCTGACAGAGTAACCGTCAAAAAGGCCATTGGATGTGATCCTTTTGACTTAATATATGGTATTCATGCTAGGTTACCACAAAACAACCTGTTGCAGATGTATAAATTCATCCAAATATATGATGATGATTTGGATAATGAAATAAAGATCAGGCTGGAGGATCTAATAGAATTGGATGAATCAAGAAGGGAGGCTCATGATAAAAATATAATATCTTAGCTTCAATAAAAGAATTTGTATGACAAGAAAACCACAGTCATATATTTTAACATAAATGACATGGTCTTGATGTTGAATGCCAAGTTGGAAAATAAGGGCAAGCACAGTAAATTCAATCCAATTTGGTTGGGACCATATCTTGTTAACATCAAATGGGGACCTGATTCCTACATCTTGAAAGATTTGGTTGGAAATGTTTTGGAATTTCCAGCTCATGGAAAATTTCTCAAATTGTACTTCTCATAAGGGTAATCTCATTATCCATGAATAGTAGGCTAGGTTTCTTTCCTTGTTTGTTTATTTTCAAGTTGTGTGTTTAGGATAGTTTGTTTCAATAGATGGTCTTCTTATCCTAGAAATTCTAAGTCCTTTTCATGCCTACAGGAGGCATGAATCCCCAGAGAGAACCACTATTAGCCCATTTTCCTCCCAATGCAAAATCCTAAGAAAATGGCCTATTTATGTGCAAAACCCTAGATATTTTCCTTGCCCTAGCTGTTATTTGTTTTGGTGTGCAAAGAAGTTTTATTAGGTTTCATGGCCTGTGCCCTTAGCCTATGGATGTTCATGGCATTTTAAAGATCTAGTTAAGAGTGTGTGTCTTGAATTGTAAAGACCTAGGAGAAATTCAAGTTTTAAGGTCTGAGAAATAGGGTTTATCCATGTCCAAGGTTTCACAAAATTTTAAGTCCACAAACCCTTGGCCTTTTCTTTTCCTTCATTAATTTTTCCCATTCGCTCAAGTCCCTTTTTTTGCACATGTTATATTTCCTTGGCATACTGTTATGTCTTATTCAATGAATCTGTGACTGTGCATTTTCTAGATCTCCTATTTTCTAGAAAGTTAGTCATTTTATCTAGCAACTCAGCAAATACAGTCAATCACATTTCTCCAATTCCTAGCGGTTAAGCTCCTAACATCTAGCGACCTGGCGGGTGGTTATCCTTTCCTTCAATTGCTTAGTCTCCTAAGAAATTTAGAATATTCCTTTTTCTTCAACGACATCCTAGAACCCTTCAGTTGCGCAGTCTCCTTAAGGCATAGGAATATTCTCTTTTATTGAGCGACTTAGAGGATGGCCTTCAGTCGGGAGGTCTCCAGATAAAATGATGAAATAATAAAACTTCCAGTTTCTATGAGATGACTATATTCTCCAAGTCTCCAAAAATAATAAAGAATATATATTATTTCCTTTAGTCACCAGATCTCTTAAGAAATTCAAAGTCAATGATGAGGTTTAGAGACTGCATGACCACCATTGATTCTCTCTCAAAAGGAAAGATCTTATGGTTAGCATTGAGTCTCTAGATATAACCTAGGGAAAGGAAAAGTTTCAATGACTTGGAGATTACCTCAGTCACATATTCTCAGGACTTAACCCTAAGTTAAGAAAATGATTCAGAGATTTGGAGAGGTCTTTTTTCACATAATCTCTAGATGGGCACGGGTTAAGTCAAGTTCAAAATGTGGTTGATCCCCAGTAGTTATGTTTCACATTCATCGATTACGTGACTATGTGTTCTCATAGTCTCTTGATCCTAGTGGTTATGTTCTAAATTTTTAGCGATCTAGCAACCATGGTTATCTCTTAAACTCCAAATGAAATGGCTAAGTCATGGAAAATCCAACGATTCAGTGAGAGCCACAAGATGAAAGGAGGATCAATGATCAACACTTGATCTTGATATATTACTAAGGTTAAGTAATTTATCTGGTGACATGGTGAATAAAGGTAGTCTCACCATCTCCTGATTAACTCAAGGTTAAGATAAACTCCCAGCAACTTGGAGATTGCCTCATTTGCACATTCTCTTGATTGAGTGTGGTTAAGACTTGCCGCGGGTAAATAGAAAGGAAGTGGGTCTGTCTACTGGATATAGTTGATCTGTTTGTTTCTCATTGGCTAAGACATAGATGATATGGCCAGACATTTTAAAGTTTGGTTGACTATTACCAGATTAAAAGAGAGATGCCTGATGTGTCAGGAAAAGAACAAGATCAAGGAGCATGTTTTAAACCTATTTGATTAATCGTTACTTTTCAAATTTAAATCTTCAACTAGGTTTTATTTGCCATGATTTTCAGTTGGTAGAATAGAAGAAACATGATGGATTCAAATTGATTGGCCAAAGCACAATTGCAGAAAAATATTGATGAACAAGAATATTAATGTGTCACCCAGATCAAAGTTTTTACTTTAAAAAGTCCATATTAGTTAAAGTGAAAAGGACTGATACTTTGATAAAAGTAGATAAGGGTTTGGTTTGTTCAAATAGGAAAGGCTAATTGAGAATTTTTAACGGCACCTGACAGAGTTGAGAGCTATTTCAGGAAACTTTTGCAGAAGACTTGGCCCCCATTTTAACCTCTATTTTTTAAGACTGCAAGTGAGTGATAGCTTTGAGGGCTTTAGGTCCTTGGTCTATTTTGAATAACCAAATTATTTTGACCTAACTAATCTGAAGCTTTTTTGAAATCCTTGTTCCTATAAAAGGATTTTCAGGATCAGTTTGTAAGGACTGGAACTTGAGCATCTATTTGACAAGTTTTTGAGTCTAGGATACAGTAGATTGTATTAAGGCCAAGCATTTTTCATAGAACAATAGGCATTACTATTTCAGTAAGATATTCAATTGGTTTGCATGTTTAAGCATTGTGTAAATAGATATAAAATAGCAAGTTTGATAAATTTATGAGTTTATATCTCTCCTTTGTGTGCTTTTCCTTTGAGTTATGAATTTTTAGATTCATTGCATGGATTTTTTCTATGTAAGTGTTGATATTCTTTAGCTTTGATCTAAAGATGAAATTAAATAAGCTCTGATACAGCACTACATTTTTAAGCTTGCATAAGGATATCAATAAGAAGTGTGAATTCAGGAGTCCTTTGATTAGAATCACCACAGGGTGTTAGTATTTTCTAAGGATATATTTCATCAAGGCTCAGTATATTGTTTGAGTTATTTAATATTGTAGTAAAGATGTCACTCAATGGATAAGGCACTAGCCAGTAGTAGAGCTACTTTATAAGGATAATTTCTTGATAGGGTCTTGTTGTATTCCTAAAATTTTGTTATAAATCAGTTGAAATCTTAGAAGTTTTTTAAGACCTACATGTTCTGATTCATCTAATGGTAATGGAGAATCAATGAGTGAGTGGTTATCACTTATTATTTTCTTACCATCCATCTATTGTATTAAAATATAGTTAGTAATTAGTGAAGTAAGTTTTGTTTTACTATATTAGGAGCACCCTCCTGAGTTTTGCAGAGCTAGAAGTGCAGAGGGAAGTCTTGTCCCTATAGTTGGTCCAGTCATCTTAGATCTTATATTTGGATCTAACCCATCCTTAAAAACTATAGATGTATTGGTTTCTTTTGAAAGCATAAAGTCCATTTTGAGGAACCAACACATAGTATTCCTATGGTGATCTCTAGAGCGTAGAGACCCATATCTCTACGTATGATTTCTGTTATGAAGCTTAGGATGTACATGCAAAAGGGATGTCAACTAGTTTCTATCAGTATTAGTGACAAAGAGGATGATTTCAAAGAGGGATTCATCCCTCGATGATTTTCCTATCCTATAGGAGTTTGTAGATGTATTTCCTTCATAGCTTCCTGGTATGCCTCTACCTAGAGTAGTGGATTTTCACATAAACCTTGTACCAGGAGCCGAGCTAATATCAAGAGCACCATATAGGATGGATAACTTAAGTTTTTCATTGATTATCAGTAGGTTAAAAAAGTAACTATTAAGTACTGATACCCACTTCCTAGGATTGATGATCTCTTTGATCAGTTGCAAGGTGTTCGAGTGTTCTCGAAGATAGATCTCAAGTCAGGTTATCATCAGTTGAGAATTGTGGAGAGTGATATCCACAAGACTACATTTCATACGAGGTATGGTTACTATGAGTTCATCATGGTACCACTTGGCCTCCCGAATGCTCCAGTAGTATTCATGAGTCTCATGAATGAATTATTCTGTACCTTCTTGGATAAGTTTCTGGTCATGATCCTAGATGATATTTTGATATATTCTCATGATGAGAAGGAGCATGAGGAGCACCTGAGATAGGTTTTGTAGATATTGAGAGAGAAACAATTGTTTGGAAGCTTGTCAAAGTGTGTGTTCTTCCAACCTAAGGTACATTATTTGGGTCATGTTATATTCGATGATGGGGTCTCAGTAGATCCATCAAAGATCTGAGCTATTATGGATTGGCCAGAACTGACTAGTGTCACTGAGGTGAGGAGTTTCATGGGGTTAGTAGGATATTATAGATGCTTCATTGTGAGATTTTTCTAATCAACACACATCATCACCTCCCTTTAGAGAAAGAGAAAGTAGTATGAGTGGATAGAGAAGTGTGATAGAGATTTTCAGGAGCTCAAGAGAGCCCTCACGAGTGCACCAATACTTGCAGTATCAGACCCTTCAGTGGACTTTGTGGTGTGCACAAATGTATGATTGAATGGTATAGGAGCATTCCTTATGCAGGATGGATGACCTATTGTGTCTGTGAAAATTGTACCTGACCTGTAGACACAACACTTCAGTAAAACATTAAAGGTTAGCAAAAATCAAAATCGTGCAAAATTGAAATCTAATTTAACCAAGCGATTTACTGCCTTCTAGTAGGTGTGAGATTAATGTTCTCAGATTGTTATCGAGATCAGTGACCTAGACGACACCTAAATGAAGGATTTGAATGCAAAACTTGATATGAAATATGAATGCAATTAATCTTTATTTTTGGATTTTCTATGCAATGATATGAAAAAAACTTGATATGAATCTATGCTAATATGAAAATTGATCTATGCTATGAATTGATCTAACAATGATATAAAAAAGAATCTAAATGAATGTAAACAAAACAAATTGATCTCACGATAGCCTTGATTCGCAATAAGCTTTGATTCTCCAAATTCCAATTCTTCAAAATAATAGTGCAATTCGTAGATGACTTTGGCAAAATAAGCTTGCAAAATTATGAGATGATTTGAGATGAGCTGAAGCCTTGATTTTATAGAAATCCAGGGCTTTGGAGGTGCATGGGAAAAAAAGTCATAAATCACTCAAATAACTCAGGTTGATTTTTGAGTTATTTTTAAATAAAGGATAATTAACTCACAAAAACATGTAAAAGCTAAGTTTTAACTCAAAATAGAGTTTAGCTTTAATTGATAATTGATAGTTGTCTGCTTTTATGATTGTGCATGTTTTATTTATGAATTAATTTAATAATAAAGTGATTTATTTCTAACTTAACTGCTTTTAAAAATAAAATAATTGATTTATGGGTTAATCAATTATTTTTTCAAACTTTTATTAAAAACTATATTATTAAATAATGACAACTTGCTTTAGTTAATTAAATAAGAATTTAATCAATTATTCATAAGATTTTGGATTTATTGTCAAAATTTAATAATACAATTAATAATAGATAGAATTAAATTTAATTACACAATTAAGTGGCAAGATATTAAATCTAATTAATTAAATATGAAAATATTCAATTAATCAAACTTTAGGATAAATGTGATTTATTGCCAAATAATTATAAAATTAAAGATAATTATGATGATTAGGAATATTACTAGGAATATTCCCCGATGTAGAATTTAAGATAATTAATTATGATTCGATGATGTTTAGATGTGCCTTAGATTAGGACTTTGATGTCGATTTCGTTTGAATTGAAGATGTAGGAGATTAATGAACTTATAGCCCATTTTTGGGGTATTATATTTTGCCCCTCTTTGAATTACTGTGTGAAGTGCAGTGGTTCAAAGATAGTCTGTGTTTGATAAAGATATGAAACTGATGTTTGAAATTGATAATTGATATGAGACAGAAGCTGATTGATATTAAATTGATATGGAGATAATAGGTCCTGAATGACCAAAAATAATGTTCATTGTAGCAGCAAATGAACCTATGATTGTGAAAAAGTGTCAAAACGCCTGATTCCAAACCTTAGGATTGCTAAGAAGTGAGTGACTGGTTCTAGACTCGATTGTCTTAGCAAAACCATGATAGAGGTATCACATCGGAATCCTTCAGTTGCCAAAGAACCAAGGAAAGAACACTATGATCCGATGGTTGCAAAAACTTATACAGTTTACAAGATTAGGAGAATACTAGATTGATATGGATCTTGATGAATCTGATATGCCCCAAGTGATGATAGATTTTCTCTGAGTGATGAGGTCTTTTGATGAATCAGTAACTAGACGTGATTGTTTGTCTTGATCACTGATGAAAGATATTGATAGAAAAAAAAGATATGATTTCAAATTTGATTACAGACTTTGAATGATATGCAATACCATGCCCCCTTCGGGATTAAAATTGAAATCTGACAAGAAAAGTCAGCGTTGAGAGTTTAGAAGCATGTTAATTGATTTGAGAAGTGGTTAAACATGTCCGGTGAATGCATTCTGCATCATTTAGAGGTCTCAGAGACTAAGTTTGACTAGGTTTGACCATGAGTTGACCATAGTTGACCAAGTTGAAATTTTGATAGTTTGATGTTTAGATAATCAGTTAAGTTGAATACTGGATTTCTGTGATGATTGAAGGTTGATTATGCAAGTAGTTAATAATATGAATGATCTCAGATTTGAATTTTGATCCCGAAAAAGGATTCTACTTGCTGCTTCGTTGGAGGAACCTTCCTGGGAGATTCAACTCTTGTTAGATTTGAAGAATTGATATGAAGAATTGTTTAAGCTTTGAAGTTCATTTAGTCATTGTGAGATTATGCAAAGATGAAAAATGCAAAGAAGCATGCAATATGAAATGCAACCTAAGACCTAGGACCTAGTCACTGATCATATGTCGATTTGTTATCATCATTGAACTTTTAGGTAACCGGATAAATCAATACAATGCCCACTAGATAAAAAAAACCATAGACATATGAATAGTGATTTGTATGTGCAAGAATCAATACAACCCCCACTGGTCAAACAACCATGGACATATGAATATTGATTTTATTTTCAGAATGTCAAACTAGATATAAGCACCAAGGCACATACGCTAGGATGACCTGAATATCATGTCCCTTTTGATATAGCAATTTGTACAAGTATCAAAACATAAATGTCATGATGACCTGAATATGCCTTGCATTGCAAACACATCAAGAAATCAAGAGATCATTCTAAATCCGATGTGAATTACCCATAGTGACCCTTTATCGTTCACATCCTTAGGTAAGATCGCATTTCACAATAGGAGAAAGAAATCACTCAAAAAGACAATAGTTAGATCAAACTTCCATGAATTGTCTGGGTATCAATGGTTGAGGTACGTATGGCTATCCAAAATCGAGATAGAGGCTCTTATAGTCAGACACCATTTCAATCCAGAATTTCCAAAGTTGTTAGATTTTCACATACAAGCAAAAGACAAAGAAAAGATTATGCCCCCAGTCATCACTCTCTAAATCCTATAAAGGACATCATCGAAGAGCTCGAAGGGACACAATATGCAAAAATCTCAATGCGAATCAGTAAGCATACAAGGAGATAAAAGCATGTAAAAAAGCATAGATTGTTTTCAGTTTGTTGTTTGATGTTTGATTGCATTGTTGTAGATGCAAAATCCTTTCTGGAGACAAAACAGACTGACTGACTCACATGAAGCTTCAAAGGACTCTGACTAGATATGATATGTCTAAGATACACTGGAGGCCATAGGATATAACATTGATTGCTTCCAAGTTTGAACATTGATAGGATACAGACACTTGAGCAGATTTGTGGACAAACTGACTTATTGAAAATTGGAAATGCAAAAACAAACTGGGAGATTGGGACAAACTAAAGCAAGACTAAAAGTTGGGAAAGACCAAGATTGCGCTAATAGATGGAGCATTTTGAAACAAGTGGCACCCATTTGCCGGGTTTTCACCATCTTGGCAGAGATTCTATTTTTGCTAGCAAGGCGCCTATTTCCAGGTTTTCACCAAGGCACTTTTTCTTTTCTTTTCCTTTTTCTTTTTTTTTTTGTATTTTCATTTTTTTGTACTTTTGATATTTTTTATTTTTTTTGAATTTTTTATTTTTTATTTTTTTTTGGTGAATCATCAAGGTGCCTATTCCTAGGTTTTCACCAAGATGTTCATTTTTTTCAGGACTTTTTCTGATTTTTATAATTTTTTTCAGGACATTTTACCATAGACTGAATGCCTTAGGCGTAGAATTTCTTCAGATGGAGAACGTTGATTGGTTCTCAGAGTTGTTCTCCTTCAATCGTTGAGAGTTGATAGGGACCAGAGCCAAAAGTAGTAGTGATGACAAAGGGACCCAGCCAATTGGGTTCGAACTTCCCCTTGCATTCTCGATGGGATTGATTTTTTGGATTTTCTCTTAAGACTAGATCGCCAACCTGAAATTCTCTGCGTCTGACTTTCTTGTTGTAGCCTCTAGACATTCTCTTCTGATATACTCTGAGATGATCATACGCTACTTGTCTGCACTCATCTAGTAGTTCCAGTTCTTGTAACCTAGACACTCTGTAGTCATGATCAGTTACTAGACCATGCATTCTAATTCAGAGTGATGGGATTTCAACCTCAATAGGTAGTACTGCTTCAGACCCATAAACTAAAGTGAAAGGTGTAGCCCTAGTAGGTGTTTTGATACTTGTTCTGTAGGCCCATAGAGCTGGATTAATCATGAGATGCTAGTCTCTGTCGGTTTTGTTTACTGTTCTATGCAAGATCTTTAATAGATTTTTGTTAGAAGCCTTTGCTTGGCCATTCCCTTGTGGATAATAGATAGAAGACCAATGTTGGGTGATCTTGAATTTGGCACATAGATCATCGAGGTCTTTATTCTTGAATTGCCCACCATTATCTATAATTATGGAATGAGAGATCCCATATCTGCATATGATATAGTTCAATATGAACATAGATATATGTTTCCTTGTTGCTTGTGTCAGAGGGACCACTTCTACCCATTTTGTAAAATAATCTATGGCTATGATTATATGGGTATGTCCATTAGAAGAATGAGGATGAATCATCCCGATAAGATCAAATGCCCATTGATAGAAAGGCCATTGTGTTGTAAAGGAAATTAGATCCCTCCCTGGAGTATGAATTAGGTTGCCATGTACTTGACACTTTTGACAATTCTTAGCAAACTTGATAGCTTCTTTTTCCATTTCAAACTCCCAAGAAAGATCATATCATGCAGTCCCAATGTTTAGCAATGTGGAGAACAAGAGGGATTGACAAGCTGGTGGAAGAGATGGAAGATAAAATAATGAAGGAGAATGAAGAGAAGAAATCCTCAAGGGAAAACTCCTCAAGAATACCCAAGCTAGGGAAAAATTGTCATGTAAAGCACATTTGGATAAGCAATGAAAGGCCAACATAGGATAAGTCACAAAAGTGTAATGCCAAAAAAAAGAAAGGATGTAGTCCAAAGGATTAGACATGTCAAGAGGCTTCATAGCACCATGTTTTACTCTTTCTTCTATTAGATCAAGACCAAAGGGGAAAATGATAGAGACAGGCAAAAATGAATGGAGAAATATAGATATGAAGGATAAATAGGAAAGGAATGAAAGCAAGATCATCATAAGATAGCTCACAAGATAGCCAAATGTTCATGTATAGATCAACATTGTCAAGATCAAAGAGAGAAAATGGAATGGATGAAATATGTAGAAGAACTACGCATGATGCCTGATTGCTAGGTTTTCATCATGGTACTTATCAAAGGCACCACAAGGGAATGGTTTTCACCATAGGATGAATTTATTTCTCTTTACTTTTGCTACCAAGGTGCCTGTTTCTAAGTTTTCACCAAGGCACATTTTCAAATTTTTTTATTTTTTATTTTTATTTCTCCCATTTTTTAGAAGAAGGCAAGCTTTTTAGATAGTGCTCCTTGAAAGGATAAACCATGATATGCCAAGGAATTAAAATGATATGCTCAAAGATGTTGATAGGGAAAGGGAGATGGAAGAGAAAAATGGAGGATAAGGTTTTATGTAAAGCGAGTGAGGTTGGAAGATAGGATGAATAGGCAAATGAGGAAAAATGATAGAAGGTAGAAGAATAATACATGGAAGGATTGTGAAAGGGTAGATGGAAAGGAAGGCAAGCTCAACATCAACACATACCTTGAAGGGTGGTGAGAGAATGGAGGAATCATGAATGAAGGAATACGTGAAGGAATATGGTGAATGGATAGCAGAGGTTGCGGTTTAGGCACATGGAATGGAAGAATATTTTTGGAGGGAGATGAAGTGGAAGCCTTTGGAAGCTTGAATGTCAATTTCACTTTTTGCTCAACACCAGACTCTTTCAAGAGAGACTTTGGAATCCATATAGCCGTAGGCTTTTTATTTCCTTTTGATGATCTAGAGAGAATATCTTCAATGATGGATTTTAGAACCCATACTTGTCTTGTAGTTTTTTTCTTAGATATCTCTTTTGACTTTATGTTTCCATGTCTATTAGAGGAGACACGGTGATCTTTTTTTGATGGATTCTTGTATTACTTCTTTTTCTTGTATTGAACATTCAAGTTACTTCCAAAAGACTTGGGACTTGTGGAAGAAGAAGGAGGATATGACTGGTTTAGATGGGTGGGTGGATGAAAAGGATTCAAGGGTATGCATCTATGTTGATCTTGAGGAAAGATGGGAGATGGAGGTATGTAAGGACCCAAGATGGATGGTGAATTAGGAGAGATAGGAGGGGAAAGTGAAGGGACATAAGGATCCAAGATGGATGGTGAATTAGGAGAGTTGGGAGGGGAAAGTGAAGGGACATAAGGACCCAAGATGGAAGGAAGGTGTGAAGCTCTTAGTAGTGGTGGAAGAAGTCCAAGGATGGAAATGGAAGACACAAAAAGATAATCAGTAAGTTCATCAGCATCTATATGACAACCAAGGATATCAACATCTTTAGAGTGAGTATTAGTATTTTCAATAGAATCATGGATATCTTGAATATGAGCACCTTCTTTGATAGGATTGTTCAAAGCTTGCAAAGACTTAGGAAGAGTAGAAAGTGGAAGTGAACATAGAGTGGTAGAATAAGAAGATGGAAGACTTTGATCTTGACAAGGATCTTTGGATAGAATAAGCGCATAATTTTTCTCTTGATTTTCAATAGGCTTAACATTAGAAGTAGTAGCTTGATCTTGTTTAGGAGAAGACTTAAGACATAGTGGAATGCATGAAAAAAGGTGTGCAGGATCAAAAGAACCATGAAGTGGATAAGAGACATCACGAAAGGGATTGGATGACATGGAGGGTTCTTGATCTTGATCTTTCTTTATGTTCATATCTTCATCATTTCTAGAGTCCTCTTGACAAGGAGCCACTTCTAAGGACAAGGAAGCATGTTGGGATTGTATGGATGACTTTGGAAGAGATGGTGGAGGACTAGCTGAAGTAGGGATTATAGCATATGAAGGCTTAGGGACTTTAGGTTTATCATTATTGAAAGTATTTGCAGCCAAGTGAAGGTTAGCTTGAGTTTCTTTAAGAGGTAGCCCTGGAAGATAACTATAGGGAACCGCATGAAAAGTATTAGGGCTTGTGTCGGATGAAGGTTCTGTGAAAGATTTGAAAGACTAGAAAGCTTTAGGAAATGTACAGGTATTGGAGGAAGTAGGGGATGGAAGGGAACCATCGCTAGACAAAGGTTCAACATTAACATGATCTTTCTTGAGAATGCAATCTTTATTTTCAATCTGAGAACTCTTAGAAGAGAAATTCTTATAATGTTGACATTTGAAATCAGCGCGGAAGGCTTTCTATTCTTCGATATCAAAAGGATCAAAGAGATATTGTTCACAAAAATCATCAAATTCTGCTTCAAAATTAGAGTCATATGGATCACCATCATGATCTATCCAATGTGACGGCCCATTTGTAGTAAGCAGGAACACATGATAAGGAGGATTCTTAGGAACAGAGGTGTCATAGGTATCATTACATTGTCTATCATCATAGTCATCATAGTCTCCAAACACAGATGTGTCACTCTTTGTGGAAGAGGTATCATAAGGGTTATCACATTGCTCAAATTCTGTCCGGGGGCATGGTGACATGTACAAGTCTTTATCAAATGGAAGAGTATAGAGATTCCATAGAGAACTCTTTAGGTTCCTTTTCTCTCTCAAGTTTGTTAAGTTCAACTTGCATAGCTTGCAGCTACTTCATCATAGCAGTGATTAGAGCTTCTTCCTCTTGTGTACTGATTCTTTGAGACATGTGTACTGATTCTCAATAGCTACTGCTCTATTCCTGACACGGTGATTTGTATGACAGATTCTGAAAATAGGTTGTAAAAGCTGAAGTATCTGGCAATTCTAACAATGTTCTGACAACTTTTCAAAAAATTTCCAAATGACTTTCTGTAGACTCATACAACAGTTGGTAGGCAATGAAATGATAGTTGAAAAACTCGTATGCCAGTTGCAAGTAAGATTTTGACTTTTAGAATTTGCTAGCATGAAAACTCATACGACACTGGGTTGGTTATCATATGATAGTTGGGTAGCAATGAAATGACACTTGGAAAAACTCGTATGACTTTTGACTTCCTCAAATGATTTTTGACTCCAGAAAGGATTTTACATCAATTTTTGCAAAATTTTGAGTTTGCAGATTTAGATTGTTTGCAAATTTCAATGTCCAGATTTGAGGATTGTAACAAATTTATCCATTTTCAATAACTAGATAGATAAACAAGCATGCAAAATAGTAAGCATGTGATTTCAATGCATGTCTGAAAACAATGAACAAGGGCAAAAGCAACCTCATGCATGAACAATCAAGTGACTTATTCGTTCTAATCTTCAGAAGTGCTAATTGCATATGTTCTAAAAATGTTTTGCAATAATGCACATATACCCTATAAAATGAAAATTTGACCTCGCTAGGGTTTTTAGTAATGGTTTGACTCTGCAACTTTTATGATCCAAAGGGGTGAACTCCAATCCCAGCGCACTAGGGTTTTGACACAATCTGAGTACTTAATCTTCAGGAGCTGCTAGGGAGATCTGACAACCCAACAATGCACCATACCCATGGAGATTTCTTCCACAAGGACATTTATATAGCGGTTGTCACTACCACGGTGAAAATGGCTATGACCGCTTGAGGTTCCGTCAATGCAGTTTTCCCTGTGAAGGGATTGTCCTCTATGGTTAACCCTCTCTAAAGATGACTCACAATAGTATACCACAAGGGGACTTGGCTCCAGATCCAAGGTTTTTGACACCTTTTCACTTTTAACCCAAAAAAAGCAAGCAGATTAATCCGACACGCTAAGACAAAGTTTTGCTTCACCAAGGTCTATGATGCCAACTCCACGTGATCTATCAACCTCTCTGGGGAGAGAATGTATCAATCAATAAGAGAAGGTGCACTAACCAATTTTGATTCACCAAAGCTCGTGATGTCAACCCCACGTGATCTATCAACCTCTCCTGGGAGAGAATGTATCAATCAATAAGAGAAGATGCACTAATCGAGTTGAATGTAAAACGCACTAAGTATCCTCCCTACCTATAAGGATTCTATCATCAGGAAGGATTTCACTGGGAATCCAATCTCTCAAGAATCATGAATAGTGTTCATAGGGCCTAATTACTATGTGAGCACAGATATATTCCCGAAAGAAAATCTACCAAAAGTACCCAAAAAGAAGAAAGAGGAACACTTAATATTTAAAGAGAATATGAGATGAGTCCACAAGGTGGAACACTTAACACCTCACACAAGCTGAAAACAAGTCCCCAACTTAGAAAACAAGTGAGTTCCTAAAAGCACAAAAGGGTTGCCAAGTGGAACACTTAACGCTTATGTCCTGTTGACCCCTCCCCTTTATGGCGCTGAGATTGCAACCACGGGGCGGAAATGAGGAGTCGACGGATTAGCGAGTCCAATAACCCAAGATAGAAATCAAGATCAATCACAAGTATCTAAGACTACTTAATGAATCCTTAAGGGGTCACAACCTAGTATCAATTATGCAAGTGTGTAAAATAAAAGCATGAAAAGAATCACCCAAGCTAGACACATGAGAGATTTATTTTAAGTCCCAAATCGAAATGTCATTAGATGAAGGAGAATACCTGGGATCCTTGCAACGCGCTTAGTAGATTTTACCTGATTTTTAGCAATTTTTGCTGAGCTTTACTATGCAAGCAAGCTACAAACTCTCCAACAAGCCAACAAGCAAACAAGATATGCAAGGTATATTCAACTTATAAAAACCCTAGGGTTAGATCTAAAAATCAATTGTTAGGAGCAATAATAACTAAAAATTAATCCAAATGACAACTCATATCATGCATTGAATCATATGAAAAATAATTGCATACCCATCACAAAATTTTAATTTTTTTGCACTGCATTTGACCTAGTCAACAAGATCTAATTTTTTTGATATGATTTTGGCTACAAAAATAAAAATTCAAAATATAGACCCCTACTAAAAAATAGAGAGATTTCCAAAAATGGAAAAAATTTAGAAAAATCTCTTCATTTGTGCCCTAGAGACCCATTTTATCAAAACAGACCATTTTTTGCAAATTGACTATTTGAGCTATTAAATTGCATCCAAATTTAAAACACAAAGAATAGACCCCCTGTATAATTGGAAGAGATTTCTCAAAATGTAAAAATTTCTAAAAAATATTCTAATTTGCGCCAAAAATTAATTTTTTATGAAAAATAAAAAAAAAATTATTAAAAATTCAAAACATTTTATAAAATTCTGAAATTTTTTATCGAAGCTTCCTTGATATGTTACCAACTTGCAAAACAAATTTTAGACCAAAACTTTAAGCCATTTGGGAGATAAAATTACATCTTTGAAACTTTGGGGTTTTAGCTCCCAAAAAAAATCAAAACCAGCATGCAAAGGTGGGTTGCCCCACGGTGGGCGCTAGAAATGTGTGTGTGAAAATTATACCTGACTTGTAGACACAACACTTCAGTAAAACATTAGAGGTTAGCAAAAATCAAAATCTTGCAAAATTAAAATCTAATTTAACCAAGCGATTTACTGCCTTCTAGTAGGTGCGAGATTAATGTTCTCAGATTGTTATCGAGATCAGTGACCTAGACGACACCTAAATGAAGGATTTGAATGCAAAACTTGATATGAAATATGAATGCAATTAATCTTTATTTTTGGATTTTCTATGCAATGATATGAAAAAAACTTGATATGAATCTATGCTAATATGAAAATTGATCTATGCTATGAATTGATCTAACAATGATATAAAAAAGAATCTAAATGAATGTAAACAAAACAAATTGATCTCATGATAGCCTTGATTCGCAATAAGCTTTGATTCTCCAAATTCCAATTCTTCAAAATAGTTGTGCAATTCGTAGATGACTTTGGCAAAATAAGCTTGCAAAATTATGAGATGATTTGAGATGAGCTGAAGCCTTAATTTTATAGAAATCCAGGGCTTTGGAGGTGCATGGGAAAAAAAGTCATAAATCACTAAAATAACTCAGGTTGATTTTTGAGTTATTTTTAAATAAAGGATAATTAACTCACAAAAATATGCAAAAGCTAAGTTTTAACTCAAAATAGAGTTTAGCTTTAATTGATAATTGATAGTTGCCTGCTTTTATGATTGTGCATGTTTTATTTATGAATTAATTTAATAATAAAGCGATTTATTTCTAAGTTAACTGCTTTTAAAAATAAAATAATTGATTTATGGGTTAATCAATTATTTTTTAAAACTTTTATTAAAAACTATATTATTAAATAATGACAACTTGCTTTAATTAATTAAATAAGAATTTAATCAATTATTCATAAAATTTTGGATTTATTGTCAAAATTTAATAATACAATTAATAATAGATAGAATTAAATTTAGTTACACAATTAAGTGGTAAGATATTAAATCTAATTAATTAAATATGAAAATATTCAATTAATCAAACTTTAGGATAAATGTGATTTATTGCCAAATAATTATAAAATTAAAGATAATTATGATGATTAGGAATATTACTAGGAATATTCCCCGATGTAGAATTTAAGATAATTAATTATGATTCGATGATGTTTAGATGTGCCTTAGATTAAGACTTTGATGTCGATTTCGTTCGAATTGAAGATGTAGGAGATTAATGAACTTATAGCCCATTTTTGGGGTATTACACCAATCTCCTACGATTCTAGGAAGTTGAAGACTCATGAGCTTAATTAACCTACTCAAGACCTAGAGCTTGCTGCAGTGGTTCATACTTTAGTGAGGTGGAAACATTTCCTTCTAGCTCATAAATTTGAGCTTCATTCCAACCACTAGAGCTTGCAGTATATTTTCACTCAGCCAAACCTTAATGCTAGACAAAAAGGTGGATGGACATCCTTTTTTAGTGTGATTTTAATGTTCATTACATCAAAGGGAAGGATAATGTGGTTGTAGATGCCTTGAGTAGGAGATGCCATGAACTTTCATTTGTGACTACTTGTACCGATTTGAAAGAGTGTATCCTACATTATTTTCCAGAGGATTCCTTTTATGCAAAGATTTATCATTTGGTGTGTTCTCAGATACCCTTAGAGGGGAAGTATTAAGAGTATTCCTTGGAGTCTGAGAGACTATTACATCATAGAGGACATATCTATGTACCTTCCATTCAGGATTTGTGGAAGTTCATTGTACTTGAGGCACATAGAGCACCTTATGCTGTGCACCTTACATGTAGATTTGAGATAGTTGTACCATTGGCCAAGCATGAGATTGTAGATTGCAAGTATTATTACAAGATGCCTAGAGTGCTCGAGGGTGAAGGCAGACCACCATCACCCATGTGGGCTTCTACAGCCACATGAGGTTGCTGAGTGGAAGTGGGATACTATATCTATGGACTTTATATTTTTTGGTCTTCCCATGTCTTCTCACCGCCATGATGCCATCTTGGTGACAGTTGACATGTTGACCAAGGTTTCCCACTTCTCACCTGTATGTACTACATTCACAGTACAAGATGTAGCCCTAGTTTCTTTGCGGGATATTGTAAGAATTCATGGCATTCCTCTTAAGATCATCTCTAATAGAGACTAATTGTTCACATCAACCTTTTGGAGAGAGTTACAGACAACATCATGCACTAGGCTCAATTTTAGTATAACATATCACCCTCAGAAAGATGGTCAGACTGAGAGGGTTAATCGGGTATTGGAGGATATGTTGCGCATATACGTGATGGACCATTAGGTCAAGTGGGAATAATACCTACATCTGGTTGATTTTTCCTATGTTAATGGGCACCATTCATCTATAGGTATATCACCTTATCAGGCCTTGTATGGTAGACCTTGCAGGACACCCTTGAGTTGGGACAAGATCGAGGATAGAGTATTTATAGGTACTTAGTTAGTCAAAGAGATGGAAAAGTATGGTTTTGATTCGAAAACTTCTTAGAGAGGCACATGATAGACAAAAAAAATATGTAGACACGATGATGATTGATAGAGAGTATAAGGTCAGAGATAGATTTTTCTTGAGAGTGCGACCACACAAGAGTCCAATCCAATTCAAAAAAGGCTCTGAGTTGGCCCCTCAGTTTGTTGGACCCTTTGAGATCATAGAGAGGATAAGACCAATTGAATATTGTCTATCTTTTCCACCTAGCATGTCATGCATCCACAATGTGTGTCATGTTTCTATACTTCAAGGATATATTTATTATGAGACTCACATGATAGATTGGGATGCCTTGCAGGTGGAGTTAGACAGGCAGCTACCACTAGAGCTCATATGTATTATAGCCTGACAAACCCTTGCACTTTGAGGCAGAGAGATGGACTAGGTTAGGGTCCAGTGAGATTTTTATGATGAGGTCACGGCTTCATGGGAGGACATAGCACAAATGAGATCTCAGTACCCATATATTTTTTATGAAATCTAGGAGAAAGTTCATTCCTATTGGGGGACAATGTGAGGCCTCACCCTGACCCATCATAGCTCAACTGATACATTTATTTTGATACATTGTGATTCAATATTTTTGGACATTATATTTGATGGAATAGTCATTTTTAGTATTATTTATGTCATATGATGATTACTTCAATATACACTATTGATTATGTTTATGATTTTTTGAGTATACGCATGCATTATGATTATTATTTTAATTCTAATGGAGGAATATGTTATGTTATTTTGATTATGCAATCAATTATGGCTATTAGGTGTAGATATGAATCTGTAGAATATTCAGTCTATTGATTATGCTATTTGATTTATATATATACATGTGATTTTATTAGCTACTGATATTTCATTTTAGTGTGTAGGAAAATTACCATGGATATTATCGGAGAATCAGTAACCAACCGTATGTGAAAATTGTAAAGCCAAGGTTAAATCTAATGAAGAGATTCAAACCTCATTTTTCAGTGATTTAATTTGTGACCTTAAATTATATGTATGTATTAGGTGTTTTCACTATGTCATTAGTGACATGTCGATGTTGTATTATGTTATTTTATAGTTTCATTTAACACTTGTCATGTGTTTATGTACTGACATGTCTACTATGGTTGATAATGTAAACCTCAACCTAACCAGTTTATTAGGAATGTAATTAAACCCCCTTTGTTTGGAGATACTTGCAAAGTTCCACCAATTTGATTATTTAAATTTAATTCTTTTCTAGTCACATCTAGAGGCCCAAAACTGGTCCTAAGGATCAATTTTAGTAAAATCCAAGTACCTTAGTGATAGGGGTATGGGTTAGGAACATTTCTAACACATCTAGAACCCCCTAGTGGCCTTAGTGACCCTCTTTATGACCCATTTCCTACATGATACGAAAAGAGAGTGAATCTTGACCTTTACCCAAACCCACACTCCTTTTCAATCTTTTACTTTTGATAGGGGACAATGAAAATCCAAAGGACTTAGGGGTCAATTTTGAATTTAATGTTGGTGGATGGGTAGGATTTGGAGGCATTTTTAGAGGCCCTTTGTAGAGTTAGTGGGTGTTCACCCACTCTCTAATTTTAGAGACATTAGGGTTTTGGATTGAAGAAAGAAAAAAGGGATTGAGCTCTTCTCAAGCATCATTTTACCATAACACATTGTGAAGGTTGGTCTCCATTGCCATGAAAGTTCTTTGTTTTGTTGCAAATAGATTTGTATGTATTTCATTCTCTTGCATATGTGATCTATGTATTTGAGTTATTGTGACGTAAGGGAGCAGTATTTTGAGGTTTGTTTTCATTCTTATTGTGCTTATCTATGTTTGAATGAAGGATTTTTGTGAAGGGTGTAATAGAATTTCTCACCCTCGGATAGGGAAGAAGTAGCCATGTACGGGGGAAGGGTTTAGTTGAAATCCATGATAGTGTAGAGTCTCTTCTCATGGAGAGAAGAGGGAAAAAATGCAAGGTGTATGTGCCCTTGCATGCCATTGTTAATGATCTTGGTTTGGGGGACATAAGGAGACACATGGATGGAAAAATGTATGTGGTTTTATCCTTGAAGAGGCATGGTTATTGTACATATTCTTTTGGAAATATCCTACGTGGAAGTCCACCTTCACCCCTTATTATGGTTTCAGGGTGAATGACATTGTGCAAGCCTTGGATGGGTGTATTTGTGTTGTGTTTCATGTTTTATGTATGGTGTGGATGTCACCCATTGGTTACCGGTTCTCCTAGCTCGAGGGTGGTCCCATTGAGGCCAAGGATGGGAGGTGAGATCTCTCCATGGATAGTTTTATGTTTCTTTTTTGAAACTTTTGGATAGGCCTTTAATGGAGCCATTTTGGATTTGGAGCATGGGAAGTGTTCGTGATGTTATTTTTTTGGAGAACTCTCCTATTGTATTATGTTTTCATCTTGAAGATGAAATATGTCATGAAATAGATCAAGTGTTGTACACTTCAATATTGTGAATAGAAATGTAACTATTTTGTGAAGGTTATGAGTTCAAGTTTTTATTGGGATACAAATCATATCTTTTCTTCAAATATATTGCTTGCATAAACTTCATGTTGAATGTTCTCTCTATTTCCTTCTTTAAAAAAAGTGGTTTATATGCTTTGGGAACAAAGATCATGTTATAAATTTGAAGAATGAACTTTCTAAGTTTAGTTTCAACTATCATTTTTAGGACCATGAATTTAAATGCAATGATCAAAACATTTATACAATAAAATTCAATATTGAACATTAAATTCAGTTTTGCATTGTTAAATCTTTTTGAGAAAGTCATGAAAGCAATAGTTTATTAATCAAATTGTAACACTAAATAATAAAATACCTATTACCAATACCTTATAAACAATTCATTAATTGAATGAATAAACAAATATCCATGCTACATACATTTAACACAAAAAAAAACAATGCAAAAGGAAAAGCAAAAAAAATTTAGACTTTTAGATTTGAGAAAGGCAAATAACTCTCTAGAAAATGTATGGGAAAGAAAAATAATTCCCATTACATAGAGAGAATATTCCTCTCTTGATTCCCTTGGTAAGTATGGGCTTAGTACCCTAAACCCCCCCTATTAACCCATGATTGTGCTAACCTCATTGTTTAAATAAATGGGACGGGCTAAATGATGTAATGAGGGGACATTCTATGGGTCCCGCACCATTTTACCCTTGGCCCTTTATACCCTACATAGGAAATGACTTGTTCCATGTTTTAAAAAAAAAAACATCAAAATAAATAAATTAAAACAAGTAAATCAATGCAACACATAGCTTGCATGAATTTTGGGGATGTCCTAGAGGGCCGCCCATCCACCTTGGGTAAGGAGCCACCCACGTGGCTTCCCCTTTTGCCATGCATACTTTATTCATGGCCCTTTCATGTTGTTTTAAAAAAAATACTAGATTCTCTTTGCAAATTTTAGTTTTGAAAGGTTAGACTTTGGTGGGCCCCCTCAAACTTATCTTCATATAAACTTACATTTACCTTTAATTCCCTTGGCAAGTGTACTTCTTTTTGCAGCCCATGACAAGATCGTCTTGTTCCCTCCTCCCACATGGCACTTGGGCCATGGAAGAGGTGATGTTGATGGGGTTGGGAGATAGGGTAGGTTAGTAGGATAGGTTAGTTTAAGTTTTGTTATAGATTTTAATTTGTTTTTCATTGTATAAGTTAGATTGTTATTTAATTTTAATAATGATTAATGGAAAATGTGTTTTTCTTATGTTTAATAAGATAGGGGTTTAATAGACTTTATGTTAGTGGGTTATTTTAACATATAGGATTAAGAATAGTTAGGAAATGTTAAATATATTATTTCTTGAATTTAATCTAGTTATTATTCATTTAAACTGTGTATGTTAAAAAATCAATGTAAGATTTTCCTTTAAAGAAAAGAGGTGAATTTAATTAATATTATTATCAATTAATTACAAAATTATGAAATTTCAATAGCGAAATTTTAATGCATTCTTTAGTATTATATTTGGATAAAATTATTGCGTTATGGGAACTTAATTCAAGATGTTAGGAAATCTAATGTCGGTATAATAATTATATCTAGAAATGTTTAAAGATAATATGCTGATAGGGATAATTAATTGATTTGCAAATTCTTAAGGATTGAAAGGTTATTAGAATAGTTTTCTTTAGCCCACTTGAGTATGACCTAGGATCATGTTTAAGGATATGTGGAATTTCATAAGTAGTTTAATGATCAAAGTGTAATATGCATTAGTTTTAAATAGATCATGTTATAATTAGGATTAAGATTTAAATCATGGCTAGGTCAACCTATAATGCAGTTTAGTGCACCCTTGTGAATCACCTAGTAAAACAAAGTAAGTGTAAGAGTATCTTATCAACCTAATTCAACTTATGTTCTTAACAATGATTTGCAATTATGATACCACACCTTGATAAAATAAAACTTTTTTTTAATCAACCTAACCCAAGTGCACCTGTAACACTAAAGCTTAGGGTCTCTAACCTGCATAACAAGTTGGAATACCAATTATGCATCCTAATGTGTTGTAACCCAAACTCAATCTATGTCAAGACCTTGCAACTCGAAAACTAACTTCACCTTTTCATTACCTTTCAACAACACCTTATGTATTAGTTGTGCCATCATAGTTGTTTGTACATTTTATAAAAAAAATTATGTGTTTGTGTTTTGCCCTAGTTTTGGGCATGACATTTTGATATCAGAGCCAAGTTTCAAAATTTGGAACCTAAACCCATTACGTTTCAACTCATATAACTTAAAATATTTTGTATGATTCTTGTCGTCACATGAGCTAGCCGATGAGGCAGGGGTCATAGAGCTTCACATGTTGGGGTAGAAGAAGAGGGTGGACCACCTCCACCACCTTAGAATCCTAACCAGCATATTTTGGACATCCTCTGAATTCTGATTGGGGTCATTCAGGAGAGACTACCACCCATAGTTCACTAGCCTGAGCAAAAGATACCTGAAAGGGAAGCACGAATTCCAGGATATGATAGAGCAGTTAGAAAAGAGAGGAGTAGGAGTCCTGAACCCAAGATTGTTGAGGGTCATGGTGATCATGAGGGTGATTCAGTTCATTAGTTAGGAGTACCACCTAAGCATGAGATATGTGTCAGAGAGAGACCCTCTAGAGATGTTGGAGATGAGATCTAAGAGTTATTGTGACTCTATCCACCCTTATTTTTGGAATCCACTGATGGATCAGTAGTAGAGGCCTGGTTATAGAGTTTATATAAATGCTTTAGATTGTGCCCTTATGGGAGTAATCTAAAGGCATGACTTGTAGTCCATATTCTATGGGAGAAGGCCTCCACTTGGTGGTAGTAGGAGTCCATAGGAGGAGTGGGTATTGACACACTCACTTGGGAGTCTTTTGTGGTCCGTTTCTAAGAGAGATACCTTTCTAATAATTTCAAATAAAAATAGATAGAGGAGTTCCATGATCTCCACAAGAGAGGTCTCATAGTGACCTAGTATAAGATTTGGTTTCTCAAGCTCCTTCCATACATAGATTATATGAAGCATGAGAAACTACATATCCATCATTTCATTAAGGGACTTAATATGTCTCTTTAGGGTATGGTGCATCTAGGATTTCCTACCACATTCAAAGAGATAGTTTAGAAGAAACTTTTAGCTGAGGATATCCATACTAGATAGGTGTCTCAAGATTGGTCTTAGTGCCAAAACCCCTCTTCCCAGTAGTTATGATAGTAGAGACCCCTTTTGAAAGGTAAATAGAATTATTTTGTAGGATCCTTTAAGGGTCAACAGTCTCAGTAGTAGGGATTTGAGAAGGATTCTAGATAGGTGCTTTCAAATGGCTATCAGTGCTTTAAGCCCAAATAGTGGAAGTCTTAGGGCCCTAAATAGCATCAAAGGACACAAACCCCTCAATCACAGCCAACCAGGACTCAACAGTTCTCTAGGGGAAGTTACAGTGGTTCCAATAAGACCGAAGGACCACAATAGTCTAGGACATAAAGAGTACATATTTAGACCCCGGGGCCATGTTAAACTTTTGATGGCATGGGTTATATAGGAAGAGAGTGCCCATAGGGATAGTCAGTTGGTGGTTAGAGAGGGGCTACCTCAAAGCCTACAGTTGGAGAAATGGGTAGATCCCATAGATTTTTTGTAGCGATTGATAACTGCCAGGCCGATCACAAGGATATAGTTATTGAGGCCATAGGTATGATACAAGGTAGTATGGTTACTATTTTATTCCATTCTAGAACTACTAACTCCTTTATATCTCCATATGTATTGGAGTGTTATAGGCTAGTGGAAATTAGATAGGATCTCAGTTGGGGTAGAGTTAGCCTTAGGAGCTAGAGTGTTAGTTAGCTCCATGGTATGATATTGTCAGATTCAGATTGGGGACATGTCCATGTTGGAAAAATGGTCATCACTCCCTTTAGGATTCGTGACATGTTTTAACAGCCTCTTGTGTCTTCTATAAGTCTAGTGGTTGTATCAGGCATTAACAGGTCAATATTTTGGTGCAATGATAACCACTACTTGTAACAAGTGGTATCAGAGCTTGGTCACAGGTTTGAATCCCTTTAGGTAATGTTGAGGGGGAGATTGTTGGAAAAATGGTCAGCACTCCCTTTGAGATTTGCAACATGGTTTATCAGCCTCCTGTGTCTTCTATAAGTCTAGTGGTTGTATCAGGCATTAACAGGTTGATCTTTTGGTGCAATGAAAACCACTAATTGTAATAGTCTATGATGTCTGAGCTACACATTACCCCTTTAGGTTCATATGATGTTTTCCTTAGCATGGATTGGATTTATGTCCAAAACACCAAGATAGATTGTTGACATAAGAGGTTAGAGTGTGTGGATGAGTATGGTATTCCTAGGGTGATCTCTGCAATGCAGAGACCTGTATCTCTACGTATGATTTCTGCTATGCAGCTTAGGTGGTGCATGCAAAAGGGATGTCATCTATTTGCTATGACCATTAATGAGAGAGATTATTATTTAGAGAGGGATCCATCCCTTGATGATTTTCCTATCCTATAGGAGTTTGCAGATGTATTTCCTTTAAAGCTTCTTGGTAAGCCTCCACCTAGAGTTGTGGATTTTCACATAGACCTTGTACCGATTCAAGCCAGTATCGAGAGCACTATATAGGATGGACTACCTAGGTTGTGCATTGGTTATCGACAGTTGAAAAAAGTAACTATTGAGAAATGATACCCACTTCCTAGGATCAATGATGTCTTTGATCAGTTATAGGGTGCTCGAGTGTTCTCAAAGATAGATCTCAAGTCAGGTTATCATCAATTGAGAATTGTGGAGAGTGATATCCACAAGGATGTATTTTGTATGAGGTATGGTCACTACGAGATTACCACGGTACCATTTGGCCTCATGAATTCTCTAATAGTATTCATGAATCTCATGAATTGAGTATTTTGTAGCTTCTTGGATAAGTTTGTGGTCATCTTCCTAGATGAGATTTTGATATATTCTCATGATAAGAAGGAGCATGAGGAGAACCTGAGATAGGTTTTGCAGAGGTTGAGAGAGAACCAATTATTTGGCAGCTTGTCGAAGTGTATAGTCCTCTAGCCTAAGGTATATTATTTGGGTCATGTTATATCTAGTGAAGGGATCTTAGTAGATTTATAGAAGATTTGAACCATTATAGATTGACCAGCACCCACCAATATCACTAAGGTGAGGAGTTTTATGGGGTTAGTGGGATATTACAGAAACTTCATTATGGGATTTTCTAGATTAGTACACCCCATCACCTCCCTTCAGAGAAAGGAAAAGTAGTATGAGTGGACAGAGAAGTGTGAGAGAGCATTTCAGGAGGTGAAGAGAGCCCTCATGAGTGCACCAATACTTGTAGTGCTAGACACTTTGGAAAACTTTGTGGTGTGCATAGATGCATCATTAGATGGTATAGGGGTATTCCTTATGTAGGATGGATTATCTATCTCCTACGAGGCTTGGAATTTGAAGACTCATGAGATTTATTACCCTACTCATGACCTAGAGCTTGCTACAGTGGTTCATACTTTAGTAAGGTAGTGACACTTCCTTCTAGGTCATAGATTCAAGCTTCATTTTGACCACCAGAGATTGCAATATATTTTCACTCAGCCAAACCTTAATACTAGATAGAAAAGGTGGATGGAGTTCTTTTATGAGTATGATTTTGATGTTCATTACATCAAAGGGAAAGAGAATGTGGTTGCAGACACCTTGAGTAGGAGACACCATGAGCTTTCATCTGTGACTACTTGTACCAATTTGAGAGAGCATATCCTATGTCATTTGCCAAAGGATTCCTTTTATGCAAAGATTTTTTAGTTGGTGCATTCTCAAATACCCTTAGATGGGAAGTATTCAGAGTATTCCTTGGAGTTCAATGGACTATTACATCATAGAGGGCATTCCATTAGGGATTTGTGCAAATTCATTGTACTTGAGGAACATAGAGCACCCAATGTAGTGCACCCTAGTGTTAATAAGTTATATTTAGATTTGAGACAGTTGTACCATTGGCTAGACATGGGACTACAAATTGCTAGTATTGTTGTGAGATGCCTAGAGTGCCAGAGGGTTAAGGCAGAGCACCATCACCCTAGTAGGCTTCTACAACCACATGAAGTTGTTGAGTGGAAGTGGAATACTATATCTATGGACTTTATTGTTGGTCTTCCCATGTCTTCTCGCCATCATGATGCCATCTTTGTGATAGTTAACATGTTGACCAAGTTTTCCCACTTCTCATTTGTGCATACTACATTTACAGTATGAGACGTAGCCCAAGTTTTTTTGTGGGATATTGTTAGACTTCATGGAGTTCCCTGTAAGATCATCTCTAATATAGACTCATTGTTCACATCATCCTTTTAGAGAGAGTTACAGACAATATTGGGCACTAGGCTCAATTTTAGTATAACAATCACCCTCAAACAGATGTTCAGAATGAGAGGGTTAATCAGGTATTGGAGGATATGTTGTGCATGTACGTGATGGACCATAAGGTCAAGTGGGAAGAATACCTACATCTGGTTGAGTTTTCCTATAATAATGGGCACCATTCATCTATAGGTATGTAACCTTAGCATTCCTTGTATGGTAGACCTTGCAGGACACCCTTGAGTAGGGACAGGATTGAGGATAGAATATCCATAGTTAGTCAAAGAGATGGAGTAGTAGGTGGTTTTGATTTGAAAACATCTTAGAGAGGCACAGGATAGATAGAAGAAATATGCAGATGTGAAGAGGATTTATAGAGAGTATAAGATCAAAGGTAGAGTTTTCTTGAGAGTGCAACCGCACACGAGTTTGATCTGATTCAGAAAAGGCTCTAAGTTGGAACCTCGGTTTGTTTGACCCTTTGAGATCTTAGAGAGGATAGGACCAGTTGCATATTATCTAGCTTTTCCACCTAGCCTATCATGCATCTACAATGTGTTCCATGTTTCTATACTTTGAGGATATATTTATGATGAGACTCACATGATAGATTGGGATGCCTTGCAGGTGTAGTTAGATGGGTAGCTAGCACTTGAACCCATCTATATTATAGCCCGATGGACCCTTGCACTTTGAGGTAGAGAGATGGACCAGGTTAGGATCTAGAGAGATTGTTATGATGAGGTCATGAATTCATGGGAGGATGAAGCACATATGATATCTCAGTACCTATATATTTTTTATGAACTCCAGGAGAAAGTTAATGCCTAGTGGGGGAGGATGTGAGTCCTCACCCCGACCCATCATAGCTCAGCTGATACACTAATTTTGATACATTATGATTCGATATTTTTGGACATTATATTTGATGGAGTAGACATTATTAGTATTATTTATGTCATATGATGATTACTTCAGTATACACTATTGATGATGTTTATGATGTTTTGAGTATACCCATGCATTATGATTATTATTTTAATTCCAATGAAGGAATATGTCATGTTATTTTGATTATGAAATCAAATATGGCTATCAGGTGGAGAAATGAAAATGTAGAATGTTTAGTATATTGATTATGCAATTTGATTTATATATACAGGTGATTCTACGGAGCTTGTGATATTTCAGTTTAGTGTGTAGGAAAATTACTATGGATATTATTAGAGAATCAATAACCAACCATATGTGAAAACTGTAAAGCCAAGGTTGAATCTAATGAAGATATTTGAACCTCGTTGTAAAGTGATTTAATTCATGACTGTAAATTGTATGTATGTATTAGGTTTTTTCATTGTGTAATTAGTGACATGTCAATGGTGTATTATGTTATTTTACAGTGTCATTGGACACTTGTCATGTGTTTATGTAATGATATGTCTACTAATTTTAGCAATGTAAACCTAAACCTAACCAACTTATTAGGAACCTAATTAAACCCCCTTTGTTTGGAGATACTTCCAAAGTTCCACCAATTTGATTATTTAAATTTAATTATTTTCTAGTCCATTCTAGAGTCCCAAAAGTGGTCCTAAGGATCAATTTTAGCAAAATCCAAGTACCTTAGTGATAGGGGTATGGGTTAGGAACATTTCTAACACAACTAGAACCCCCTAGTGGCCTTGGTAACCCTCTTTATGACCCATTTCCAACATGATACGAAAATGGAGTGAGTCTTCACCTTTACCCAAACCCACACTCCTCAATTTTGCATTTATGATAGTAGACAATTCTTAATTTAATGTTGGTGGGTGGGTAGAATTTGGAGGCCTTTTTAGAGGCCCTTTGTAGAGTTAGTGGGTGTTCACCCACTCTATACTTTTAGAGACATTAGGGTTTTGGATTGAAGAAAGAAAAAAGGGATTGGGCTCTTCTCAAGCATCATTTTACCATAACACATTGTGAAGGTCGGTCTCCATTGCCATGAAAGTTCTTTTTTTTTGTTGCAAATAGATTTGTATGTACTTCATTCTCTTAGATATGTGATCTATATATTTTTGTTATTGTGATGGAAGGAAATGGTATTTTGGGGTTTGTTTTCATACTTATTGTGCTTATCTTCATTTGAATGAAGGATTTTTGTGAAGGGTTTAATGACATTACTCACCCTTGGATAGGGAAGAAGTGACCATGTATGGGGGAAGGGGTTAGTTGGGCTCCATGATCATGTAGAGTCTCTTCTCATGGAGAGAAGAGGGAAAAAATGCAAGGTGTATGGGATCTTGCATGTCATTTTTAATGATCTTGATTTGGGGGAGATAAGGAGAAGAATGGATGGAAAAATGTATGTTGTTTTAGCCTTGAAGAGGCATGGTTATTGTATGTATTCTTTTGCCAATCTCCTACATGGAAGTCCACATTCACCCCTTATTATGGGTTCAAAGTGAATCCCATTGTGCAAGCCTTGGATGGGTGTATTTGTGTTGTGTTTCATGTTGTATGTATGGTGTGGATGTCACCCATTGGTTGTCAGTTGTCCTAGCTCAGGGGTGGTCTCAATGAGACCTAGGATGGGAGGTGAGCTCTCTCCATGGATAGTTTTATATGTTTCTTTTTTGCAGATTTTGGATAGGCGTTTGATGGAGCCATTTTGGATTTGGAGCATGGGAGGTGTTCTTGATGTTATTGTTTAGGAGAACTCTCTTATTGTATTATGTTTTCATCTTGAAGATGAAATATGTAATGAAATAGATCAAGTATTGTAAACTTCAATCTTATGAATAGAAATGTAACTATTTTGTGAAATTTATGAGTTCAAGTTTTTATTGGGATACAAATCATATCTTGTCTTCAAATATATTACTTGCATAAACTTCATGTCGAATGTTCTCTCCATTTCCTTCTTTAAAAAAATTGGTTTATATGCATTGTGAACAAAGATCATCTCACAAATTTGAAGAATGAACTCTCTAAGTTTAGTTTCAACTATCATTTTTAGGACCATGAATTTAAATGCAATGATCAAAACATTTATACAATAAAATTCAATATTGAAAGTTAAATTTAGTTTTGCATCCTTAAATCTTGTTGAGAAAATCATGAAAGAAATATTTTATTAATCAAATTGTAACACTAAATAATAAATTACCTATTACCAATACCTTATGAAAAACTCATTAATTGAATGCATAAACAAATATGCATGCTACATACATTTAACACCCAAAAAATAACATTGCAAAAGGAAAAGCAAACAAAATTTAGACTTTCAAATTTGAGAGAGGCAAATAACTCTCTGGAAAATGTATGGTAAAGCAAACTAATTCCCATTGCACATAGAGAATATTCCTCTCTTGATTCCCTTGCTAAGTATGGGGTTAGTACCCTAAACACCCCTATTAACCCATGATTGTGCTAACCTCATTGTTTAAATAAATAGGACAAGATAAATGATGTAATGAGGGGACATCCCATGGGTCCCACCCCATTTTTACCTTGTCCCTTTATACCCTACGTAGGAAATGACTTGTTCCATGTTTTCAAAAAAATCAATAAAAATAAATAAATTAAAATAAGTAAATCAATGCAACACATAGCTTGCATGAGTTTGGGGGATGTCCTGGTGGGCTGGCCATCCACCTTGGGTAAGGAGCCACCCACTTGGCTTCCCCTTCTTTCATGTGTACTTTCTCCATGGCCCTTTCATTTTTATTTTTTTAAATATTGGATTCTCTTCACAAATTTTAGTTTTGAAAGGTTAAACTTTTTTGAGCCCCCTAAAACTTAGCTTCATATAAACTTGCATTTACCTTTAATTCCCTTCACATTTGTGCTTCTTTTTGTAGCCCATGACAAGGTTTTATTGTCCCCTCCTCCCACTTGACACGTGGGCCATAGAAGAGGTGAGGGTGATGGTGATGGGAAATAGGGTAGGTTAGTAGGATAGGTTAGTGTAAATTTTGTTAGACTTTAAATTTTTTTTAATTGCATAAGTGACGCAAGGTAGGGGTCAAGAGGGGCCAAAGGATGGTGCACCCTAATGATCCAAGCCTACAACAAACATGCAAAAGCAACAAACAACAAGAGTGAGAGAGAGAATGCCAGGTCTATCATAAATTAACATCACTTTGAATCATACATGCCGGGCTATAAGGCCTTCCTAGTTAGGGCCTGATATTACAATGAATTACAGAAGTCCTCAAACATGCGAGGATCTATCAAAAATCTTCAATCTAATGTCTACTATCTTCAATCCAAAACTGCCCCCTAAACCACCACCAAACATCTACATTTATACAAGAAGCTACCAAGTTGAGTCAGCCTTCAGATCCACAATTAACGAAAGTAATAGTCAAATCTAGGACCACACACTTCCCACTGATGGATTACAGCATTAATTCCATGATCCAATATAAATGCACAAGTCAGCCACAACAGTAAAAAAAACTAAACCCATCAATGAGCAAGATAATTGAGCAGCAGACAAACAACGTTGGGCGCCAGTGATATAACTGACTGCCCAGGAGATAACTAACAATACTCAGTAACCAAAGGAAACTGACCAACTACTGACCAACTCAGTCAAAGAAGAAATTGAGAAACACAGACAAAACTCAAAATTCTTTTGGTGACACAGGATTGCCAAGGACCCAAGATGCTCCTGCATCAGACACCTCGGGTTATTTTGAAATAATTCTCAGAATCTTTTGGTAGGTTTGGTCTGAGCTGCATCCAACTCAGACTGTGAAATCCAAGAACTATCTTCTATTGGTCTATTCTTCCACTTAATCAGATATTCCATGTACAGTTTCCCTCTTGTACTTTTGCTAACTCTTTCCTTCAAAATCTGTTCAACTTCATCATTCTACTTCTTAGGATATTCTGTCAATATTGTCACTTCTTCATCAGGTTCATGATACTCATACAAATCAGCAATGTTGAAAATCAGTGATATGTCCATATCATTACGTAACTCAATCTCATATGCATTTCCACTATCAAATTTCCTCAGAATCTTGCAAGGTCCAAACTTCTTCATCTTCAGCTTTCCATATGTTTCAACAGGAAATCAACCTTTCTTCAAATGAACCATCACTTCATCACCAACATCAAATTTTTTATGTCTTCGTGATCTATCAGCTCTGTCTTTGTATTTCTGATTACTGTCTTCCAGCTTCTCCACATCTTCATGCAATGTCTTCATATACTCGGAAAATTTTACTCCTTCAGCACTTCTCTTATTCTCATCAGCAATGTCTCTCAATTCAAATATTCCTCTCAGTTGTGTGCCATTCACAATCTCAAATGGTGTCTTTCCAATACTCCTATTCATTGAATTGTTATATGCAAACTTTTCTTGTGCTAACATAGAATCCCAATTACTCAGTGTGTCTCCAACTAAACATCTCAAAATATTTCCCAAACTTCTATTTACAACCTCAGTCTATCCATCAATTTGTGGGTGAAATGTAGAACTATATTTTAATTCAGTGCCAAATTTCTTCAAAAGTATTTTCCAAAAATAACCAACAAATTTACTGTCTCGATCAGAGATAATACTCCTTGGTAATCCATGCAATCTGAAAATTTCCTCAAAGAAAAGATCTGCTACATGTACTGCATCTGATGTCTTTCTACAAGGTATAAAATGTGCCATCTTATAAAATCTATCCACAACAACAGATATAGAATCATTACCTCTTACTATCTTTGGTAAGCCAAGAACAAAGTCCATACTGATATCAATCCAAGGTTTCTTAGGAACAAAAATTAGTGTATACAATCCAGTATTATGACTTACTCCTTTTGCAACTTGACAAATTCCACAACTTTTCAAAAACATTTGAACATCTTTATACAAATGTGGCCAATAGTACTTCTCCTTAAGAAAATTCCAGGTTTTATCAATGCCAAAATGTCCAGCTAAACCACTACTATGTTTCTCTTTTATCAAATTAGATCTCATTACTCCTCTCAGTATACACAACTAAATACCTTTGAACAACATACCTTCCTAAATGAAATATTCATCCCATTTAGTATCTTTTTGATCTTGAATAGGTGCTCTGCACTTTCTCCATGGCTCAGAAAAATTAGGGTCATTTTCATACAAACCTCTCATCTCATCAAAACCAAGAACTTCAATCTTCATCTCGGTCATCAAAGATCTTCTACTCAATGCATCAGCAACTCAGTTAGTGACTCCACTCTTTGTTAGGAATTAATGCTAAAGTGTTTGGCACCCATTGTGTAGCAGTTGTTGTTGCATTCATGACTATGATTGTCATTGATGTCAACACAGTGTTTTACCAAAGACTTGTAGAGAAGCAGATAGTGTTTTGATTAGCGCACATGGTATATTGTAGTTGGAGCTATGAGATATTGAGGATATACTCCTTGATATGTTATATGTCTATGGTTAAGAGTACAGATAGTAATTCTTTTATTCATGAATGTTATGATCATTTTGGTGGAAGCAGTATTCAGGCAGTATTCCTAAGTAGTGGTTTTTGGAAATTGGATGATATCTCCTAATCGGGATAGAATCTGGCTTTGTGTAGTTAAAGGGAATTTAGAGACACATTGATAGTGATATGGATGATAGCACAAACTTTGAAGTCACATGAGTGAAGATTTATTGTATTTGGAAGCCGACAGTTTTATGTAATTTTGGTGTAGCGTGTGGAATCTTTTATTTTGTAATTGTGTGCCAACTCATTTGTAATTATTTGAGTGTTGTATAAAGGAAGGAATGTTTTTACTTTTTTTATGTAGAGGAATATAGTAGTGTATGAATATGAAGTGAAGAAAAGAGCTAAATGTGAAAGCAAATTGTGAAGGAAGACATGCGAAGTACATAGATCTAAAATTGAGATCTGATGTAGTAGTGAGTGTGGTTTGGCATAGTCAGAGAAGAGGTAACATATTATTCTATTGAATAATTCAAATATTATTTGGACAGTGAGTTCAGTGATATTACCCTAAAGCTGTTTGGGCAGTGGGTCCTTCTGTCTTCCATAACTCTTAACAGGGTTAGAATCTTTTAACAGGGATTCAAAATCTCCTAACAAGGATTTATATGTACTAAATGTATTTCATAAGACTCCTAACAGATTCCATCCTTTCATAAGGAATATTCATATTAGTGCATCTTTTGTAGGCATCAATCCCACCGGGGTTTACTCTTTGATCAAGAGGTTCCCTAGTCAACATATCTTATGTTATTGTGTAATTGTGTATGAATATCTTTCTATGGTTGGTAATTATATTGCTTACATAGTTTAATGTTGTTGAAGATGATAAAAGTTATAATTATCTAATAACTGATTCACCCCCCCGTTCTCAATTATCTTGGTGGACTTTACTTTCTAACAATTGGTATCAGAGTAGCAGGTCCTTGAAAGAGAAGTTTCACAACTTAAGGAGATCCATGGTGAATTTTAGGAAAGAAAGCCCTAAGTTTGATGGAGTAAATTTTGACAGTTGGAAAGAGAAGATGAAGACACATCTACTATGTTTAGGACTAGGTTATTGGTTGACTACAAAGAATGATAAGACTATCATTGAAGAAGATGATCTTGAGACATGCTCTAATGATGAGAGTGATCTATTCATGTGTAACATACTTTCAAGAGAAGCACTTTTGATAGCACTTTGAGAGAATGAATATAGTTAGGTAAAATGTTTGAAAAAGTCTCATGAAATTTGGAAAGCTTTGCACTCTACTATTGAAGGTTATGAACATGCAAAAAGAGTTAGATTACATAATTGGATATGTGCATTTGAAGATATAAGAATGTTGGAGGATGAATCTATTAGAAGCTATATTGGTAGAATGTCAAAAATTGTTGCAGGAATAAAATCTTGTGGAGGAACAATGACAGAAAATAAAGTGATATGGAAAATTCTGAGGACATTGACTCCTGCATTTAAATAGACAACACAGATGATTGAACAAGTTATACCTTGTACTAAAAAATTTACAAGAGAGACTCTTCTTGGAAGATTGGAAGCAGTAGAGATGAACCTGAGGTTATCAGGAGACTTACCTAGAATGGAGAAAGGATTCAGTGCTCTTAGTGTTCACCCTACATTTTTAAGAAGCATAAGTGTGAGTAGAGATTATGCTAGCAGCAATAGATCTAGAAATGAAGAAGACAAGAAGATTGAAGAAGGTATTGCTTTGCTTGTGAAAAGAGAACCAGATGGTAAGAAATTTTTTTAATGTTGGACTTGTCAAGAATATGGTCATTTTGCATCTAAATGTCCTAAGAGAGTTAAGAAGTATAGAAATAATTTCAAGCCTAGAAGATCTAAGGAATGTTATTATGCTAATGATGAAGACCTTCAAGCTAGTATTGAAAGAACTTTAAGTGAAAGTGATACTGAGAATAATGATGAAATAGGATTTGTAGCAATTAAAGAAGAAAATTCTGAAACTAATGTTAAGGAAGAAAAAGCCTTAGTTTCCCAAGTTGAAAAGAAAGCTGGTTGGATTATAGATAGTGGTTGTTCACATCATATGACTAGAGATATGAAAAGGTTCATAAATTTTAACAATTATGATGGAGGAGTTGTTAGAGTTGGTAACAATGCACCTTGTTTGATTAAAGATATAGGATCTATTACTCTTGATGGAAAGACTAATACTGATGATGTTTACTTTTTGGATGGATTGAAACATAATCTTTTGAGTGTTGGACAGTTATTTGATAAGGGATATCAAGTTTGGTTTACTGAGAAAACTTGTGTGATAAAAGATAAAGATGGAAATCTAATTGGAACTAGATATAGAACCAGAGGTAATGTATTTCAGTTGAATCCTACTAAGATGACATGTTTGATTACTAAGATTGATGATAGTTGGTTATGGCATAGAAGATTTTGTCATATAAACTTTGATAATATTGTGAAAGTACTACACTTGCAGTAAGGGATTTTCCTAAAATTATGAAACCTACTAACATGATTTGCAAAGAATGTGTGATGGCTAAGTAGAAGAGAAGTTCATTTCCTAGTAAGAAGTTCACATCAATAGAGAAGTTGGAGATTGTTCATATAGACTTGAGTGGTCCTACCAGGACTAGAGGATTCTATGGAGAAAGGTATTTTATGATTCTAGTCGATGATTTTACAAGAATGATGTGGATTTCATTTCTGAAAGAAAAATCTAAAGCATTTGATAAGTTTAAGATCATTAAGAACAAATTTGAGAATGAATCTGGAATGAAGATTAAATGTTTGAGATCTAATAGAGGTGGTGAATTTACTTCTAGAGAGTTTAACACCTTTTGTGAAGTGAATGGTTTTAAGAGACAGTTTTCAACCCCTAGAACACTTGAACAAAATGGTATTGTAGAAGGAGAAACAAATCAATGATGGAAGTAGCAAGAGCTATGTTATTTGAGAATGATTTAGCGAAGACATTTTGGAGAGAAGCAGTATATACAATGAACAGAGTACAAATCAGAGAAGACACAGACAAGACACCTTATGAATTATGGTTTGGACATGCACCCTCAGTTAAGTATTTTAGAATTTTTGGAAGCAAATGTTATATAAAGAGAGATGATGATATTGGAAACTTTGATCCTAGAAGTGATGAAGGTATTTTTCTTGGATATTCTTTGAAGAGAAAAGCATATAGATGTTACAATAAGAGAACTAAAACTATTGTTGAAAGCACAAATGTTAAAGTTGATGAAAAGTTCAAAATTTAGGAAAGAATGCTTGATTATGAATCTGATGAAGAAGCTCATCCTAAACCTAACACTGAAACTACTAAATTATTCTATGAGACTGATAGTGAATTGTTGAATGAGAGTCATGCTAAAGAAACTAGAGAAGAATCTAGGGAAGAATCTACAGTTGAAGTAAGATCTGAGACTATGACACTGAATAGGTATTTATCAAGACATCATCCTATTTTATTAGAAGTTTGGACATAGGAGTTCTGACTCAGAATAAGGTACATTTATGTTTGATTTCTCAAATTGAACCTAAATCTACTAGTGAAGCTTGTGAAGATGAACATTGGATTAATGCTATGAGAGAAGAACTAGATCAGATAGAAAAGAACAAGACATGGGAATTGGTCCCTAGACCTAAAGACAAGAATGTAATTGGAACTAAATGGGTATTCAGAAACAAGATAAATGAGCAAGGAGAAGTTGTAAGAAACAAAGCAAGATTGGTATGTAAGGGATACTCATAGCAAGAAGAAATTGAAAATGGTTTGTTGATTATAGTTATTTTTGTTGATGACATTATTTTTGGAGGAGAAGATGAAGCTAGTGACAAATTTGCTAATGAAATGAAGAATGAATTTGAAATGAGTATGATTGGTGAGATGAAATACTTTTTGGGATTACAGATAACACAAAACAATGATGGTATCTTTGTAAGTCAGAAAAAGTACTTGAATGATTTTCTAAAAAGATTTGGAATGGAGGACTATAAACTAGTTGGAACACCTATGGTAATTGGAAATAAGTTATCTAGCATAGATGAAACACTGGTAGTTGAGCAGAAGAAATACAGATCCATGATTGGAGGATTGTAGTATTTGACACACACAAGACCAAATATAGCACATACAGTTGGAATTGTAGCAAGATTTCAAGCTGAACCTAGAGAATCACATTATGCAGCAATAAAGAGGAAACTGAGATATTTAAGAGGCACACTAGACTATGGATTGTGGTATGAAAAATATGATTATTTTACCCTATGTGCATATACAGATGCTAGTTGGGGAGGCAGTGTTGATGATAAGAAAAGCACTAGTGGAGGAGCATTTTTCCTTGGAGGAAGATTAGTTTCTTGGCTAAGCAAGAAGAAAAATTATATTTCACAGAGCACAGCGAAAGTAGAGTATGTAGCAGTAGCAAACAATTAATGTAACCAGATAATTTGGATGAAGTAGATGTTGAAGGATATTGGAATTAAATTTGTTGAACCTGTTCTTATACATTGTGACAACACCAGTACAGTCAGTATGTCTAAGAATCATGTACTACATTCTAAGACAAAACATATAGAGACCAAGTATCATGTTGTAAGAGAGAAAGTTGCTGAGAAAGAAGTCAGACTGGAGTACATAAGCACAAAGGAACAGATAATAGACATATTTACAAAGCCTTTTCCTAAGGATACATTTGATTATCTGAGAGGTATGCTTGGAGCTATGCCCCAGCCTACTTTTGAGTAGTGATGTAGTTGGTTGCATCCGTCCAGTAATATATGAGCCCTATCTTTCTTCTAGACTGGATGTTGGTACTTCCTCTATGGGGGAGTATGTGTATCTAAGCTAATTCATGAGGACTCTAGTAAATGTATTTTTATTCTAAATAGTGTCTTTTGACATTGAGTTGTTGTTGACATAGTGATGAAATTTTTGTCATTGATGTCAATGGGGGAGAAGTATGCATGAAAAACAATATGAGAGAACTGAACAGGAAAATGAAGCAAGATTTGATTGATGAAGAGGATTTGAAGAAGTAGTGTTGCAGTATTGGATTTTTGGAACATTGGATGTTTTTCATCTATGTTTCCATCAATGCCAATGGGGGATATTGTTAGGAATGAATGCTAAAGTGTTTGGCACCCATTCTGTAGTAGTTTTTGTTGCATTCATGACTATGATTATCATTGATGTCAACACAGTGTTTTACTAAAGACTTGCAGAGAAGCAAATAGTGTTTTGATTAGCACATGTGATATATTGCAATTGGAGCTATGCAATGTTGAGTATATACTCCTTGATATGTTATATGTCTATGTTTAAGAGCATAGATAGTAATTCTTTTATTCATGAAAGTTATGATCATTTTGGTGGAAGTAGTATTCAGGCAGTGTTCTTGAGTAGCGGTGTTTGAAAATCAGATGATATCTCCTAATCAGGATGGAATCTAGCTTTGCATAGTTAAAAGGAAGTTAGAGACACATTGATAGTGATGTGGATTATAGTACAAAATTTGAAGTCACATGAGTGAAGATTTATTGTATTTGGAAGCTGACAGTTTTATGTAATTTTGGTGTAGCATGTGGAATCTTTTATTTTGTAATTGTGTGCCAACTCATTTATAATTATTTGAGTGTGGTATAAAGGAAGGAATCTTTTTCCTTGTTGTATGTAGAAGAATATAGTAGTGTGTGAATATTAAGTGAAGAAAAGAGCTAAATGTGAAAGCGAATTATGAAGGAAGACATGCGAAGTACAAAGATCTGAAATTGAGATCTGATGTAGTAGTGAGTGTGGTTTGGCATAGTCATAGAAGAGGTAACATATTATTCTATTGAATAATGCAAAGATTATTTGGACAGTGAGTTCAGTGATCTTACCTTGAAGCTATTTGGGCAATGGGTCCTTCTGTCTTCCATAATTCTTAACAAGGATTCAAAATCTCCTAATAGGGATTTATATGTACTGAATGTATTTCATAAGACTCCTAACAAAGTCCATCCTTTCACAAGGAATATTCATATTAGTGCATCTTTTGTGGGAATCATTCCCACTGGGGTTTACTCTTTGATCAAGAGGTTCCCTAGTCAACATATCTTGTGTTATTGTGTAATTGTGTATGAATATCTTTCTATGGTTGGTAATTATATTGCTTACATGGTTTAATGTTGTTGAAGATGATAAAAGTTATAATTATCTAATAACTGATTCACCCCCCCCCCTCTCAGTTATCATGGTGGACTTTACTTTCTAACACTCTTATGCTTTATCACAAATGTATAACTCTGCAAATACTCAACCCATTTCATATGTCTCTGATTCAACTTATTCTGACTACCCAAATATTGTAAAGCCTTATGATCAGTATACAACACAAATTCACTCAGTATCAAATAATGTCTCCATTTCTTCAGTGCTTGAACAATAGCATAGAATTCTTGATCATACACAGAATATTTCCTCCTAGCATCATTCAACTTTTCACTAGAGAAAGAAACAGGTTTACCTTCTTGACTCAACATAGCTCCAATTGCACTTCCACTTGCATCACATTCTACTTGAATACTTTACTGAAATCAGGTAATTCCAAAATAGGTAATTCAGCAACCTTTTGCTTTAGGGTCTCAAAACTTCTGTCAGCTCCATGTGTCCACTTGAATTCTCTTTTGTCTCCCAGTCATAGCATTATAAATTGAACTAAAATTCCTTATGAAATTTTGGTAAAAACTTTCCAAACCATGAAATGATCTTACCTCACGAGTATTCACAGGTGTAGGCCAATTCAAAATAGCTTCAACCTTTTCAGGATCCATCTTCAAACCATCAGCTGAAATAACAAATCCCAAATACACAATTTATTCTTTCATGAATGAACACTTTTTCAGATTTATCAGCAACCTTTCCTCTTTCAATCTCTGCAAAACTTGTCTAACATGCAACAAATTTTCTTCTCTGGTCTTACTAAATATCAGAATATCATCAAGATATACAATCACAAATTTACCCAAGAATTTCTTCAAAACCTCATTCATCAACCTCATAAAAGTACTCGGTGCATTAGTTAAACCAAAAAGGATAACCAACCATTCATACAAACCTTCTTTCATTTTGAAAGTAGTCTTCCATTCATCACCTTCTCTGATTCTGATCTGATGATACCCACTTTTCAAATCAATCTTCATGAAATACTCTGCTACAGTCAAACTATCCATTATGTCATCCATTCTTGGTATAGGAAACTTGTTCTTCATTATTATCTTATTGATTTCTCTAGAATCAGTACACATTCTCCATTCTCCATTCTTCTTTGGTGCCAATACAGTAGGTACTACACAAGGACTCAAATTTTCTCTGATCAAACCTTTCTCTAGCAACTCTTGAATCTATCAATTGAATTCCTGATTCTCGGTAGGTGTCAACCGATGAGGTGCCTTATTTGATAAACTAGCTCCATGGATTAGATCCATACAATGATCAATGCTTCTTTTCAGTGGAAACCCATTAGGTACATTATCAAAAATGATATCACTGTACTCAGTCCATAACTTATCAATCTCCTCAGGGACATTATCCTCTATTTTATTACTCAGCTTATTAGGAATCACAGCAAAACATACTTCATTCCTCTTCAAAGAACTAACAAAATTTCTTCCTTCCATCAAGAAAACTTTCATAGATGTGCAAACATTACTAATAGGTTCTTCCATCAATGGTAACAAGATTTGTTTCTTTCCATTAGCCACAATAGTGTACTTATGCAATCTCCCATCATATATAGCATGTCTATCATATTGCCAAGATCTACCCAACAAAATATGACAACAATCCATAGGCATGATATCACATAACACCTTATCATAGTACTTCCCAATCTTCAAATTCAAATAACATTGTTCACTTACGAGGAGTGTATGCTCATCTTTGATCCATGAAATCTGATAGGGCTTCGGATGTGCCAATCTTCCCAACTATAATTTTGTGACCATCTCTTCTGATGCCAAGTTCCCTGAGCTACCACTATCAATGATTACCTTCCAAAATTTTTTAGAAACTCTACATCTGGTCTTGAACAAACTTTTCCTTATCGGATCTTCCTTCTTGCTTTCATTCCATAGTGCTCTCCTTACCATCATGTTATTTTCTTTCTTAGGTTCATTCGGTGACTCTTCTTGCACCAAAGCATTCCTACTACTACTAGCCTTCTTACTAGCTTGTGTACATTCAAAAGATCTATTTTCTTCCTCTCCACAATTATAACAAGTTCCTTGGAAACTTCCTCTTCCATAACCACCTCGGTAGTTACTACCTTTGCCTCTTGAACTTTCACCTTTCCACTCAGTCTTGCCTTTGTCTAGATTTTTCTTTTCTGGTTCAGATCTACCAAATTCACCATTAGATCTACCTCTTCCTCTAGGGAATCTACCACCTCAACCTCTCTATCTCTGTTCATGTCTTTTGTTCAATTTCTCCTTGGCTTTCAAAGAAAATTGATAAGCCTCTTCAATGTTCTCCAATTTGACCATACTAATTTCCTCTTGGATGGAAACCCTCAAACCATTCAGGTATATGCCGATCCTTTCCACATCATCTTCATCATGTCCAATTTTGATATCTAATCTATAGAATTCCTCAGTATAATCTTTTACCAAGTTTTCTTTCTGTATCAAACTTTGCATTTGTCGAACTAGGTTAATCTGATAATCACAGGGTAAGAACTTTCCTTTCAACTTATTGATCATTTTACTCCATACCTTGATTTTGTCTTTACCTTTCCTTCTTCTATCCATTTGTAGATGTTTCCACCATAAGGATGCATGACTTTTCAACTTTGTGCTTGCAATCTTCACCTTCTTATCCTCAGGAATGTTTTCATACTCAAAATACTTTTCCATCTTAGTGATCCAGTCTACCAATTCATCAGAATTGAGCTTTCCACTATACTCGAGAGGATTAAAATGTGGTGTTGACTTCAGACTTGTCAAAGCCTTCAAAAATCTTTCTTCGCCTTGATCCATAACAAGAGCAGGTTCTGCATTCTCTTGTTCTTCTTCAATTTCATCATCACTAACATCTTCAAGATGTTTGCCTCTTCTTTCGGCTATCTCTACTGCTTCTAATCTAGAAGCAATCTGTCTTAGCATATCTGCCAATCCTAGATCTACATCTCACCTCCCACAAATCATCTTGACAACCCTTTGCAATTGCAAGTCAGATTGCAATCTTCTACCCCAAAACAATTCACTAGGGCTTCAAGAGGAACCTGCAAACCTAGATCCGCAGACCTAGATCAAGATCTAACCTCACTCTAATACCACCTAATGCAAGGCAGGGGTCAAGAGGGGCCAAAGGATGGAGCACCCTAATGATCCAAGCCTACAACAAACATGTGGAAGAAACAAACAACAAGAGTGAGAGAGAGAATGTCAGGTCTGTCATAAATTAACATCACTTTGAATCATACATGTCAGGCTATAAAGCCTTCCTGATTAGGGCTTGATATTACAATGAATTATAGAAGTCCTCAAACATGTGAGGATCTGTCAGAAATCTTCAATCTATTGTCTACTATCTTCAATCCAAAACTACCCCCTTAACCACCACCAAACATCTACATTTATTCAAGAAGCTACCGAGCTAAGTCATCCTTCAGATCCATAATTAACAAAAGTAACGGTTAAATCTAGGACCACGTGCTTCCCAATGATGGATTCCAACATCAATTCCACATTCCAATATAAATGCACAAGTCATCCACAATAGTAAACAAAACTAAACCTGTCGGTGAGAAAGATAATCGGGCAGCAGACAGACAACGCCAAGCGCCAGTGAAATAACTGACCGCCTAGGAGATAATCGATGATACTCGATAACCAAAGGAAACTAACCAACTACCAACCAACTTGGTCAAAGAAGAAACTGAGCAACATAGACAAAACTCAAAATTCTTTTGGTGACACCGGATTGCCAAGGACCTGAGATGCTCCTGCATCAATAAGTTAGATTGTTATTTAATTTTAATAATGATTAATGGAGAATGTGTTTTCTTATGTTTAATAGGATAGGGTTTTAATAGAATTTATATTAGTGGGTTATTTTAACAGATACGAATAAGAATAGTTAGGAAATGTTAAATATATTATTTCTTGAATTTAATCTAGTTATTATTCATTTAAACTATGTGTGTTAGAAAATACAATGTAAGATTTTCCTTTAAAGAAAAGAGGCAAATTTAATTAATATTATTATCAATTAATTGAAAATTGTGAAAGTTTGATAGGGAAATTTTAATGCATTTTTTAGTATTGTATTTGGATAAAATTATTGTGTTATGGGAACTTAATTCAAGATGTTTGGAAATCTAATGTAGGTAAAATAATTATATCCGAAATTATTTAAAGATAATATGTAGATAGGGTTAATTAATTGATTTGCAAATGATTAAGGATTGAAAGGTTATTAAAAGAGTTTTATTTAGTCCACTTGAGTGTGACCTAGGATCATCTTTAAGGATACATTGAATATCATAAGTAGTTTAATGATGAAAGTGTAATATGCATTAGTTTTAATTAGATCACGTTATAATTAGGATTAAGATTTAAAGCTTGGCTAGGTCAACCTATAATGTGTTGGAAACTGCAATTGAAACAATTGTTGTGTTGTCATTGATGTCAAATCTTAACTAATAAGATTGTTTCTACTTACGAAAGTACTATATCTATTTGAGTGTTACTAAGGCAGTAGGCAAGGTTGGTAACAATAGTACCTAAGGAAAGGTTGAGTTATCTTGATACTACAAAGTGTACTTGACTATGTTGTACAATGATGAGACAATGTATTCTTTATCTTAGTAAGATTGAAGACTAAACTGGTAGGATTGACCAAGAAAAAATAAAGAAATCATGTTCAAGCCGAGTGATGTTAGTGTCAATCGAGTCAGTGTATGCTGAGCAAAATTCTAGTGTCGACCGAACATCAGTTATTTGCTGAGTAAGATAGTTTAAGCAGAGGAAACATTTTTAGTAATGACTGAGCTTTCTACATGAAGACCGAGTAGTTGATCACAGTATTGACTGAGCATCAGTATTTTTATATTTGAAGAGAATTCAGATTTGGAGCCGACATTGTTGAATTCTTGGATTATGTAAAATGTGTTGACTTTATTTATTGATTGTTTGAAAGAATTTAATGCACTGAAAAAAAAAATTATTGTAAATCTTTAAGAGATTTGAGATGTTTCTAGAAAAGGAGCTAAAGAACATAAAGTGGGTAGATTCAATGAATCTGACCTAACCCTAAGATCTACGAAGGAGATTGAGAGGAAAAAGATGAGTTAACCTAATTGAAGAAGTATTAAGGGAACCTAAGCATTAGGTATGTGTGTGCATGGGTGAACAAAGGATGCTGGAAGATCAGTAGATGTTATTGACTGTATAAGCAGAAAAGGCTAAAGGAGAAGTGTGGTGATTGCTTGAAGAAAAGTTCTAAGCACATCAGAGATGGAGATGGCAAAGTTTCAAAGTTAGTAAACCAGTATTTGGGTATGGAATTGGATTTGATATTTGCAAAGTGAGTTGTATGTTTTTCAGATCAATACTGCTACTACTTTCTAACCATTGTAATAGTCAAAATCCTTTTAATAGAGGTTGACCTAACAGTCATATGTTTAAATCCTTTGAACAAGGTTGCATTCTAATGGAGTGTATGTAAGTCTTATAACAAGGCTCACTTTTAGCAGGGTGATTGAAATCCTTTAACCGGGTCACACCTAACAGTGTGTATTGTAACCTTTGATAGGGTTGTCTTTTAACTAAGCTCACTTCATAAGAGTGAAAATAATAGTAGCATGTTACAAAGTGGTTTTTCCCAGATTGGGTTTCCACTATAAATCCTAGTGTCAATGCTTGTGCAAATGTTTTGGTTTAGACATTTATGTGTTTTACAAGTTAGATATAGTTGGGTAGTGGACTGCAATGTTATATGTTTCTATTATTGAATCAGTTATGACTGAGTTGGTTTTGGTTGTTAGATCTGATTGAAGGAAAAGTTTTTAAAGTTTGTTTTATACATATGGACCTAAGAATGACTGATTCACCCCCCCTCTCTATTGTTCTAAATCATATTAACAATTGGTATCAGATTTGTGTTTCTTATTATTGGTGTTTACATAAATCAAGTTTAAAGGGGCTTGAAGCAAATGATTAGGATGTATAAGGAGGTACGACAGATGAATAAGGAAAAATTCCCTGCATGGCAAAGCTTGATGAAGTTGCATTTGGTTAGTATTGGTGATTCTGCAAAGTACTACATTGAGAATGACTATGTCTCACCTATCACACCTTTGACTGCTGAATAAATGAGAGCTAAGCAAGAACATAATCAGGCAATGTTAGAAATTGCATCTGCCCTAAGCTATCCAGAATTTGAGGACATTAAGGATTGCACAAGTGCTAAGGAGATGTGGGACACTTTGAAAAGATCTATGGTGGTGACATAAATGTACTGAAAGCTAAGGCTGAGAGTCTCAGAGGTAAGTTTGATGAAATGAGAATGCAAGAAGGTGAGAACATTGCACAATATTGTGGTAGAATAAAAGAAGTTGTGAATGCTATTAGAGGAGTAAGTGGGACTATTGAGGATGAAACTATAATAGGTAAAGTACTAAGAAATCTACGTCCTATATATGCTATTAAGATATCAGCTATTCAAGAATCTAGATGTAACTCTACAAATGTGCTTACTTTGGAAAGTTTGGTTGGCAAGCTAAATGCTTTTGAACTCTCTAACTATGATAACTTCACTATTGGTAGTATTGGTAATGTTGAATCTACTTTTAAGTCACAATTAGTTCTAAACAAGCCAAAGAAGGAGAAAGAAAGATGCATCAGTGAAATTGAAAGTGACAGTGACAGTGACACTTCTGATGAAGAACTTGAAGATCTAGAAGCTCTAATGGCTAAAATACTAAGAAGGGGAAAAGGAAAATATAAAGGTAAAGTCCCTATTATATGTTTTGCAAGTAACAATTTTGGTCATATAGCTACTAGATGTCCTGACAAGAATGATAAAGATGAAGAAAGAAAAGGAAAACACAAAGATAGAAGAGACGATAGAAGCTATCGAAGGTACAAAGACTACAAAGGAAAAGGTAAGAAATCTTGTTACATTGCCGAAGAAGAAACTGACACTGATAGTGATGATTTTGAAATTGAGGTAGTCTATGTTGCAATGAAAGATGAATCTAATGAGGATGATAAAACTACATTGATCTCCTATGTGAACAAGAATAAAAAATGGATTATTAATAGTGGTTGTTCACATCACATGATTGGTGACAAGAGTAAGTTTGAGACCTTACATCATTCTAGAGGTAAAAGTGTAAAATTTGGTAATGATGCACCATGTCCTATTAGAGGAAAAGGTTTGATTAAACTGACTGATAAGATCTCTTGTGAAAATGCATATTGGGTTGAAGGTCTAAATTATAATCTGCTAAGTGTTTCTCAACTAAACAACACTGGTTACTGAGTGGAATTTCATCACAAGAAAGCTAAAATATTTGATGCTACTGGTGAACTGATTGGAAGTGGAGACGAGACTAGAGGTAATTTGTTCTATCTTGACCTATCTGAAGAAGCATGTATGGTTGCACAACTTGATGATAGTTGGTTATGGCATAAGAAGCTATGTTATGTTAACTTTGATAATTTGGTAGAAATAAGTAAGAAGAAGAAAGTAAGAGGTTTACCTAGATTGAAGAAACCTGAGAATGTGATGTGCAAGGAATGTCAGTTAGGAAAAATGACAAAGTCAAGTTTTAAGAGAAAATCCTTTACTTCTGATAACATTTTAGATTTGGTTCATACTGACCTTTGTGGACCTATGGGTGTACAAAGTTACTGTGGTGATAGATATTTTATTTTTTTTGTTGATGATCATACCAGGATGATGCATGTAATGTTTCTAAAAGAAAAATCTGACGCTTTTCAATTCTTTAAGTGGTATTTGGCTAAGGTTGAGAAGGAGATAGGTAGGAACCTGAAATGTCTTAGATTTGATCGAGGTGGAGAATTTACATCAAATGAATTCAATCTATTTATCAATGAAAGAGGAATAAAAAGATAGATGTCTGCTCCTAGAACACCTCCACAGAATGGTATAGCAGAGAGAAGAAATAGATCTATCTTGGATTGTGCAAGGACATTGTTGATTGAAAATAATGTGGCACAAAAATACTAGAAAGAAGATATAAGTACAGTTGTCTACACTCTTAATCAGGTACAAATCAAGAAAGGTACAAATCTGACACCCTATGAATTATGGTATGGGCATGCACCGAGTGTTCAATACTTTAGAATCTTTGGAAGCAAGTGCTAGATATTAAAAGACAATAGGAATGGAAATTTTGATGCTAAAAGTGATGAAGGCATATTCCTAGGGTATTCCACAAAAAGTAAAGCTTACAAGTGTTTGAACTCTAACACTAACAAAATTGTGGAAAGTGTGAATGTAAAAGTTGATGAGTATGTAGAAAGAAATGAAGTTGATAGCAAAAGAGAACCAGAAGATTATAGATCTTTTGTGTATATTGAAGAAGAAGAAGAGGCAAGTAACACACTTGCACCTGATGTCGAGTCTCGGGTAAGCAATGTCGAGTGACAGAAAGAGGTTGTTGAGCATTAGGAAAATAGTACCGAAAAAGAACAAGAACATGCCAAGCAACAAGATAATGCTGCCGAGTATCAGGAAGAGGTTGCCAAGCATTCAGAAGCTGAATCTGAAAATCTTGTTGAGGAACTTGATGAAATAGAGGAGAGAAGAGATGAACCTATTTTGGCAAAATATGTAAGAAGACATCACAAGCCTAAACAAATAATTGGAGACAAACATACTAGAATTCTGACTAGAAGTAAGACAATCGATCCAACATGTTTACTGTGTGAATTTGAACCTAAGTCAACTAGAGAGGCATTAGATAATGAAGACTAGATACAAGCAATGAATGAAGAAATAGACTAGATAGAGAAGAATGATACTTGGAATCTGGTGCCGAGACCTAAAAACAAAAATGTTATAGGAACAAAGTGGGTGTTTCGGAATAAGTTGAATGAAAAAGGTGAAATAACTAGGAACAAAGCTAGGCTGGTATGCAAAGGCTATGTACAAGAAGAAGGAATAGATTATGGGGAGACATTTTCCCCTGTAGCTAGATTGGAAGGAGTAAGAACTCTGCTTGCATATGTTGCTTATAAAGATTTCAAGGTTTATCAAATGGATGTCAAGTCTGCATTCTTAAATGGTATACTAGAAGAAGAAGTTTACATAGAATAGCTAGAAGGTTTTATTGATCCAAACAGAAGACACATGGTATGAAAACTGAACAAAGCACTATATGGATTAAAACAAGCTCCTAGAGCATGGTATGAGAGATTGCATAACTACTTGATACATATTGGATTTTCAAGAACAAATGACACAAGTAGTCTATACATGAAAGATGAAGAAGGTAAAGGTATCCTGTTGGCAAAAAAAATTATGGATGATATTAGTTTTGGTGGACAAGATGCTTTGTGCAAAAGATTTTCAAATGAAATGAAAATTGAATTTGAAATGAGCATGTTTGGTGAGATCAAATTCTTTGTTGGTTTACAAGTATATCAGATGAAGAAAGGAATTTTCATTACACAGTCTAAGTATGTTAATGAAATACTGAAAACTTTTGGGATGGAATATTCTAGACCAGTGAGTACTCCTATGGCTACTGGACAAAAGTTATCTAAGAATGATGATGCTGTAGAAGTGAACCAAACTTTGTATAGATCCATGATTGGAAAATTGTAGTATGTTGTACATAGTAGACCAAATATTACAGTAGTTGTTGGGATTGTGGCAAGATTCTCTGCCAATCCTAAGGAAACACATGTGATGGAAGTAAAAAGAATTATGAGATACTTGAAAGGGACTGCCGACTATGGGCTATATTACAAGAGGGATGAAAGATTTGACTAAGAATATATATAGATGCTGATTGGGCAAGAAATGTAGATGACGGAAAGATTACTAGTGGTGGAGCTTTCTTTCTTGGATAGAGATTAGTCTCCTAGACAAGCAAGAAACAAAATTGCATTTCCCAATCTACTGTTGAAGCCGAGTATGTTGTTGCTGCAGTAAATTGTTCAAATTTGGTATGGATAAAACAATTGTTGGTAGGCATGAAAGAAGAAATCATTGAACCTGTTGTTATTTTCTATGACAACACAAGTGCTATCAACATTTCTAAGAATCCAGTGATGCATACGAAGACCAAGCACATAGCAATCAAGTATCACTGCTTGAGAGAATTGGTACAAGACAAAGAAGTCTGAATGGAATATGTGAATACAAAGGAACAATTAGCAGACATATTCACTAAAGCTTTAACTAAAGAAGCACATGAGTATTTGAGAATTCAACTAGGGGTCCTTCCCCTAACTAAGGTTGCCTAGTTAAGCTAGGAGCACTGCATCAAATATGCTACAGCAGAATATCTGACAGATTGATGTAGAAGATTGTCACACTTTAGGACTGGCCTAGAGTTGTGAAGAAGAGAAAAGACAAGGAATCAATCATAAGTAAGATGAGAGAGGGAGAAACACTGATCTGCACAGATAATATCTACATCTAATGCATGTATGTTTTAGTTGTTGTTTTGGCATTTTTGTCAAAGAGGGAGATGAACTGAGATGATATAATAACACATGACACTGAAAAGAAAAGTAAGGAGATGATGAAATGAAATGAAGGATTGGGATAGAGGGAGATATGGATATTTCTGATGGTCACAGAAGTGAGGTTTATAGATTTTGAATCACAATGAAGGTAAGGATATTAAAAAAAAAAATCTGAAGGACAGATAAGTTTTGGATTGGTTGGTAATCCACGTGTTATTCAGGTGATATCATATAGTGTTGCCATCAATGCCAAAGAGGGAGATTGTTGGAAACTGTAATTGAAAAAAAAAATTTGTTGTCATTGATGTCAAATCTTAACTGATAAGACTGTTGCTACTTAGGAAAGTACTATATCTATTTGAATGTTGCTAAGGGGGTAGGAAAGGTTGGTAACAATAGCACCTAAAGAAAGATTGAGTTATCTTGATACTACAAAGTGTACTTGACTATGTTGTACAATGATGAGACAATGTATTCTTTATCTTAGTAAGATTAAAGACTAAATTGGTAGGCTTGACCGATCAAAATAGAGAAATCATGTTCAAGCCAAGTGATGTTAGTGTCGACCAAGTCAGTGTATGCCGAGAAAAATTCTAGTATCGATTGAACATCAGTTATTTGCTGAGTAAGATAGTTTAGGCCAAGGAAACATTTTGAGTAACCACTAAGATTTCTACATGAAGACTGAGTAGTTGATCACAGTATTGACCGAGCATTAGTATTTTTATATTTGAAGAGAATTCAGATTTGGAGCCGACATTGTTGAATTCTTGGATTATGTAAAATGTGTTGAATTTATTTATTGATTATTTCAAAGCATTCAATGCACTAAAAAATGTTTTATTGTAAATCTTTAAGAGATTTGAGATGTTTCTAGAAAAGGAGCTGAAGAACATAAAGTGGGTAGATTCAATGAATCCGACCTAACCCAAAGATCTACGAAGGAGATTGAGTAGGAAAAGATGAGTTAACCTAATTGAGGAAGTATTAAGGGAACCTAAGCATTAGGTATGTGTGTGCATGGGTGAACAGAGGATGCTGGAAGATCAGTAGATGTTATTAACTGTATAAGCAAAAAAGGCTGAAGGAGAAGTGTGGTGATTGCTTGAAGAAAAGTTTTGAGAAAATCAGAGATGGAGATAGCAAAGTTTCAAAGTCAGTAAACCAACATTTGTGTACAAAATTGGTTCTAATATTTGCAAAGTGAGTTGTATGTTTTTCAAATCAATATTGTTGCTACTTTCTAACCATTGTAATAGTCAAAATCCTTTTAACAGAGGTTGACCTAACAGTCATATGTTTAAATTCTTTGAACAAGGTTGTATTCTAATGGAGTGTATGTAAGTCCTATAACAAGGCTCACTTTTAACAAGGTGATTGAAATCCTTTAACCCGGTCACACCTAACAGTGTGTATTGTAACCTTTGACAAGGTTGGCTTTTAACCAAGCTCACTTCAGAAGAGTGAAAATAATAGTAGCATGTTACAAAGTGGTTTTTCCCAAATTGGGTTTCCGCTATAAATCCTAGTGTCAATGCTTGTGTGAATGTTTTGGTTTAGACATTTCTTTGTTTTACAAGTTAGATATAGTTGGGTAGTGGACTGCAATGTTATATGTTTCTATTATTAAATCAGTGATGACCGAGTTGGTTTTGGTTGTTAGATCTAATTGAAGGAAAAGTTTTTAAAGTTTTTTTTATACATCTAGACTTGAGAACAACTGATTCACCCCCCCCCCCCTGTTGTTCTAAATAATATTAACATAAATTGGTTTAGTGCACCCTTGTGAATCACCTAGTAAAACAAAGTAAGTGTAAGAGTATCTTATTAATCTAATTCAACCAATGTTCTTAACAATGATTTATGATCATGATGCCACACCTTGCTAACCATAAAACTATAGTTTAATCAACATGACCCAAGTGCACCTGTAACACTAAAGCTTAGGGTCTCTAACCTGTATAACAAGTTGGAATGTCGATTTTGCATCCACATGTGATGTAACACAAACTCAATCTATGTCAAGACCTTGCAACTTGAAAAATAACTTCACCTTCTCCTTACCTTTCCGCAACACTTTCTTTATTAGTTGTGTCATCATAGTTGTTTGTACATTTATAAAAAAAAATTGTGTGTGTTTTGGCCTAGTTTTGGGTATGACATACTTGCTAGCATTCTCCAGTTCAGTTTTGATTTCAAAGTTAATTCCTAAATCAGGGTTTGACTAAGGAAAACCCTTCCCCCAACAAACAAAACCATTTTTCTTGCAAGAATAGGTGTAGAACAATGAATTATAGAGTAGATTCGGATACCCTTTTCAAAAAACTTTTAGGATCCACAAAAAAAAAAAATTCAGAGCAGTGCAAGTTAAGGTTGACATAAAGGGGTCAAGGTCGACCTATATCTAGGTCATCAAGATCGACTTGGTTCATAAAAAGAAAATATTTCTTGGTTTTCTCTATCTCTATGTTTCTATTCTAGATTCAATTACAGAATTTCTAAAAACTTTGTACAGACACCCGAAAATAGCAATTTGCAGATCTTCTACCTTTCAAAATAAGTGTTTTATTTTATCCTAATCTTTCTCATCTATTGGGGTGAACCCACAATAGTGGGTTACACTTTTTTGCCTGAACAGACACTGAACTCTACATTTTGAAAAAAATTTCAGATTCGGATGCATATTGTCGTTAAACCGTTTGAAATCAGAAGATGAAGTAAATTAGAGTCTTTTAGAATTTTTTGTCTAGATTCTAAATTTTTTTTATTTTTTATTTTTTGAATTTATTTGAATATTTTTTTCTTTCTCCCATGAAAACTAGTATGTTGCTAAAAATGTCATTTTCAAAGAGTTACATTGTTTTCATAGAGCATAACTTTTTTTCTAAAATAGGTATCAATGTGATTCTTTCAAATTTCATTTTTCAACATCCATACGGAGGGAATGCAATTAGTTTGATTCATGATTATTTCATATTTTATTAACATTTGAAGTTGACTAAACCATAATTTTGACATACCTTGACTACATAGCTTATAACTTGTCGTGTATTTGTCAAATTTCATTTTTATTTTATTTAATAGAAATAGAACTTCAATACCAAGGGCATAGATATTTTCTAGAAAAAAATTTCTCTCATTTACTATTTTTCCATAAGCATCAAACATAGAGCTAGACATACGATGCAATTTCTATGTTTAGTAAAACTAAAAATAAAAAGTCATAATAAACTTAATATATATTAACATTATAATCTCTAGAAAGATTTTTCTCAGTAATATCTTACTACATAGATAGGTTTTTCAAATGGATTCATTTGATCTATCAAAAGATAAAGTTGAAGTGATTTTTTTTCAACATTTTAATAGGTAAGAAGGAGACTCCATGGTAGTTATAAATGAGGAGTATAGATGTTATATCAATGTTTTTTTATCTAAGAGGCTTTGAGCTAACCATTTGTAATTGATTCCTTCAAATGGAACATATCAAAGCTTAAATTATCATATTTTATTAAAAATGTGTTATTCCAGCAAAAATCAGCATGTCTAAAAAAGTGTAACCCACTATTGTGGGGTCAGCCATTGCTTTACTTTATAATTAGGAAATTAGATCCCCTTTTCCTCTTTATCTATAACTAGTTGATTTCTTTTTGTATTGATTGTCTCCTTTCGGTTAATCAATTGAGATCTCTTTGTCTTGGATTAGGAGGTAATATATATCCAAAACATTTTCCACACACCCCACTCCACACTACATATATAAATATATATATTTTTATATCTTACAATAGTATTCTCTTCACTTTGATATTCACTACACCATTTTGTATTTCTATCAATATCTCTTCTTCCTAACATGTCTATCTCAAAAACCTACATATATTGACCATGGTATAGTCAGGAGATGAATTCCCATTCATTCTATATGGTATTTTCTTGAATAGCTCCATTTTATTCCACTTTAGAATCACTTCTAGATTCATCATTTTCTATAGGTGCTACTCTTTGAATATACCAAGGATTATAATTGAGTGATTCCTTTTCTACTACTAGTATCATTATCATGACCAATGTCTCTTTCAATGTTACAAAAAGTTTTTTATAGTAACAATTGGGATAAAAAAAAACTCCACCGATTTACATAAATCACATGGAGGAATGCATAGAAACCTAGGGGAAAATCTAACAATAGTTATGGTTTTCCTTGGCCCCCATTTATTGTCTCATTATTTAATAGGATAGTATATTTGGGATTTTGTTGAATCAATCAAGGTGATACATTCCATACAAATTGGCCTTGTTTTATAACCATATAAAAAATATTTGGTGTGTTCTTCATCATTTTCCTCATTATTTACTGCTACAGGGTTCAAAACTTCATGTGAGACATTTAGATTATCAAACCTTCTACTACTCTCTACCAATGGAAGCTCTAAAAAAATATGACATGTTTCCTTAGCTCCAATGTCCCTCTCTATAAATGTTTATGTGAGAAGATTTTTGTATGCTCATACAGCTAAATCATGAGGATTTTCTAGGTTTGACAAACACATCAACATTTCAGAATAGGTTTTTGAACTTCTCTCATCTTTTGATGCACACTTTGAAATGTATTTAATAACTACATGTTTTCAAAGAACAAGTTGGGCCAATCTATATTTTCCCTCCACTTTTGCAGTATGTACCAATTATGTGAATTGAATCTATCATCATTTCTAACTAGCTCAAAAAAAAATTCAACTGATTCTTTATCTTCATTTAGCTTGGATCCCTCAAAATTCAATGGCAAAGGAGCATTTTACCTAAGAGAAAGACAAATGAGCATCTATTTTGATTAATGTTTGTAAATAGTTAATATATAATATTAATGTAAACCATACTAATTGATGAAATAATAACTTACAAACCATTCTTCCCCTTTTTCTACATAGACATTCACCCTCCTTAAAGACTTTGTTCCATTCTGCACATTTGACTATCATAGTCATGGTCAATATCCATCTTATAATGCCCCACTAGGGAACCCAGGATAATTTGAACCAATACATGTCACTAAGTTTATAGAATAATTTTATTTGTAAGTTCTTACAAACAATAATGATAACAATGTGGAAGCAATACAACTAAGAGATACAAACAAGTACATATGCACAAACTCAATTACAGTTAACAATCCTCGAGGGTCCCATGACATAAAATTGCATATTACAAAAAAAAATATTTAGATTAAGAATAATTAAAATTATCCCATATGAATTATAAGTACATCCAATACCATAAGGTAAACATAATAATACAACATCATGTACACAAGTCATAGGATATGTCACAAAAATCAAATACATTGAAATATAATACAATATTTGCAACTCTGAAGCACTATTACAAGATATAATCAAGAACATCAAAAGATAGGAATGAACAAGCCTCCAATGAAGAATAATTAGAAGAAGGTAACGAAAATGATCATCCTCCAACACTGCTATAGGAATTTTGGAATCTCAAATGGTAAAATAAAACACTACCACTCGACCTCATGAGACCAAAGGTCCACTTCCACCTTGTTGAGGTGATAACAACAAACCCCACTCAGAAAAAAAAAACTCAATCAAAGATAACTAAGCAAAGGTCCTGAAGGCTTTCTAACTCAAAGGTACCACCAACTAAAGATAAATAAACATCAAATAACCAAAACATACCAAAACACCAAATACCATAATATCAAACAAATATACAATCACCAAATAATACAAAACAAACCACCAAGTAATAATCAGACAACAAAGATACACCACCAAGTAAATGCAGAAACTATGGAGGAGACTTAGGCTAAAAACTACAGGAGTGTCATCACATGGACAACTACTTGAGTTACCCTGGATGGATCTCTCTAGACCCTAGACCCTCAAGTGTTTATCAGTTGAGTTACCTTGGACTGGCCACTCTAGACCACAGACCCTCAACATGACACATGCAGAACAAGAATACCCTCTCATGAAGATGAGGAATCCCAATCATACCTACTCTCTAGGTATGATCTCATTCTCATCCTTAGCCTATAAAAGCATTCAAGGCATGGACAAGGCATCAATAATCAATCTTATATTTAATGTTATCCCCAAGTTTTAATTATTAGGTTATCACTTATTAATCAACTTACGATAGGTTACCCTAGTACTGGCTTATTTAGGCCCTGGACCCCTATTGTAATCCACTCCCATAAAATTCTCCTATTTAACCTCCCCTAGGCTCCCAAACAAAATTATCACCAATTATCAAATATATCTCATTGAAGTTCATAGGAACACATTGGCTCCCAAATAACCATAACACCTTAAAAGTACTCTCCAAGAAAATCAACATGCAAATAAACTCCAATGAGAACAAGGTCAGGAAATAAGATCCAAAAGACTACTCGCAACCCTATTACAACCAACCATTTTAAACATATAGGTCATATATAGAAAATATAAAATGAATTACTCCCATATTGCCCTAAAATAATATTACCCATAACATACCATACACATAATTTATTTAAATCAAATAACACCAATAAAATCACCATTACACTACAAAAATATATCTCAAACATACACCAATTAAATTAGTTAATGAAAATAAAAACATAATTATATTTTACTATTAGACTTCATCAAGAAATTCTCGACTATATTCAATTATTTAATATTAGTTAAAAAGTACATGCAAAATAAATTATTTTAAATATAAATTAAAAATTTAATAAATATTATCTATTTTAATAATAAATAAATCAACATATAAAAATAATTAATAAATTTATTTTAAATAATAGATAAATTATAAATAACAATAAATAAATTTATTTATTTCTAAAAAAAATATGTATAATAATATCGAGGGAGATGGCCCACACCCTACCCCTGTTGTGTGTCCCTATGGGACTACCATTGGTAGGGGTTCCGCTACCATGCGGACCCCAAAGGGAAATCATTAGCGGGGACCCCTTGGCTGCACAGCTCCCTTGGGAGACCGTTGGCAGGGAACACTATCGTGCGGTTCCCTTGGGAGGTTGTTGGCAGGGTACCCTCTGTCATGCAGCTCCCTTGTGGAGGTCACCAACAGGTTCCTCTTTGTCGTGTGTCTCGCTTGTGGAAGCCGCCGATGAGACCCCCTAGGTCGGTGGGATATGGGGGTGGTGTCTTATCCCCACCATAAATAATTTAAAAAGAAAAAATTTAAAACAACTCAAATAATAAATTTTTATTTTATTTTATTATATATACATATTAAAAACAATACACCAGAAATTAACTCTTGGATAGGTAACAACCCTCTACAATATATATATATATATATATATATATATATATATATATATATATATATATATATATATATATATATATATATATATATATATATATATATATATATATAGACTAAAAATCAAACGTCCACAAATTTTAGGCATGCAAAACATATAGATACAAATTGATTTTCTTCTACAGAAACTAGGGTTTTTTTTTGACAAAAACTAACATCTAATGATTTATATTTTACATGCAATTCCTAGTTCAAACTTTTGCAACATATAGAGAACACGATATTAATTTTTCTGGGTAAATACCCTAATTGAGAAAACTCACCCAATTTCCTAAGATTTATTCTAGGGTCTTCAAAACACTGAAAGCGAAATACTAGATCAATCTAACATCAATTTAATCCAAATTTTAACAACAACAAACTCAAAATTAAAATATAAGCCAATTACAAATCAATCGCATAAAATCTCAAACACAAAGTATACAATCTTTTCAAAAGAAAAAAATGCAAAAAGAGGGTTTCAAACCCTACCTCAACCAATTTCTGAAAATCTAAAGCCAAGAAAGATCCAAACCAATCTTCAAAACCTAAGCTTTCAAACAATCACAAAACAATGCCCACCAAAAAAAGCTTTCCCAAAAATCTTCCAATTCTTTTAGAGCTCCTCCAAAACTTGATAAACCGTCCAAAAATAATACCCAAAAATTCTACATATAAAGAAGACATATCCCTCCTAGGGTTTCTAAAACATGCAAACCCTCAAGAAGAACTCAACTCTCTCTCTCTCTCTCTCTCTCTCTCTCTCTCTCTCTCTCTCTCTCTCTCTAGTTGCATGATCAAAATAACTCAATAATAAAATAATGTACTTTATTAATTATAATTTCTAACTCAACTCTTGACTTTAATTATAATTCAATTTTCACTTAAACCAAATATGCAAATTAAATTGCATATAATTTTTTAATTAAATAATAAATACTTTAGCAAATAATTAACTATGCAAACTAGAAATCAAATATTAAATAAATCAACTATGCCCTTTAATTTATAATAGGATTTAATAATTAATTAAATCTTTTAATTCCAAAATTTAATCTTCTAATTAACAAAGGTATTCAATTACCCTTAACAATTAAATATACTCTATATCTAATATATACGTTCATAAAATATAAATATTCAAATCTCAAAATTACTCCTAACTTAATTAATTAAATCAAATAATTTACACAAAAAAATCCACTTGACTCCCAAAATCTGAAAATTCACTAACCCTGTATCAAACAAACGCCAAAGAAGGGCTCATGAATTCAAATCATGTTGACAAATTTTGATGGGTAGAAGAAAATACTTTCCCAATATTTAGGACAGTCAATGGCTAAGGTTGGGATTTGGATTTGTATTTTATCTCCCCTTTCTTACCATTGAGATTTTGCGATAGAGCACGCTCATCCTAAAAATTCAAGGAAGTCGATCCCTGGTACCTACAAACCTTCATAAAAGACAAGCATGTACATATATGTGTAAATATAAATAATCAATATCGGGGATCAGACAATCATGTGGATCTCACAAGCAAGTAACTACGACTTTTTCTCTCAACCACATCAAGCACGTCAAATAGAAATATAAAATACACACATCGACCATACACATGCAAGCATGGGGTCAGTAAAACCATAAGCATTCATGATATCATAAAATATGAATCATAAAAATGAAATAACCATCATATATAAATAACATCATCATTTATATTTAATCAACATGAAAATAATTCATAAGCATCTAGTCCATGATTATTCAATAAAAATTCATACATTCATAAACCTCAAATATCCCTGAAATAAATAACACACATATGAAAATGGACCAAAAGAGTTTGGCAATGAAACTAAAAAGAAAACTATGGGAGGGGCATTACACATATCATCTAGTTGTGCACTATTTTTGAGACATGCATGTTGACCAAAATGTTGGAAAACCTATAAATGGTTGCGGGTAATATATCATATTAAAAATTTAGAATAATTATATGAAAATATATATGAACATATATTGTAAACATCGTGTTATACTGATATATATGATCAAATTACTTATAACATACCTATATATTTCTTTGATGAGGATCATGTCTAGGATTCCATGCATGAATAATGGAATGAAAATATCTCTCAGCATTTTCCATTCCTCCTCATTTGACTAGTCAATAGTGTCCATGTTTGGTTCTCCTTCAAGCCATAAGAAGTGATGCACATGAGGTGAACCCCTATGCTGCCACTCATATCTATACCAAAAATCATTGACTTTCATACCTTTTTCAATTATTCCTTTCCTCAACATTGTATGCCTTAAATGCATGTAATGTGCAACTATATGACGATAGTCAACGACATTCAATATTCTCCACTTTTGAGCCTCTCGTGGATCATTTTGTGGTGTTCCTAGAATCAGTGCATACAAATCAAGTCACTACATATCTATTGTAATTAAGGTGAAGAAAATTGTAGGAGTGCCAAGTTGGTGAAGCAGGTCTATTAATTATTCTTTACATTTAGACCAATATGATCTTGTACCTCTTAGAGTTGTTCCAAATCTCATCAACCTATCTGCCAACTTATAATGTGGCATATTTTCCATATGTTCACATAGCTCATTGATGGTAATTGGAATATTTTGAAAATTCCTTTTTACAAATATAGTTGTTGAATTTTGTGCACAATGTCTCATTATCATGTTCATCATGAAATAGCTAAACCTTGGATGTTTATCAAATCGATGATCCCTATTCCACAACAAATGCTTCAAAAATTCATGCAAATGAATTCTCCTCATTCTTGGCTCTAACCATTTACATATTTCATTAGGAAATAATGTTGGAAATTCCATATCTAACAATCTTGATGTAACCTGCATTTTGTCCTGGCTAATCACTTCAAGCATAATAAGAGGATTTATTTCCCTTTCTTTCTTTTGAGCTCTCTGAATAGTAGCATAACTTAGCATAGGAAGAAAATGAGTAACCCTGTGTTGCATGATGGTTTGATTCTCCTCATTTCTAACTATGCTAGAGATATTATCCTAGACCCAATTCCTAAAAGGGTCAAAGGAAAAAGAACAGAGACAAAATAGGTTGATAGAAAGGCTGAATCTAGCAAAAAGAGGAAGAAAAACAAGGAAAAAACCTCCGACAGTAGTGAGGAAGAAGGAAAAAAGAGGAAGAAAAATAAAGAAAAAATCTCTGACAATAGTGAGGAAGATAGTAATAAAAAAGATAAGGAAACATAAGGGGTCAGTGGAGATGACACTAATGAAAAAAGTCCTCTTTCTCAGGGAAAGAAAAATACTGAGGAAGATAATGTGGAGGTTGATTCTGGTATTGAGAAAAGAGCCCAGGAAAAAGAGGACAGGAATATTGATTATACTAAGCAGGAAGAGGACATGAATGTCATTATGGAAGATGATAAGGAGGAAGAAGAAGGAGGGAAAGATGAGGATAATAAAGATGAAGAAAAAGATGAGGAAGGAGCTAAAGAGGAGGAAGAAGATGCCCAGGACTCCCCTACGGAGGATGACAAGGAAGACGCTATGGATTTCCTTGCTAAAGAAGAAAAAATTGAAATTCATTCTGACAATGAGGATGGTATGGACCTGGCTAGCAAAGAGGATGGTGAAAACCAAAAGGAGGACACCTTGGGCCTCCTGGAGGGTCAAGCTAAAGAGGAAAAGGAAGCTGGATAGAACCCCCCTATTATTGATGGAAAAGAAGAAGAACATAAAGAAACTGGTGCTGGTTCTAACCAAATTACCATTGAGAAAGGAAAGAGCCACAAGGAGGATACCTTCATTCCCCTAATGGGTGCTATTAATCTGGATGAGGTTAACAAAGCTGATGGTTAGTGTACTTCTCTAGAGTGGATTAAGCAGGAGATGTAGGAGATGAAGCTTCACCTTCAGGCCTTAGAAAAAACTACAAATACCCTAACCACTAAGCTGGAGAAGCTAGAGAATAAGGTTTTGGATAAGGTAAAAAATAAAAATTGGAAAGAGGATATAGCTGTTGAAATCAATAAGATAGTTGACAAAAAGGTTAAAGATATTAAGGCTAAAGTCAGTAACAATGGGACAAATGATAAACGAGGTCCTGAGTCATAGCAATGAGGGACTTAGTGTTGTAGTCATGAACCTGAATATGCTACACAACTATCTGGAAAAAAGTTAGCTAGAAAATATGACTATTACAATTGATGAGGATGTTGGGAATGTTGGTCTAGGAACGAGAACTAGAGGGCGCACTCAGAGGAAGATCCCTGAAAAGCCAAAGGAACTAAAGGACATGAAAGAAGCTATCCAAAAGATGGATGACCTAAAGATGAAGGTGAAGAAAATGATAAAAAAATAGTTTGGTCTGGTTGGTTGCTAGGTGTTGCTATTAGTTTTGCTAGTAACTATTTTTCTTTGCTTTTGTTGTCATTTCTAGGGTTGTTTTGGGTCCTACTCTTGTCTTTCTAGCAAGCATCTCTTTTTGGAAAACTTTCATGCTATAACTTTATGCTTTAATGTAAATGGTTTTGGGTTCCATTCAAAACCTATTTTTACCTTAATCAAAAATAATCTCGACATGACATATTCATTGATGGGTGATGCACCTATAGTTGGCCATTCAATTAATGCAGATGGAACTATCTTAGGATTGTTAACCCATGATTGGATTAATTCCATTTCTCTTTGATCATTAGGTGGTCTTGAAGCCATAGATGTTGTGTCCTGAATTACATTACCTTCACCTATCTCCATGAATGGACCCATAAATATGACTTGGTGTGCATCATAATCAAATTCCATGTGGACTATACGCAATCTGTTAAAAACATTCTGATTAGAATTTCTTGACAATCCATTGAGATAAACTTCATCAATTCTAATATTATATGCATAAAAATTGTCATGCTCTACTTTGCATTTCAATTCTTTGTACACACAATCCCCATTTAGAGTAAATTTATAATGTGTACCACGTTGATCCATTCTATGAACAATAATAATTACTAAATTCTCAATTGTATGTGGTAAAACTTTGGATCCTTATTCTACATGTTGAGGAAAATATACAGTGTATCCCTTATACTTATATTGACCACCAGTTGCATGTGTAACTTGCAGTGACACGTGCAATCAACATCTCTTCAACCTGAGTTAAATTTGTAAGCTCTTCTGGTTAAGAGCTAGGGTCCATATTGTTTGAAGATGAAAACCTATGAGTTCCTTGTTCTTGTCTACACCTTTTTCATATAGGACATTCATAGGTGTGATATAATTTCATTGTAAGATATGATTTTTGACAAACATGACACATATTAAGAGTCTTCAAACTATCTATCTCATTTCTAAACTATATTTAGAATCTTCTAAATTTAGTTTCAACCATACCATTTGGGTTTGACATGTTTTCCATAGTACCTTCCACATCAACATTCATTTATATTTGATTTTCATGTTGTGGTGTTTGTGGAACATGTTCTATGGATGCAGAGTCTTCATTTTTAACATCCAACTAAATGTTTACATTAGGTGGATTTTTATATATGTGACTTGGTTCAAGATCATCTTGAATCTCTTGGTGTCCTTTATTTTTAAGGAATTTTTCATAAGTTTGTTGATGGTTATTTCTTTGAACATTTATTCAATCTCAAATTTTATTTTCTAATTGTTCCACTATTACTTCTTCCTTTCTTCTACCAATTCTTTGTCTATCAACTTCATTACATCTTATTCTATGTTGTTCTCTTTGAGTGTTTGTCAATTATTCTTGTCAACATCTACAAGACTCTCTACTATATTATCTTTGATATTCTCTTGTTACCTCCTCTGATTCAAAGTTCAACCTTGGTCTCACCATATCTACTATAAAACAACATAATATTAGTAGCCTAATCAAAATTTATATTTTAGATATGTAATAACATTGTAATATAAATAGAAATAATAAATGTTACTTGTCAATTAATTTTATTTTATATATATAGAATTAAAAAGGCACCTATCAATTTATAATACATATCAATTTAGTTTTTTATAATTAAATTTGTATCATGTTTAAATACATATTTATACATATAGAATAGCAATTAGAAAAATATGGTTTTATAGTATGAGAGTCAGGGAAATACACTTTTGACACAGCTCATGGATGGTGGATCCAATGAAGGATAGTCCAACCTTATAGCCAATAATCAACATAGTGGAATAACACAACACAATAATTGTTTCAATAGGATTTTCATTAACATGCCCGACTGTAAGGCCTTCTGAGTTACGGCCAATTACAAACAAAAGTAATTCTACAAGATCAACTAGATCCAATACAACTCTAGCTAGTCTAATTCTAAAACAAATCAACAGCTGATGGAAACCCTAAGGCAGATCTGAACTTGTTCTCGCAAGCCACCAAGCAATCTCCTTGTCTCCAAGCATGAAAAACACTAGCCCTTCTATGATAACTATCATAAATCAATCTAATCTACTAGATCTCATAGGATCTTTTCTACAACTTCACTTATTATTTACCATCCCTCTCTTATCCCTAAACAACTACCCAAACACTTTTTAAATACTAATCTTTGGCCAAAAGTCAACTAGATGAAAAAATTAACTCCTACAAAAAATATTAAATGCAATACATGTCAGCTCTCAAATAGCCTTACAATTATTTAATTCTCCATGTTGGCCTCTAGATCTACATAGGAGAATACAACAAAAGATACCAACAATAAATGCACCAAGCCGGCCAACCAAACATTCAATAACTCTAGTCGGCAAGACCCACTATAGAGCACGAGTGAATTAACCGAGCATGCCAAGAATTGCTAAGCACTATGTCGATCGAGCACCACAAGCATCATCGAGTACTAGTTTCACCAAGCGCAAAATATTTATGAGTTCCTTTAATGACCGAGCTTCCTTCCTTAACTAAGATCGTCGGTTAAAGTTGCAACTGAGCGTCATAGAACCAAAATACCACACCACCATGCAAATTCACCAGGTACCCTAGAATGCCCCTCCATTAGACACCCCAGGTTTGAAAAGATGTTCATATGTGAGAAGAACATCTTTCAGGATTCAGCACATTAACCCCGAACTGGTTCTTCACATACAAGTCCTCCAACTTTTCACTTTGCATACTCTTCCACTTCAGCTTCCTCTATCTTTTCAAGCCTTTCCTTGATAACACACATGCTTTCTCTCCATATTGATCATCCATACCTTCAGGATCCACCAACTCAACTCGACTACCAATACTTAGACTTCTCCTACTGAGTGTTGTATCCAGCAAAGGCATCAAGGAAAAATTCCTATCATCCTTTTCAATAGTAAAAATATTCTTCACACAATCATACATAGCTTTGTAATCATATTGCCAAGGTCTAGTGATAAATATATCACAACTATTCATGTCCACAATATCACATAACACAAGATCCTTATACTGGCCAATCTGAACATCAACAAAGCATTATTCTCTTACTTCCAGAGCATGATCATCTTGCAAAAAACCAATCCTATAAGGATGTGGATGTATCATTCTATTCAAACCAAGTTTCTGAACCATGTCCTCAGAAACAAGGTTATCAGTACTACCACTATCAATAATTACATTACAAATTTTACCTCTAGACTTGCACCGAGTCCTAAACAAGTTACTCCTCTGACAAGGTTCATTATTTGTACCAAGCAATGTTCACCGAACCAGCAAGGTCTCAGATTCAGATTCATTCTAAATGTTCTCATTCACCACAGCAGTTCATCGGTCACCAAGATTCTTCTATGTACACTCAAAAGAATGGTGTCCTTCTTCACCACGGTTATAGAAAGTACCCTTAAAGATAACTCCACATATCTTCTTCTTCAGTTCTATGAGTTTTTGTTCATCTTCATTAGTCAGTTTATCCTTCACCGAGTGATCAATTTTCTCCTTCCCTCAGGGATTACAATGTTGTTTCCTCTTCAAATTATCTTCTTCCTTCAGAGCATACTGATAAGCATCTTCAATAGAATCAATCTTCAGCATACCAAGCTCATCTTGAATATTGAATCTCAAACCATTCACATACCGAGCTACCTTTTCCTTACCAATTTTTTCTGTGTATAGACCGAATGGTAAGTTTGTAGAACTCCTCAATATAATCTTCAAAAATCAAATCTTTCTGCTTCAGATTTTACAACTTCTTAAATAAGTCAAGCTCATAGTCAGTAGGTATGAACTTAGCTTTCAATTTAGTCACCATCAACTTCCACTGATTGATGTGCATTTCACCTTCATCTTCTCTATCTCTTTGTAATTATTTCCAACAAAGAGTAGCATGTCCCTTCAACTTAGTTTGTGCCAATCTCACTCAAAGAGGATCTTCAATTTCTTCCAGCTCAAAGAAATGTTTAAGTTCACCAATCTAGTCAATCTACTTGTCTCCAAGCATGCAAACTACTAGCCCTACTATAAAAACTATCAAAAATCAATTTGATCTGCTAGATCTTGTAGGATCTTTTCCAAAACTTCACTTATCATTTTCCATCCCTCTCTTATCCCTAAACAATTACCCAAACACTCTTTAAATACTAATCTTCAGCCACAAGTTGGCTAGATGAAACAATTAACTCCTACAAAAAATTATTAAATGCAATACGAGTCAGCTCTCAAATAGAAGGTTACAATTATTTAATTCTCCATGTCGGCCTCTAGATCTACATAGGAGAATACAACAAAAGATACAAATAATAAATGCACCAAGTCAACCAACCAAATATTCAAGAACTCTAGTCCATAAGACCCACTATCAAGCACCAGTGAATTAACCGAGCATGCCAAGCATCACCAAGCACTATGTCGACCGAGCACCACAAGCATCACCGAGTACCAATTTCATCGGGCACTAGAGATTTCCAAGTTCCTTCAATGACCTAGCTTCCTTCCTTAACTGAGACCGTCGGTTAAAGCTGCAACTGAGTATCATAGAACCAAAATACCACACCACCATGTAGATTCACCGGGTACCCTAGAATGCCCCTGCATCAACTTCAAAGAACTCCTCAAGACTGAGTGGTGAAAAAAATATGTCAACAATCACACCTGACCACAAATAATCATTGTCTAGAACTTCAACTACAAACCCATGAGGTACATATTGAGGCAAACTAATGAGAGGTGGAATAGGTCTCATATAGTCTAAAAAGAGTTCCCCAACGATGGGCTCTTGCGCCCATTCGTCGGTTATAAAATGGTCATATCTCATAGAAAATTTTGGTTTATCAAAATTGTTTACATATTGCACCCTATTGCACCCATTTGTCAGTTATGAAATGATCATATCTCAACTAAGAAGAACAAACACAAGAGAAGGACTAATGATCATTTTTAGGTAGAAAGAAATCCAATACTAAAGGATAATGATCCAAATGAGCAGGAACACTAGGTCATCACTATGAGTTGTTGGAGATGTTTTGGTGATGGGTAAAGGTGTTGTGGGGTCTCATAGATCTAGAGTGGCTGGTAATGGAGACATTTTGAGGCCTCTTCACCCCTTGTAATGGATATGAGGGTGAGAAGAAGGACATAATGATCTGATCAAATATCTATCTCTAGGGAAAAGAAGTTGTAGAGTATGCTCGCAAAGCTGTGTAGTCTCATAGAGATAAAGTGTCAGGCATCTCTTATCAGTGTAGCTAAAGAAAGAAGTTAAGGAACTACACCCTCAGAATAATAAATAGAATCTCCCTCTGATCTCATAGTAAGTAGGACAATGGAAGATGAAGTGTATCTTAGTCTCAATCTTGTTCATGGTGCATAACCTGTAAATTTGATCATCTATGTCAATGTGATGGTCTGTCTGGGACTGAAGGCAGTGAGATCCAACCTTGAAAGATCTTAGCATGATGTGAAGAGAATGGCACCAATGCTGAGATAAGTATCTAGGAAAAACAATAATCTCATCCCAAATGTCTAGAAGGTGCTTAGCATAAAAATATATCCTTAGACGCAAACCCCTAGATGGGTTGATCCAGGTCATGGTGATATATTGCTTATATATGTCAAGTCTAACATTTATGTTCAACTCATGTCTAGAAGGGAGGAGGTGAGCCGAAGTGTCAAGAGAGAACTGATAGGGGGAGGTGATCAATGTCAATCCTGATAGAACCTAAAAGGGATGAGGCTTAGGCATATCAACAACTAGCTCTAGAGGAGACATCCAACTTGTAAAAGGGCCACTAAAGAGCAATAGGCTAGGTAGGAATATACATTGAGACCATCATTGGAGTCTACCAAAAAATGAAGGCAGTGAATAAACCAAACCAGATCAAAGATGGCCCCCTATCTAAAGGGATGAGCCCCAAACTCAGCCAGAATGATGTTAGGAGAGGTGGACCAATGACTTTTGATGATACATCAAAGGAAGATAGTTTGAACATGCTTAATAGAGGCCCAATCAAAATCTAGAAGGGATGGCCCCCAAATAGTAGAACCATAAAGTACCATAGGTCTAACCAAGGAGTCCAAGTGGGACAACTTGGATACGGTGTCCTCAAAATGATTTCTGAAACACTATCTCTCCAACATGGAAAGGAAACCCATCCCTTTACTAATCTTAGGTATAATGGAGGGTCTCAAGTTGAAGCGAGGTTCGGAGAACTTAACCCCAAGGTAGGTGTATAAAGAAGTAATATCAATCTCCAATCCCTGATAGTAGAAATGAAGATGTGAGATCTTCAGGTAGTTGAAGATCATCACCCACATCTTACCCAGATTCACCACCAGCTATCTCAAGTCATAAAAAGAGGCCAAGCTATCAAGAATTCTTTGGATACTCTCCGGTGAGGAGGCAAGGAGAATCACATCATCGGTGAAGAGGAGAATGGAGACAAGAACCTAGTGAAAGTAACAACCATCACTTGGAAGTGAGGAATCTCTACGAAAAGCCTCAAGCTCATCAATGTAGATGTTGAACAAGGTGGGAAAAATGGGGCACCCCTATTTCACCCAAATAGTGCTCTGGATAGGGTTAGAGAAACCCTCACGATTCATGAATCTGCCATCAATATGCTCGTAAAGTCTCATAATAGCTGTCAAAAGAATCTCAGAAATATTGATGTCTCTAAGTCTCTGGAAGAGGGCTACCTGAGGGACAATATCAAATTTCTTACGAAAGGAAATGAAGCAACAATAGACTTTCAGAGAGCGATGATGAGCCTCCTTAATAATCACCCGCAAAGTCAGGATGTGGTTCATGGTGTAGTAATCTACCTGAAAGCCATCTTGGCCTCTAGCCCTATAATTTCTCCTATCCAAATCCCTACTAATAATATTATTTGATGCCATTGCATAGAGTTTGGCGAAGGTGTACCCAATCATGATGGTCCTATAGTTTTTGGGGTCATAAATTGACCCAGCCTTGTGAATCATAGAGAGTAAGTGTCTCGACTAGGATTCAAGAAATCTCATGCAAACTACACTATTAAAGAGTGTCAGCAAATAGGAGCTTAGCATAGAGATACTAAGATTGTACAACTCATCTTGAAAACCACCCTCATCAACCACCCTACTACATCTCATAGATCTAACAACCTCTTAAATTCTGGAAGTGGTAAATATGAGGAGGAGAAGTGAGGTGGAGAGATGGCTGGTTAGTGATGTCATAAAGAGTGGATGTGTGGGAGGAAAGGGATCTAAGATCAATGGTGGAAGGCAAAGCGGGATGCTAAGGGAATATGGTGCACCAGAAAAGCTTAGGATTCTGAATGAGCGTATCATACAAGGATCTGCACTATGAGGCAATGAAAGAATGCTTCTTTGAACAAAGAAAGTGGTGGTAGGAGGAACAGAGGCTAGCAAAGTTAGAAGGGAGAGTCTCAAAGGTCAAGCGCAAGGAACATTGGAAAGCTTTGCATTCATTGTCAAACCATTGGTTCATAGGGAAATTAATATGGCATGTGGATTTGAGGATAGGACGGTGAGGGATGGAGAGAAAATCTACCTCCCAAATAGTTGTGATTAATAGGTCAAACATTGAGGAAACATGGCAGCAGTCAGAAAATCTCTTATTCGAGAGGAGAAGATGGAGGTGGAGGGTAAAAAGATCATAGTCTCCCTCGGCAAACTAGAAATAAAAGTGGGAAGGAGAACGATCAAGGATAATCAAGGAATGGGAAAGGTGAGATAGGAAAGGGGGAGAAGAAAAGTGAAGTGCAAGGTTCAGAAGAGCGTGGTCACCTAACAAAAGACTAGATATAGTGAAGAGGTGGATGGAAGGGATAAAAGAAGCACTAGTGATAACATATTCAACCACACTAGCACCACTGTAGTGCGGCCAACACATGAAAATCTCATAACCAATAAAGCAAGCGAGGTTATTCAGAATAACCAAATCGGAAGAATCACAGAGTTGGACGAGGTGATGACCATAAATAGATAAATTTTTGTCACAATCCTTGAAAAGATGCATGAGCCCCAAACTAGTAGGATCTAGTTCTAAAGTACAAGTCCATTCAGTACCTTGGTCGTGTATAGGGGTCTGCAGCTCCCTAGTCCATGCATTAAAGTCTCTCAAAATAATGATGTCCCCCAAGGCACTAAATCTGGAAATGCACTCTATCAAATCATTAAATGGTTCCCCATCCTTGATACTATGAATGGTGTATGGTGAGGAGGTCAGTGGAAAGTAGAAAACTATGTTGAAGATGTCTCTCTAGTGGTGGCTAGCATGACATATGCAGATCCACATGAATTTGGCATGTGTGTCTGAATGAAGCACTGAAGTATCGTTGTAGAGGTTGTCACTAATCAACCAAGAGGAAACTCCTCTGGAGCCCCGCACACCACCCACAAAGTGAACTTCCTCCCTAAAGACTAACAACCATTGATAACCGTTGAAGCCTTGGAGAGGACAAACAAGACTCTCATGGGTCTTTGTAATAGCCAAGCTATCAGCCAACCCCACAACATCCTAAAAGAGACCAAGTAACAACCAAAGCGAATCGTTACCATTCCAGTAGTTAACAAGAAGAGAGCTAGAGGAGGGCCCACTCTTGTCAAACTACTGATGTGGTCATCACTTGGCCTTTTCGACCTACCTCAAATCCCACCACCTGGGGGAGAATCCTGAATCACCACCCTGAGATTCCTAATAACTACCCATTTACCATTGCATCTGGCCTCAGTAGCAAGGTTCCTGGCCTGTTTCAATTCTACCACTTGTAATCTAGTGAGATCCTCATCTAGATAAATCTTAGATGGGAGAGAGAATAATTTCCTCTTCGCTCTAAGAAACCACAGTCTATCATACAATGAAATAAACCTAATAATAAGAGTACCATCGGGACATACCCAACATCTGTTGAGTGAAATATCATGAATGTTGAGTAGATCCTTGAGAAGGGATTGCCCGACAGAGGAAGGATCAATAGTGGGGGGAGGCCATGAACAAATGGATTCAACTCACACACCTATCTCACATGCTCATCATCCATCTCTAATAAATTTATATAAAAATAGAATTTAATAATTCTAATTATATAAAAAGTATATTAAAAAATTATATAAAAATATATTAAAAAACTATATAATAACTATATAAATCTAATATTCTAAATCTAAATCTAATAAATCTAATTATATTAAAAAAACTAAATGTTAAAACAAATACCTCACCTTAATGGTTGTTATTTTCTCTTCAAATGGGCCTTCTCTTAAAGCTCTCCAAATCTCTCTAAATACCAAACTCTCCAAATCTTTCCAAGCTCTCTGCTCGAAATAATGAAACAATGAAAATAAATTGAAGAGCATTGTTTTATAAAATGATAGAGACTCTTCATATCCCAAAAAGACATCCTTTCATATTTCATTAGACCAAATATTACATGCAAAAATAAAAATCATCATTTGGCCAAATTCATTTTAATATTAAAAAAAAATTAAAAAACTAAAATGGTTATTGGTGGACGTGGCCACCATCCCCCATTCACCAACATTCAAAGTGCACTGAGGTCAGCTGGCAGCCTGCCATGCACTGTTCACTACTTATAGTGTGGCAGCGGTGAGTGTCGTGCACCTTGAATGTGCACGACACTGGCCACTACCAGGCTGTTAGCAGTGAACTCTACCCAACAGTGGTGATGGGCTTGCCGCATGGGGCCTGTGGACCATATAAATATCATAGATTATTTCTATGGAAGGCTCTATTTGATATTGATAATGAATGGGAATGTGATTGAGACATTTCATATGTTTAATCACTACATTACTGAATGGGCACGCATATTGTTGTCATCCATATTTTTTCACTAATGTCAATATATGTTTCTATGAGGAGATCAGGATAGTTACCACAGTGTATGGACAATGTACAGATGTTTTAGCAAAGTCAGATGAGATTTAAACAAGGTTCTTTTATCTTCTATCTAAGATTTCATCATGTGATGTTTCATACTGGATGAGTTACAGATGTTTTGGTGAAGACTGGTCAGTGGAATGTGACAATGAAAAATGTTGGACTTAGTCTCTGTGTTTCTGGTATATCTTCCAGATGATATGGGTTCAAGGCATGTGAGCTTAAGGGATGACAGACAAGGTACTAAAGGATGCTCGTTGGTTAGTGCAAGGAACAGAACGCTTGGTGATGCCAGGTATGATGTGTGTTCTAGAGGTGATGTATTTGGAAGCCAACTACAAAGATGTAGTGTGTATGATGGATGGTGAATTTGAATTAATGATGTTGATCCTTAATTGTTGTAATATGATCATTTTATACTTTCTTTAGATACTATGTGTATCTTAGCAAGGGTTTATGTAATTGTTTGTAATTAGGAAAGCCTTATGGTCTAACCTGTTCATGAGAATTGTAATAGGGTATAAATGAAAGATATTTTCTTTGGAAAAGGTATGGATGCGAAGAGGATGATATAAAGTGTTTGTAAAAGTTGTGAGCTTGTGTCTGATGTATGTAGAGTAGAGGATTGTTTATGAATTTCATTAGAACTGATCAAGTAAAGACAGTTGCTGGAAAATAGTTCAAAAGGATTATGTATTTCCTCATATACACGTGTGTTGCGGATAGTGAGTTTTGAAGGTGGATTTAACCTTCTTTGGGTAGTGAGCCTTGGGTAGTGAGCCCTCCCTTTCTTCTTGACTCCTAATAGGGTCTTTCCTCTAACAAGGACTGTGTACTCTAATGTTTCAATAAGCTCCTAACAGGGCTATATCTTTTAACAAGGATAACTATACTATCAGTACATCATTTGTGGGTGCTAATTTCCACCTTGTTTTTTACCTTTAATAGGGTTTCTGCGTGACCAAAATATTGTGTTATTGTGTCAAGATTTATTGTGTTCATTGGATCTAATATTGTTGTTGCTTAAAGTTCAATAATCTTCTATACAACCGATTCATCCCACCCGCCCTCTCAGTTGTATTGTGGACTGTTATTCCTAATAATTGGTATCAGAGCTATTGGTCCTTAGAGAGAAAACTTAACAGCTTGAGGTGATCTTGGAGATGGTGTTCTATAGGAAGGATAGTCTAAAATTTGATGTTGAGAACTTTGACAATTGGAAAAACAAGATGAGGACTCGCCTATTTTTCTTGGGCATTTTCTATTGGTTGATTAAAACCTTAACATGGTAGACATAAAGTTTGAAGATGAGCTGACAACAGCTACTGAGGATGAAAAGAAGATATTTTCACTTAACATTATTGCAAGAGAAGCACTGATTAGCACACTCTCTGAAGGATAGTTTATTGAAGTTAAAGACTTGGATTTGGCATTCCTAATTTGGGAAATATTAGAAGCTCTATATGAGGGAGACAAGTACACAAAACAAGAGAAGTTACAAAACTGGAAGACAAAGATGGCGAAGCTACAAATTAATAAGGATGAAAGCATTAGGGCTTATGTTCAAAGGGTTACTGAAGTTGTATTTGGAATCAAAAACTGTGGAGGCACTTATGATGAAGAAGAGGTTATTGTGAAGATCCTTAGATCATTGACACATGCTTATAAGTTCAAGGCTATGTCTATTGAAGAGAATTTACCTCTCACTCCAAACTTTAGTAGAGAGATGTTGATTGCAAAGCTTACTACCTTTGAAGCTACAGAACTAGGAGAATTTGTACCTAAAGTTGAATCTGCATTTAAGGCATCTGCACACAAGAAATTATCTACAGTTCTGAGCACCAACGGTGAAGACCTAAAAGAAGAGCTTGGGGAATATGCCAAGGAATAGGAACAGATAATGGTAGAAGAAAGAAATATGGATGAACTTGTTGCATTGATTGCTAGAAGAGAAAAGAGAGGTAAGGGAAAATTAGAAGCCAAGTTACCCTTGAAATGTCTTTCATGCAATGAGGTAGGTTATTTTGCATCTATATGTCCTACAAGAGTTCCTAATTACAAACCTAACTTTGCTAAGATTAGAAGGGATAAAGAATGTTAGAATGTTAGTGAAGGCATTTATGATGATGATGATTTAGATTATGGAGAGATTGGATTTGTTGCTTTTAGAGATTCAAGCCAATGCATAAGGAAAAAGCTCTAGTATCTCATGTTGACAAGAAAATTGAATGGATAATAGATAGTGGTTGTTCTCATCACATGACTGGAGATAAAAACAAGTTTGTTAAGTTAGAAAGGTATGATGGTGGTTTTGTGAGGTTTGGGGAAAATCTTCCTAAATCTATCATAGGAATAGGATCTATTACTTTGGATGTAAAGACTAATACAGATAATATGTTTCTTGTTAAGGGATTGAAACATAACTTGTTGAGTGCTGGATTGTTAATGGATAAAGAGTTTCAATTAAGCTCTATCAATGGTAAATGTTTTATGAAAAGTAAGGAAGGTAAGATGATTGAAATTGGTACTAAATCTAGAGGTAATGTATTTGAATTAAATACATGTAGAGCCTCTTATTTTGTTGCGAAGGTTGATGACGATTTGTTATGGCATAGGAGATTTTTTCATGTTAATTTTTATAACATTATAAAGGAAATTATATCTAATGCAGTAAGAGATCTGCTGAAGATTGTGAAACCATCTAACACTATTTGCAGAGAGTGTGTCATGAGAAAATAGACAAGAAGAAGTCACAAAAGAAAAGAATATACATCAAAAGAGAAGTTACAGCTGGTACATAGAGACCTATGTGGACCTACAAGGATAAAATCATACTATGGTGAAAGGTGTTTCATACTCTTTGTTGATGACTTCTCTAGAATGATGTGGGTTACTTATTTGAAGGAAAAATAAGAAGCATTTGATAAATTCAAGTTGTTCAAAGAAAAAGTAGAGAATGAATCAGGTTTAAAGATCAAGTTTTTAAGGTTCGACAGAGGTGGACAGTTTACTCCAGACTTATTCAATTCATACTGCAAAGAGCATGGAATAAAGAGATAAACTTCTTCTCATAGAACTCCACAATAGAATGAGATTGCAAAGCGAAGGAACAGGACTATACTTGATGCTACTAGGACAATTTTTCTTGAAGGAAATGTATCTCATGTACATTGGAGAGAGGTTTTTAGAAAAATTGTGTATACATTGAACAAAATTCAAATCAGAGAAGGTACAAGTAAGACTCCTTATGAATTATGGTTTGATCATACTCCTACTACAAAATATTTTAGAATATTTGGTAGTAAGTGTTATATCAAGAGAGATGATGAGATAGGAAAGTTTGATGCTAGAAGTGATAAAGGAATCTTTCTTGGTTACTCATTAAGAGAAAGGCCTATAAATGTTTCAATCTGAGATTGAGAAAAATGATTGAGAGTAATAATGTATGGATAGATGAAAAGTTTCAGATACAAGAAAGAATGTATGATAGTAACCAGATTCCGGAGATCAAAGGAGCTACTGTTGTTGCAGAAGAAGAACTTGTTGAGACAGAATGTGAAAAAGAAACTTGTGGTGCTGACACAAGTGAGGCTATTGAGGTTCCTAAAACACCAAGGTATGTAAATAATAACCATCATGAAAATTAAATTATTGGCAATACCAGTCAGGGAGTATTAACTAGATCAAAGGTTAGAGAAGAAATTTTTTTTATTTCTCAAGTTGAACCAAAAACTATAGATGAAGCATATAGAGATGAATATTGGATAAATACTATGAAAGAAGAGTTAGATTAGATAAAGAAGAATAATACTTGGGAATTGGTTCCTTTGCCTAAGAATAAAAATGTAATAGGAACAAAATGGGTTTTTAGAAATGAAATGAATGAAGAAGGAATTATTGTAAGAAACAAAGCAAGACTAGTGTGTTAGAGATATTCACAGCAAGAAGGCATAGAATTTGAAGAAAATTTTGCTCTTTTTGCTAGAATAGAGGTAGTAAGATTGTTCTTGGCTTATGCTACATGTAAGAACTTCAAGGTATATCAGATGGATGTGAAATCTATATTTTTGAATGGGGATCTTGAAGAAGTATATATAGAACAACCTAATGGATTTTATCTATATGAAGATAGAGACATGGTGTGCAAGCTGAAGAAATCTCTTTATGGGTTGAAGCAAGCTCCAAGAGCTTGGTATGCAAGGCTGGACAAGTACCTACTTCGGCTTGGATTCAGAAAAGGTAATGCTGATAGTAATTTGTATTTAAGAACTAGTGAAGATGGAACCTTGATAATAGAAGTCCTTGTTGATGATATTATCTTTGGAGGTAATGAGGATCTATGTAAGAAATTTTCTAAGGAAATGGAAAGTGAATTTGAGATGTCCATGAGAGGTGAAATGAAATTCTTTCTTGGATTGGAAATAACTCAGAATGAGAATGGTATCTTTATTTCTTAGACTAAGTATCTCAAAGAATTGCTAAAGAAGTTTGGAATGGAAGACTGTAAACTAGTAGGAACACCTATGGTGATTGGTAATAAACTATCAATTGATGATGACTCAAAGTGTGTTTTTTAGACCTAGTACAGATCAATGGTTGGAGGATTACAATATCTGACCCACACCAGACCAGATATTGCTAATATTGTTGGAATTGTGGCTAGATATCAGGAAAAACCTAAAGAAACACATCTAGCTACTGTAAAAAGGATACTGAGGTATCTAAGAGGAACCATAGACTATGCCCTATGGTATGACATAAATGATATCTTTGAACTTCATACTTATATTGACGTTGACTGGGCATGAAATATTGATGATAGAAAAAGCACTAGTGGTGGGGCATTTTTCCTTGGGAAAGAGTTGGTCTCTTGGCTAAGCAAGAAACAAAATTCTATAGCACAATCTACTGATGAATCAGAGTATGTTGTTGCTTCCATAAATTGTACTCATATTGTTTGGATTGAACAAATGCTGACAGACATTGGAATAACTTTTGATGAGCCTGTGGTTATTCATTGTGATAACACCAGTATAGTGAATATGTCAAAGAATCTGGTGATGCACTCCAAAACTAAACATATTCCTATCAATTATCACTTCTTGAGATACAAGGTGGTAGAAAAAGAAATCAAATTAGAATATATCAATATAAAAGAGAAGATTGCAGACATCTTCACAAAGCCAATACCAAAAGATACCTTTGAATATCTTAGAGGTATGCTTGGGGTTCAAGCCCCTTCTAGTCAGAATTGAATGATGTAGAGATGCATCAGTCTAGAGGTTTTCAGAGCCTTATCATAATTTGGACTAGATGTAGGGATCTACTCCTCAAGGGGAGTGATCGTGGAAGAAAGTTCATCTGTGAAGGCAGTTGATGACTCATGACACCCTTTGCCATTTTTTTCAAAGGGAGACTATTGCTATGAGAAAATCCCTACTGTATGGGGAGACTATATGTAGTAAATTGTTTGGTTGCAGAACTTTGGATTGATATAACTTTGGGACTATGGATTTTCCCATATGTTGACATCAATTCCAAAGGGGGATATTATTGGATATTGCTAATGCATGGGAAGGTGATTGAGACATTTAATATGTTTAATCACTACATTACTGAATGGGCACTCATATTGTTGTCATCTATGTTTTGTCACAGATGTCAACATATGTTTCTATGAGGAGATCAGGCTGGTTACCACAGTGTACAAACATTATACAGATGTTTTAGATGATGTGAAGTTAGATGAGCATTCAAGAAGATGTTTTAATCTTCTATCTGAGATCACATCATGTAATATTTCATACTGGATGAGTTACAGATGTTTTGGTGAAGACTAGTCACTAGATTGTGACATTAAAAAATGTTAGAGTTAGTCTATGTATTTTTGGTATATCTTCCAGATGATATAGATTCAATGCATGCGAGCTTGAGGGACGATAAAAAAGGTACTGAAGGATGCTCACTGGTCAGCACAAGATACAAAACACTTGGTGATCTCAACTACAACGAGTGTACTAGAGGTGACCTATTTGGAAGCTAACTATAGAGATGTAGTGTGTATGATGGATGGTGAATTTTAATTAAGGATGTCGGTCCTTAATTGTTGTAATAAGATCATTGTATACTTATTTTAGATACCATGTGTATCTTAGTAAGGGTTTATATAATTGTTTATAATTAGGAAAGCCTTATGGGCCGACTTGTTCATGAGAATTGTAATAGGGTATAAATGAAAGATCTTTTCTTTGGAAAATATATGGATGAGAAAAGGATGATATAGAAAGTCTGTGAAAGCTGGGAGCTTGTGTCTATTGTATGTAGAGCAGAGGATTGGTGGTGAATTTCATTGGAACTAATCAAGCAAAGATAGTTGCTGGAAAATAGTTCAAAAGGATTGTGTATTTCCTCATATACACTTGTGTTGTGAACAATGAGTTATGAAGGTGGATTTAACCTTCTTTGGACAGTGAGCCTTGGGCAGTGAGCCCTCCCTCTCTTCTTGACTCCTAACAGGGTATGTCCTCTAACAAGGATTGTGTATTGTAATGTTTCAATAAGCTCATAACAGGGCTATATCTTCTAACAAGGATAACTATACTCTCAGTACATCATTTGTGGGTGCTAATTCCCACCGAGGTTTTTACCTTTAACAGGGTTTCCCTGTGACCAAAATATTATGTTATTGTGTTGAGATTTATTGTGTTCATTGGATCTGATATTGTTGCATCTTAAAGTTTAAAGTTTAATAATCTTCTATACAACTGATTCACCCCCCGCTCTTAGTTGTATTGTGGACTGTTATTCCTAACAACCTCCACTATGGGCACCAAGTAACTGACTCTATTATCTTTATTGTGTACACATCATATTCCTTGGAATATGACATGTTGGTACAATAGCTTGTGCTACGACTGTCTAGGTATGTCTTTCAATGTAATAATTATGAGTATATTTTCTTTAAATGTATGTAATTTATATCAATTTCATGATCTATTAAATTATAGTATAAAGAAAGATTTGACAAATACCCGATAGCAATAATTTAGAGGCATTTTTTAGCTCTCTAAATTTGTTATTAACTTATTGTATTTTTTTCCTGATTTCTATGAGGTGTTCTTCATAATTAGTATAATAATTATAAGTATATTTTTTAAATGTATGTAATTTATATCAATAAATCATTGGTCTGTTAGTGAAGTTAAAAGATTCAAAATAAATCCACTAGATTTAATAAATATTCTACAACAATAATTTGAAAACTTTTAGAATATTTTAAAATTTAATCACAAATTATTATATTCATAAATCACTGGAAAATTAAAATTATTTTATTAAAATGAAACAATAATAATACTCTCTCCATTCCAAACATTACATGCCGTGAAGAAGAAATTGTTATATTCCTAAATATCATTCTATATGACAAGAGTAGTCTTATATTGAACATCAGCCTTCGTTAATAATCAAATTAACTTAGGTGTAATACAATTTGGAAATAAAATCGTGCAGTCAAATGCTATCTATTTGTGAAACGAAAGGGTGGTGTGAAAGCTGAAAAGAATTGAGAAATCTTATAATTTTATCTTCTTCTCACTTAATCAATAACAACAGCAATCTTATGGAGACTCTTCATAAAATATGAAGAAGTCGAATGGACAAGAAGGAAAAGACAAAAGGTAACCGTTGGGCTTCATACTTCAACAAAGAAGGATGCAACAAAGTGCCTCTTGGCACATATGAAATCTAAATATAAATATAAACATATGGCTATTAACTATTAGCAATCAGAAATAATTCATTTGTACATTGAAATTTGAGAGCACTCGTCTGCAAACTTCATGGATTCAGATACTGCAATGTCTAGTGGAGCAGAGACAAAGCAAAGCCAAACCCAAACCCTAAAAAGTGATGAAAATACTAAAACTATAGTTGTTTGTAAGGACTGGTTAGAAGGAAATTGTCCCTACACTGCTGAAACTTGTATGCTTGGCCTTCATAAATATGACTTAGCCAGGATGCCCCTCTGCCCTTTTGTTCAAAACAACGAGGAATGCCCCATGATTGATAATTATTGCATCTACAAACATTACCGTTCTCAAGAGTGCTCTCTCTACAAAATTGGGTTTTGCCCAAATGGCCCCCTTTGTCCCTACAAGCATGTCAAACGACCTTCTACTGCTCCTTTACCCCACAAAATGCTTATTCAACAATTTCTTGACTCCACTCCATCTCAGCTTCTTAATAAACCAACCAATTATCATTATCCCAATGTTGTATGCCCACCAGCTTCAACATATAGTCAATACCACCCTTACCAACAACAACAAAATCAATACCAATGTTATCCACCACAAGCTAATATTCCACAACTGTGTGAATCTAATTACTGCCAAGAACACCAGAATCCCCTAATACAAGTCTATGTTGTTCACCTATGTCAACCAAATTACTGCCAAGAACAACAGAATCCCAATCTTCGACATCAAATTCCAGTGCAAAATCACCCACCACAACATCCCCAACAACATGAAACTAATTTCAAACAAGAACCCAAACCCAATACTAATCGGTAGGTAACAATAAAAAAGTTCTTTGTTTTTAAACAGTTTCAATCAGTTCATTTGGCTTTATTGTATTTTCACTTCGATCAGAATGAGTGCCCTGATAAATATGTTCTTTGAATCATGGTAATACAGATTTTTTGTAATGAAATGTTCGCACAGGGCAAACATGTCTGATGCAGTGAAAAAGGGAATGTGGGCAACATATAAGCAACATGATCACCTCATGGAGGAGGCCTACAATGGAAGTAGAAATGTCATTCTATTCTTCTCTGTTTCTGGTTCTCAACACTTTCAGGTATAAGCATTTTTATCCTTTGTTATCACGAAGATGGTAATACAATAAAAGTTTTTTTTTTAAATAATAATATTTTTTTAAACTTGTGTGAAGAACGATGAAAGATTTTCCAAAATATGATTTGTAGTCTTTTGTTCCCATTAAGAACATGAAAATTGTGTTATCTGTTTATGATATTGTATAGTATTTTTTATATCATCATTTTTATTAAATGTTATTAAATTTTTACAATCAATTTTCTTAATAGCTTTTGGATTTGATTGTAAGACTATTTTTATCATCAGATTCATTCCAGAAAGAGTATCAATTAATATTATTAGATTTTCACAATACATTTGAATTATCTTAATTGCTTCTAAATTTGATTATGTGTCTATTTTTATATCATCAATTTTCTTGACAAGTTTGCTAGAGTTGTACTTTGTAAAACTATTGAGTGTTTTAATCTTATCTTCCTCTTTTTTTTTCTATAAAAGGGTTAAGGTCCTCTCACAGACTCTGTACCTAATCAACAATAACAATTTATTTACTATAGTCTATAAAAATTGAAAATAATTATCAGATGTTTGAAAAAAGTTAATAATTAGATCAATTGTGTAATTTTATTGGTAACAATAGGGCACAATTATTAGAGAATTAAGAGAATATTTTTATTGGGTCAACTCAAAATAACCATTTTTTGGCCCTAACGAATCTCATACTATTTTTCATAACTACTCAAAAGTCAAAATGATAGCTATAAGCACTAAAGTGTCATAGGGAGAAAACAAAAAGAAAAGAATTGTTACATTTCCATATAGAGTTTAAGAACTTATGATATTGGTATTAGGATTCAATTATGTAGTATTGAAGTCAAACTCATTGGTCCATGTTTCATGAGTAGTGTTTTACAAGAACCCGTCTCTTAGAGAATGAATGATACACTTAGCATTCATTACTAATGCTCACATAAATAAAACATTGAGCATTCTTGAAAAGTCACCCATCCAATAATAATCCAATTCAAACATGCTTAACTATAACAACTATTGATACCATTCCCCTAATACTCTATCTCATAATTATTATTATTTTTACCAATTTATATATATTTGAACATTCAATTGTTTTTTATTTGTTGATCTATTACACCATTTCAATTCCTATCATTATCTTAATAAAAATAATAATATTTTACTAATCAATTTTATTAATAATATTTTACTAATCAATGTTTTATTTGATATCTTAATCAATGTTTTATTTGATATCTTTAGGGTTTTTGCAAAATGACCACACGAGTTGGTGGCAAGGGTCCTCAAATTTGGAAAAATTCAAGAGGCGGCAAAACTACATTCCATAGAAATTTTGGTATCAAATGGATTAAGGTAAGAACCTCAACAAAAGGATTATGTATATTGATTTTTGTATGTAACTAAACTGAACCCTCTTTCTCCAGCTTGCCAATTTCCCCATGGAGAAGGTGCGTCAAAATATAGAGAAATCAAATCCAAGAGAGTCTGTGGCGGTAAGCTTATAGATATATTTCAATATCCATTATCTTTATCATTCTTGTTATCACTGTATATTGTTCTTAAAAGTCAAATAATTAATAAAAATAATCCTAAATTTCATTCAAAACTTAATTTGATTTTCATTAACAAAACTTACGTTTAAGGATGAAGCTTTAAAATGAGGCCTTCAAAATTAGAAGTATAATAATTATTTGTGTTTTTACAGAGTAGCCAAGATTGCAGAGAACTTAACCCTTCAGTAGGGAGGAAACTGCTTGACCTAATTTTGGAAGCGCAAGACAATGAATTTAATGTATGTTACATCATGTTCTTTTATTTTATATTTTCTTCATTCTACCATTTCATTGTACAATGTAGGTTGCCACTTCTGTAATACATATCACTTGAAACTCAGGTAATTGCAAAGGAAGCACACACTCTTATGTCAGATGTGGAGAGGCATGCCATTCTATCTGAAATATAGAAATATGTTCAGGAAGATATACAAGAAAGATACTCTTGAAAGATATGATAAAAAAAAAAATTGTGATTTTTTTAATCTATTTTTCCAATCATATTATGTGATCTGTCGTTATACAGTGTGGAGTAGAGAATTGATCCTATCATTAAGGCCATAGAGATTTTTAAGCGTAGAAAAGTGATTAAAAATATTGATATAAAAAATACAACAATTTAATCCAAAAACATGAAAAAGAATATTATGTAATGTGAAAAATGATATGTTAATGAGAAAGGCTGCCGGTAGCTAAAATTGAAGATTGAAAGCAATCAATGAGGAAATAAGCGCAGACATCTTCTACAGCAAAAGGACGGGAGAAGAAAATTCAGACATCGAAAATCGATGAAGACTAGTTATAGATACATTGAAGAGATATAATTTTATATTATTATTTAGGCAATGTTTTATATTGAATATTGTTTAAAAGCAATAGTTGTAAATTGAGATATCTTCTTTTATTGAGATATTATATTACTTCTTTATTAGGATATTTTATTGTTTTTAAAATGTTTTAAAAAAATTTAAATTTTCTTTATTTTTAAAGATTAATTTTTCATCAATCAAGTTTCAAATTTATTTTAATTTTTTTATCTTCTCATAAAATTACAAATATTAATTTAAAGTTATTAGAATCAGTTTATTTATTATTATTGTTATTATTAAAATTTTAATTACTGTAAAATAATTATATTTATTTTCTATTAAAAAAATGAATTTTTTTTTAAAATTATTTTAATCATTGCATATATTTTATGGAGTTAAAAATAATAATTACAAAATTTTGTAGAGTTAATTTCATATATAAGTTTTGGAGAATCACTTACATATAGAATTTTTATCTTGATCAATCTTATTTATGTGTCTTTGGAGAGTTATGTTTAGAGTAGCATGTTGCAAGACTAATTATGTCTTCAAAATGACAAGAACTTAGAACAACACAATTAACCTTATACATGACAGGAACTAGAAACTAATAATATTTTTCTTATGAGAGAATTTAGTAAATGCATCATAATAGTTCATTCATTATAAGTTGCAAACCAGAAAGAAAATAATGTGATCACTACTTTTCACATCATAGGAGAAGGAAATTATAAACTCAATCAACTACATTTTCAATGCAACTTTATCAAACCAAAATTTTACCCAATCTTTAAATGAAAAACTTCACTACCATTTATGATGTCTTTGATCCACATTACAAAATGATCGACCCTTTCTTCATTCAGCCAATCACTCTCTTACAATTTCTTATGTTTATTTCCCCCCAATCAATCATTTTTTTATTCTTTCCAATCTCTCTAGGCATCAATCTCTTTAGACACCCAAAATCCTCCCCCTCTTCATCGTAAACACCCTTCTCATAAGAGAAGAACTTCCACTAACAGTCATTTTACCCACACCAATAAACCTCTTCAAAGGTAATTTTTAATAGAAAAGAAGAACTAATTTGATGCTCCTATGTCAAATTCCCCAAAATACTGAGGCATTCAAGGGCTCTTGCACATGAAGGTAACAATATTATTCAACTTTACTTTCCTTTTTTGCTTCTTCCAATTGATCTTTGCATTGCAAGTTCACCATTCATGGTAGAATATGCACCTTCTTCCTTCACTACAACCTCCTTCACCAATTTTGCACTCTCTCCTTCAAGATGCTCTTTAAAGTATAACATTGGTAGAATATGCACCTTCTTCCTTCACTACAACCTCCTTCACCAATTTTACACTCTCTCCTTCAAGATGCTCTTTAAAGTATAACATTGGTAGAATATGCACCTTCTTCCTTCACTACAACCTCCTTCACCAATTTTGCACTCTCTCCTTCAAGATGCTCTTTAAAGTATAACATTTCCTCTTATCACACATTCTCCTTTGCAAACATTGATTTTTCCTTATCCTCTTTATAGTTGTCATCTTCTAAAATGAAAGCATGAATAAAAATTTCACCATCATTGGGATTTGAATCTCTTTGAGCACTATCTTTAATTAAATATTCAAAGTAAAAAAGTATCGAGTTTCTAACATTTAAGAATTAAAAGTTTCATCATTTTCTATCACTTGGTAATCTACTTCCTTAACATCTTAAAAATATTCATTGTTTACATCAACAATCCCATTCTCTACTAGTGCCCCAATATTTATTTCTCATTAAAATACTCCACACTTGTACTTTTCTCTTTAAACCTTTTCTATACTTATCTCTATATTTACATTATTTTCCATAACTTCCAATAGACATGTCCTTGTTGTACATGCACTATCTACTTCCTCTTTTCTATTGCCTACAACACAACTTGATTAGGAAAATAATTCTTTTGTAATGCATCCATTCTTATATTAATTATTTCCAATGTCTCACAAAGTTTTATTTTTTCCACTTCATTCCTATACTTATCCCTAGATGGAATTCTTACGAGTCTTCTTACAATAATCTTTGTCCTTCTTTCTATTATAGCCCTCTACACTTATAATCATAATCAATATTTTGTGCCTCCTATAACTTTTGCAGTTCTAGGTCTCCTCTTTCCTACACAAAAATTCTTCTAGGGTTTACTAAAGAAATCATTTCTTAACTCTAAAGTTTAAACTGCCTCCATCCTCATAATTTATTCACATAACTACACTTTTAACCTGTGGATCTTAGCATAGGTTGCCTCGTAGTCAGTGATCTACCCATGCACTTAAAACCACAGGGTCAAATGCCATTTTTATAGAAGTAAACACCAAGAAACAAAATATTGCAAGACTAATTATTTCTTCGAAGTGCTCAAAACAACACCGTTAGCCTTGCACATGGTAGGAACCAAAAACTAGAATTACATTTCTTATGAGAGAATTTAGAAAATGCTTCATAGAAATTAATTAATACTAAGTTGTAAACCAAAAAGAAAAAAAATTGATTACTTATTTTTGCATCATACGGCAAGGAAATTACAAAATCAATCGAAAACATTGTCTATGTAACTAATTCAAAATAAAATCTCACCCAATCTTCAGATAAAAAACTTAACTAGCATTCACAATATCTCTAATCCATGTTGCATAGAAGTTTACCCTTTCTTCATCCAAGTAATCACTATCTTACAACTATCAATATTTCTTTTCCATACAATTCAGCCTATGTTTCTTCATCTATCTAGACATTAATCTCTTTAGGCACAGAGCTTCCTCTCCCTCTTAATTAGAGATATCCTTCTCATAAGAAAAGAAATTCCATTGATAACTATTTTTCCCATGCCAACAAACCTCTTCATAACTAATTGTCAAGAGAATCAAAGAACTGATATGATTCTCCTTCATCACTTCTCTAATATCTATCTCTTTATCAAACCCTCTTTATATTTCTTTCTCTACATGACTACCCCTTTCTTACTATCCCTCTCTATTTATATATATCTATCACCATGTATCTCTCACACACACATTCTATGTTTCTCCCTCCTTGTCTCTTTTTTATATATCTATTACACTCATATATACACATACTCTCCCTATTTCTCCCTCTCTCTCTCTCTTACATACACTTATTTTTCCCTTATTATACCATTTTAGAGTTGTATCACTACATAATTCCTCATTTTTCTTGGCCCTATTTTAGCATGTATGGTCTTTCGCATTAATTTTTGATACTCCATTGTTAGAATGTGAGTCTAATGCTATTATTCTTGATTTCATTAATGGTTTTCATTAATGTCAACATATCTGAAGCATCTAGAAGATTTTTAGATTGGGTTTGGTTATTTTGGTGTATTACTAGTTGTGTATTGATAAACTTTTAATTTTACTGAAGGTTGTGCTTTAAATATTTTTCGTATTTGTGCCAGTACTTGTCCTATATAGATTAATTCAATGCATTTAAATTGTAACATATAGATTCTATTTGTTGTTACTAAAAGTCTCAGAGATTGTGTAGGGTGTGGATTTTTGTGAGGTATGTTGTACTGAGAGGTGGTCCATGATTCATTTCTTACTACCAAAAGAATTATTTGGTATGACCTATTTTAAATTAGTAGGCCAACTTGGTTGTTGGCATCAAGAAGTATAAGAAGAGGGATAATATCAATTGATGTGGTGATGCTTGGATGTGAGAAATATGTGAAGTGAATGTGAATATGACAAGGGAAGATATGTGTGTTAATGTATGTATGAGTTGATGTAATTGGAAATAGATTGTTATATCATTTATATATTGCATTATATCAGTGATAGTGACTTTAGTGGTGAATTCAAATTTTATTTCTTATTTTCTAGTAGTGATCCTTTTTGCACTAGAAGTCAGCCTATTTTTATTGAAAGTTAACCTTTCTTATTTCTGGTTAGTTATCCCAATTGATAGTGAGCTAGCCAACAATGATAAAACCAACAGTGAGCCCTTGTAAATATCACCTTAACCATTGTTAGTTTCAAGAGAATTAGCTTCTCCATGGTTTTTCCCAATTTGGGTTTCCATGTGAATTTTGGTGTTCATTATGTTGATGGTTTTGTACTCTCATGTCTATACCTGTCATAAGTTTTTGATTGATTTAAGTACTTATTATTTTAATAAAAGTTTAAAAAATTATTTATTAATAATTGATTCACCCCCCCACCCATCTTAGTTATTTGGATTATTCAACAATTGGAATCGAAGCTTGGTTCCCAAATGATGAGATTAACTGCTTGAGGTAGACTTGATGATGCACAAACTAAACATTCTTATGTTTGATGAATCTAAATACAATTCATAGAAATAGAAGATGAGAAGATATATGATCTCAATCAGTTAAATTGCCAGGAAGCATGTGGAGAATAAGTATGTGTTACCTCAGAATGGACTCAATACTCAAGATGAAAATATTGCCTATGGAGGAGAATGAGAAAGAAACATATGAAATCTTTAGTGCTTTATCAAAGACTGAGTTAGCTAAGGTTATTTCATTGAGGATTTCTTATGAAGTTTAAGAAAGTTTAAAAGAGATTTATGAAGGCAACGATAGATTTAAGTTATCCAAGAAGTGAACAACTAAGAGACATTATGATAATATGAGAATGGAAGATGGTTAAGACTTTAGAAGATACTTTCAAAGGGTTGACAATGTAGTGAATGAAGTCAAGAATCAAGTCCAGGCAATATCATAGATGAAGATGTTATAGAAAGTATTTTGGTGTCCCTACCAAATAGTTATAGTGATAATATCTCGATAATTGAAGAAGTTTATGATCCACAAAAGTTTACCAAAGAAAAGTTGTTTGGCACCCTACCTACATTTGAATTGAGGAAATTTGGTAAAGAGAAGAGAAGATTTCAAGGAGCATATACAACTAAAAAGTTAGAGGAATATTTGGATGGTTATGAAGATTAGAATGAGATGGAAGTGATCTTTAAAAGGAAGCTAAAGAAAGGTACAGGAAAATAAAAAGGTATGTTACCCCTTAAATATTATAGATGTGGGAATATTTCTCATTTGTCTACTAGATGTGTAGAGAAAGGTCCTAGGCATAAATTTAACAAGTTCAATAAAAAGACTTAATGAAGATCCTAGCATTTTAGATGCTGAGTTATAAATAGAGGATTGTCTATTCTATGTTGAATAAGAAAAATTTAAGGGATTTATATTTATAATATTTATTTGGTAGGTGATTCAATAATGTTAAGATTTCTTTATATGTTAGATGGAACAAGAATGAATGGTTGGTTGATAGTGGTTTTTTAAATCATATCATTGGTGGTAAAAGTAAATTTTTAACACTTGAGAAATATGATGGTGGTCCTATTAGATTTGGTGATGATAAGGTAGAATATATTGTTGGTAGATGTTTAATTAATTTTTATAGAAACAATAACACTGGCAAGGTTTATTATGTGAAGATTGTGTCACAATTTTTTGAGTGTTAGATAAATGTGTGAGAATGGCTATAACATTGTGTTCAAGAATCAAGGTTGTGACATTCAGAAAAGAAAATATTTGGAGTAGTTATTGCAGTTGGAAAAAGGATAGGAAGGAACATGTACCAACTCAAAGGAGCTATAGAAGGATGTTTATTATCTTGGATTGATGAAAATTGTATTTGGTACTGAAGGATGTGCCACATCGATTTTGATAACTTGGAAATAATTAGTTCACCATGTGCAATAAGAGACTTACCTATACTGTGTAAAGTAGACAATGTTATCTGTAAAGGATATCAGGAATGAACGTAGAGAAGAGAGTTATACAAGTCAAAATAATATTCATCTACCATTTTATAAGATCTATTACACCACCCTATGTGTTCTACTAGAACAAGGAGTTTACAAGGTGAGAGATACTTTATAATTACCATTGGTGATTATTCAAGATTATCTTGGGTTTCTTTTCTAATAGAAAAATCAGAAGCATTTGAGAATTTTGAGATTTTTAAACCAAGATTTGAGAATGAATGTGGTAGGAAGATTAAATATTTGAGATTTAATAAAAGATGAGAGTTTACATTTGATAAGTTTGATAATTTTTATGAGAAACATAATATTAAGATAGTTTTTAGTGGCTAGAATTCCATAGAAGAATGGTATAGTGGAAAATGAATCAAACAATACAGGAAGTAGCAAGGAAAATGATGAAGTAAGTTTACCAGAGGTTTACTGGAGAGAAGTAGAACATACAGTTGTATACACACTTAACAAATTTCTTTACCCAAAGAAGTATGTCAAGGCATCATAAGAGCTATGGCATGAAAGAGCACCTATATTTCTGGGATATTCTACAAAGATAAAATCATATCAGTGTTACACAAGAAATTGAATAATATTGTCGAAAGTGAGAATGTGAATGTTGATGAATATTTTCAAAAGACTCATGAGAAACATGTTGAATATGAATCTAATATAAATTATAGAGGAAAGGAAGACAAGAATGATGAGGATGAGACAAGGAATTATCTAAAATTTATAAATAAGACACCAAGATATACACAGAGAAATCATTTTGAGAATTAGACCATTGGTGATAAGAATTGAGGAGTTGTTACTAGAAGTAGAGAAACAAAAGAATAATTTTTATTATGTTTACTACAAGAAATTGATCCTAAGACTGTGGAGGAAGCATGTAATGATCAGAAATGGGTAAGAGCAATGAAGGAAGAACTTGACTAGATAGAGAAGAATCAGACTTGGGAACTTATGCCTAGACTAATTGACAAGAATGTAATTAGTACTAAAAGGGTTTTTTGGAACAAGCTGGATGAGAATAGTAAGGTAAAATTAGGAATAAGGTTGGGTTAGTATGAAAAGATTACACTCAAATTAAAGGTATTGGTTTTGATGAGACAAGTATATGTTAGGATAGGTTATCCTATGCCGAGGACCTAGTCTATAGACATCCTTCGGAATAGAGAGACATCAACACAAGATTTGTATTTCAATGAGCTAATGAGGTATTGAGGTATTGAGATATTTACAAAGGTATAGAGGCTCTACTTAAATAGGCAAGAGCAGATAGGTAGAGTGAACAAGGTTGAGACAAGTGTCTCAACCTAGAGGAAGTAGAGTTCTGATAGAACTCTACAATATCCTCTTAGATGAGTTAGAGTCCAAATAGGACTCAATGATATCCATCTACCTAATAAATGTATTGACCTAAGTAAACTTAAGTAATGAGTAAATAGTAAGACTATTTACTCCAACACCCCACCTTAAGTGTAACTTAGGGAGTACAATAATGCAATAGAAAATATTTATGGGTCCCAACAACTAGGCCATGTTAGGTACCCATGTACAACGACAATGCAATCTCTCATAACCAGAGAAAAGGAGAAAACCCAATGGGAGAAAAATCCTCTCCAAAAGAGAGAACATGAAGGTCTAAGAAGCCTTCAAAAATATGTCCTGAAATTATGAACACGAACACCACTAAAGCATAAAGAATTTGTAGACAACTATTGATGAGTAATTTGGTGCTATATCTGATGATATCCTCTGAAGAAGATGATGATCAAGAAGACAACAATCTGTATGAGTGCTCCAATTGGCACTTCTCAAACATTGATCAGATGTCAACAATGGCAATAGCATCTGTCGATCAAAGATACAGATGGCACATGAATCTGCATGAGTGATCTTCACTACACAACCAATGTTGTTGTTTGAGTGATACCATTATCACTTCTCAAATTTGTTGAAAATGCATGTGCAATAGTCTTATAGGAATCCAAGAGTGTTTCAGCACACTTCAAGTGAAACCAAGGAACTTCCACTAAAAAAGAATGCAAGAGTGTCTCAGTGCACTTCAAGAGAAACCAAGGAAGAATTAGCATGAACATGAACAATAGGATACCCCCATAATGCTGACTTGGGTGAGGCTTGATAGATCCACTAGAATTATGTATCACCATGCTATGCAAAAGGGACCAAAAGTATTTGCAACTGAGAAAAGGGTGTGTGTGGTCAAACTGTACACTTGCATGAGGCAAGAATATCAGTGATTTTTTTGTTGTCATGGAGGAAATCTCACTTTGACAAAGCTGGGCGATTGGCAAAAAATGGCTCTACACAACCCCCCATGGCACTTTATAATTCAGTGTGACTAGAAATAGTTTTATGGCACATCATGTGTGCAAAATCCCCAAAATTCATGGATGGACACTGGATCTAATGTGTCTACAATAAAAGTGCCTACATGATTCATAAGGACAACTCAAGAAAAAAATTGGAAAAGAAATTACACTAAGGAAGTGCATGAAATCACCTTTGCGATGATGCTCGTCTATTAGGGCCGAAAGGTGAAAAAAATGACCCACCCCTCTTAAATACCTAGGGTATGGGTTTGGTCCTCCATAGGACCTAGCAGCTCAGCATGTCAGAAAAGAGTGCCCCTCCCAAATGGAGAGGGCCCAAGAAGAGATGAGAAGGTGGTTGGGTTTGATGGTGGCTCTGCACACTAACCCCCATAACCACCAAGAAATTACAGTCATTGACCACTTGAAATGGACAATAGGGACTGAAAACATGCCAGATAGTTTTGCAACTATTAGCAAGGATGAGGGAACCAAGAATGTGATGGTTTGGGGAATAGTGTGCCAAACAATATAGGCACAATGAGGCAAATAAAGGGCTATTTGAAGTACTTGTGAAGCACAAGAAAATATCTCAGTTGATTTATGTGTCTACGAGCTATAAAATGCACTCATAACCTTCATTGAAGGCTCAAGCATAAAAAGGCCACTAACGGTGTGAGAGAATTGAAAGTGTTGACCAGTATGCACCCACATGATAGCTGCACAAAACAAAGCTGGCGTTCAAAATAATTTCCCACCAAGAAAAGATTTCGAAGCCACTTACTTCATAGATTTGTCGGCAACATAAATGCAGTCCTCATATGCTGCAGGAGCACACTGACCACAAGTGGCAGTCGTAAGTTGATACAATACGTCAGCTCACGAGCTCAACAAGATGCCAACCCAAAAGAGAACTGACATAGCCAAACCACTAACAAGCAAATGAGTCCATCATCAAGAAGAATGGGCTGCAACTTGAATGATAAAACTAGCCAAAGGAATGCGGATACCCATTTATTCACCAAAGGAATACGGATCCTCCAATACAAATATTGCGCATGCCGATGAGGAAGTCGGACCTCATAAATTCATGGTGCATGCTATCAATAACATTATTTATGTCACCTCCAATTGATCCACAAGATCAACAACAATGACTAACATCTACACCAAAGAGCTCATTTGATTTTGCAGGGCACCAAAGAGATGTCTGTCAAAATTCTCAAAGTATGTTCAAGCCTGAGAAGAATTGCTACAAGTGGCTCAGGGAGCAATTAATGGTGTTCAAGAATGGTAACACCCACATCAAAGAACACAAACAATCTGATAAGCTTTGAGACTCAATCTCTAGTGGAGGAGGTCATTTTTGAGATGACAGTAGTCTTAAAAAGAGGGTCAGATCCTCTACTCTCTGCAAATAGCGTTGGCCATGGATGTGGATTGATTTGATCAAAGATAAGAGAGAGCTACAGAATTAAACAAATACAGCTTCTAGAGAGAGGGTTGCATCACATCACTTAATGAGACATCAACTGCTAGATTATCTCAAACATACAAAGGTTCATGTAATAGCTAGGATCCCACAAGTGATCTGGGTAGAGTGATGAGGATAGGCATAGAAAAAAAAAATGGCGATGACCACTTCCATAGAGGCTATAGGCCAACAAAGAATGATCACTTTCATGGAGAAGAGCACCATCGCGACCCTTGACCAGGTTCAGCTCCGAATCAACCAAATTGGCCAGCAAGGAATGTCCATGAGAGACTCCAAATTCAATTGGCAATTCACAACAAGTTCACTAAGGATGAAAGAACTAGTCCATTCTAGCACACGCACATGGTAATCTGGTTGAATGGAGATTTTTGGCTAGTGTCAAGCAATTTAGAGCCTTTGGATATTTTGATCACCATGAAAAAGTGAGAAACACTACTCAAAATGCATAGACCATAGAAAACTGCTAGCCTCTTTTGAAATCATGATTCCAGTCAATGCTGAACCAACATCCACGAAGTAGATGAGATCTAGAGCATCTCTCTTTGTGTGTATTATCTTGTCGGCACCTTGATGTCATGCGTGATATGTGCTCCACTACAACCACTGTGTCACTATTTGAAACATGTGCAGACCATTGAACAAAAACCACCAAATCTTCAAAGTGGCATAAATAAGATGTGCAAGCCATCTTCTATAAGTAACTACCAGTCAAAAAATAGCAAAGAAAAAAGTTACAGAGAAGACTACCATCAGTAGCTCCAACATAGCATAGTCACAATGCACGCCCAAGGAATATCATGCATAGACCAAAGAATGGAATTGCTCAGAGAAGAGCATGATAAAGACACCAAGCTCAATGCAGACCAAAGAGCATAATTCGGTGAGGCCTTGTGTCGATCACTGATGACTTTGACCACATGAAATTTTTGCTTTGAGCTAACGACATGGAAAGGAAACTAAGAGTGCTGGTAAAAGACTTCAAGCCAAACACATCAGGTAAGGGAGATGTATGATCCATCAATGCAAAACTTACCAATACACAAAACATAGACTGAAGGAAATAAACCACATTTGCAAATAAGGAAATATTATGACCTGACTAACACATCATTTCTAGCAAAGACACTATAGATCTTAGTTTCCACAGATCTATAGAACCTCAAAACTATGAAAAACCAAACTCTAAAGAAGGACTGGAAGGAGCTGATAGATTGTAAGCTCTGATGCCATGTTAGGATAGGTTATCCTATACCGAGGACCCAGTCTACAAACATCCTCTAGAATAGAGAGATAATCAACACAAGAGTTGTATTGCAATGAACTAATGAGGTATTGAGGTATTGAGATGTTTACAAAGGTATAGAGGCTTTGCTTAAATAGGCAAAAGTAGATAGGTAGAGTGGACAAGGTTGAGACAAGTGTCTCAACCTGGAGGAAGTAGAGTTCTGATAGAAATCTACAATATCCTCTTAGATGAGTTAGATTCCAAATAGGACTCAATGATATCCATCTACCTAATAAATGTATTGACCTAAGTAAACTTAAGTAATGAGTAAACAGTAAGACTATTTACTCCAACATTATACTCTTCTTTCCTGGATGGAGGTAATGTAGATATTTCTTGCATTTTCAACATTCAAAGATTTCAAGGTTTATCAAATGAATGTTAAGTCAACATTTTTGAATGGAGAGCTTAAAGAAGAAGTTTTCATTGAAGAACTAGAAGGATTTAGAAACAAAGGTAATATGAACATTGTCTTTAGATAGAAGAATGCATTGTATAGATTGAAGAAGGGATCCAAGGCTTGGTATGGAAGATTGGATGGGTATTTGATTGTACAAGGATTTTAGAAAGGGTTAGCATATAGTAACTTGTATTATTGAATTTATTTTGATCATAATTTGATTATTTTGACATTATTTTTCGAGGAAAAGATTATATTTGCAAGAAATTTAAAAAGGAGATGCAGAAGGAATTTGAGATATCTATGATTGGAGAGTTTAATTTATTTCTTGGGTTGTAGGTAAATCAAAATAGTAAAGGAATATTTATTTCTCAGTCTAAGTATGTCAAAGAATTGTTGATAAAGTTTGGTTTAGAGAATACTAAACCAGCATGTACACATATTATTACCTTATGTAAGTTGACTGAGGAAGATGATTCACCAAAGTTTGATGAAAGTAAGTACAAATCAATAATTGGAGGACTATTGTATCTTACTACTACTAGACCAAATATTATGTATGTAGTATGTTTGGAAATTAGATTTCAGAAAAAATTGAAAGAGTCATATGTTATAGAAGTAAAGAGGATTTTTAGATACTTGAAGGGTAAATTAGAGTTAGCATTATGGTATCCAAGAATTTCATATTTCACTCTAAAATAATTATACTAATGTAGATTGGGTTAGCTAGCTGCATAATCAAAGAATTGCTAGTGGTGGAGCTTATTTTATTGGCTCCTAGTTAGTTTCTTAGTCAATAAAGAAGTAGGATTTTGTAACACTCTCAATTATTTAATTAGAATATAATGCAACATCCTCATGTTGTACTCGAGTATTATGGATGAAACAAACTTTGAATGGAATGGGTGTAACTTTTGATGAGCCAGTTTCAATCATGTGTGATAATACCAATATTATAAATATTTCAAACAATCTAGTGCATCATTCAAAAATGGAACATATATCTATCAGGTATAATTTATTGGGAGAGAAGGTGTTGGAAAAGGAAGTCAAACTTGAGTATGCACCTACAAAGGAACAAATAGAAGAAACATTTACAAATCCTTTGTGAAAGGATACTTTTGAGTATCTCAAGGGGAAGTTGGGCATTTTTTCCCTTCCTAGTATTTAGTAAATGCCCCAATGTGTGCATTGCTCATGTGAATTTCATGCTTATTATTTTCTAGATCAATTCTTGGAAGCTTCCTCTCAGGGGGGAAGAGTGAATTTGTAAGGGGCACTTTGGCCCTTTTTAATTGATGTCAAAGGGGGAGAAGAATAGTTGGAGAAGATTGATAGAGAACTTTGATGTTGATATCTTTTGTCATGCCCAAAAAGTTGAGCAAAACACAACTACAATTTTTTTTTCTAAAACCTACTAACCAAGAACAACAAGCACACTAACACAACTAAGATGTGAATCACTAACTAACATAAGTCTCTACATGCACGCAAAATGATGCAGTGAGAAAACTGAAGACTGACAACACTAAAGTGTCTAGCCACACCCCAAGGGTCAAACCATAGAAGGTTGACCAAGTTTGACCAAAAGTCAAACTTTGTTGAATAGTTATAACCCAGGCTACAAGGTTCCCTAGACTACTAGCTTTGACCGGCATGCAAAATGAGATAGTTGACTAAAAGTCAACTTGAGTTGACCAAATGTCAACTATAAAGATACAATACGCATCTAGGAATACTTGGGCACACAAACCAAGGCATTGACCAAGGTTTGACCATGGGTTGACCAAAAAGTCAACTGTGCAAAAGTTTGGCTTCCTACAAGTTTCTAAAGTTTAACAACACAATTGGTAAAGGTTGTGCATGCAAATCGAGACACTTATCTCAGGTTTGACTAGAGTTGACTGGAAGTCAACCATGCACGATATTTGGTCATCAAGTCTAATAAGGTCAATTAAGATCCCAGACGAGACCATAGGACGATGATAGATAAAAATAAAATAAAATGATAATGTTAGAAAAATAATATTTAAATAACTATTAAATAAATCTTTAATAAAACAATCTCCTTTTTTTTTTAAACAAGTTAATCTAAATAAAATTCGATTTCATTTATTTAGAAATTAACCATGTCTTAGAAAATAATTTTTCACTATATTATTAATACAAAAAAATAAATTAAATGAACTTTTGTCTATAACATGACAACTAATTTAAATATGTCAATTATTAAATAAACTAATCATTTTATTCAATAAAAGGACTAATTTAAAAAGAATAAAAATTTCAAGTTAAATATTCAAAGATTTTCCCCTTACAACACTTAAGTAAAATATCCCCACTCTAATTAACATTCAATGAAATTCCTATAAATTACCCAAGATATTTTTTATTAAAAAAAATATCTATAAAATAATTTGATTATACAAATAAATTTAAATCTATTTGTTTAATCATTGAACTTACTAATTTAAAATCTTATTGAAATAATAAAAAAATAAACTAATAAAATTTAAAACTAAATAATGTAAATGCTATTTATCTAGCATTAAAACTTATTTAACTAAATCTATTTTAATATCTAAGTAAAATACAAAACTAAACTAACTAAATCAAATCTAAAAAAAATACTATTTACTTAATATAAGAACTCTTTATATAAATTTTTTAAAATAACATTTAATAAACAAGAAAAACATGTTAGTAATGAAATATCATTTAAACAAAACCAAATTAGCTAAATTCATACCTACATATGCTATTTACTTAGCATAAAACTTCGTTTAAACTTATTAATATTTAAAACCTATTTAATAAATTAATTTAACCAAAAATTAATCAATAGATAATAATAAAAATAAACTTAATTTTAAAAAATTAATCTAAAATCTTTTTTTTTCAAAACAAACCCTACCCTCCCCAAGCGCACGCAGCAACGGAGGGAGGGGGAGAGGCGATGAGGGGATGAGGCTTCGACGGCCCCCGCCCCTCCCAAACCCTATTGCAAAAATATTAAAATTTTGATACGCACCCTAGGTGTGATCTCATTTGGGATCTAAAAAAATAAACCCTTCTTTTTATTATTATTATTATTTTTATATATTGTATATATTCTTTAATAACATTTAATATTTTAAAATATATATATTTATATATCTTTTTAAATGTAAATAAAAATAATATTTTAAAATTTATTGGTGAAATAATATTTTAAAATTAAAACAATTGTTATAGGGTTAAATTTTTTTAAAATTTTAAATACATCATTAAATTTCATAATACAAACTAAACAACATGCATGAAACAAATTTTTATTTTGGTTATTTTAAATTTTACTAAAAAAAAATTTTAAAAATGCTAAATGTAAATAATTTAATTCTAAACAATATTTTTCCATTTTCAACCATTTAATATATCCACTTATAAGGTACGTTAAATGTTGGATTGAATACAATATTTGCACAATCATTCTATGCAACTAAACTACCTTAATATTCTAATAACGAATTTAATTTAACATTTCAAATCATATATTGTAAGGGAAATTAGAAAACTATAATTGTCACATAATCCATTCTAACAAAACTCTGAATTTTCCCATAAACCAATTTCTCAAATGTATTGCAAAATCCCAACGTTTAAAAATTACAAGGAATCCTTGATTCCATTTTTTTGAATTTACACATGAAATGGAAAATTTCAACAAGTTTTCAAAAGAAAAATTTCTCTAAGTCCATAAATCCTACAAACCCTACGTCCAACTGGGTACCTGTAACAAGGAGGTTGACCACGGAGGCTCACCTCCCAACCTAGGCCTTTTCAAGGCCACCCCCGAGCTAGGGGATCCAATCTTGGAACGGGGTTCAAACAGGAATTTCCAACATAACAGAAAACACAATCATAAGATGAAAACACTCAATTATTTTTTCCAACTGAGTTTAACAAGAGGAAGGGCTCCAAAAGACCCTCCTGAAAATGCGGTAGAGGTGGACTACAAGGAGGAGAAGCCACAACATAGTATAAATATTCCAAGCCACGCATAGACTTGGAAGGACCATCTCCAAAAGATTCAGTCTAACTCTCTGTATGCCCCCCAGGTGCCCATAGGCCATGCTTGGCATCATGGGTATCGTGGAACCTCATGTTTTATCCCTCCACACATGGGAGACTATACTTCCTGGGTCTACTTCCTATTACCCCTTTTAAGGTTACTCCACCCTCCCTAAGGTGAGTAAACCTTGAAGAATTCCATCGCAAAACAAATTTACAAAGTAAGAACAACATTTACACAAATTTCAAATTCTCAAACTTTAAAAAAAAATAAAAAGCCATGGACTCCATTAATGGAGCTCCAAGCTCAAACTCATGCAAGAATGTAACAAAGATATCGCAAGATCCTACCTTGATCCAAGCAAAGGATGAAAACTAAAAAATGCAAACTCCTTACAAGCTAGTCCTTCCTAAGCTCCTTCAAAACTGAAAAGGTCTCCAAATCTAGAGAGTGGGCAAATAACTAAACCCTTCTCCAAGATTTCCTAAATAGGCCAAACTCTTAAAATCTAGGAGCCAATCAAAAGAGAGGAAGAAACTTTCATTCCCTTCTTCCCACTTGCCTTCCTTCACCATAAATGGAGTTGAATGCAAGTTTGGGAAGAAGAGAGAGGTTAACCAAAATGTCACAACTCTTCAATTTCGACCAACTTGGAAATCTTGACTTTAGGGGAGTCATAAATAAGTTTTAAGGCTCTTAATGAGCTGAAAATGACCCCTAACCCCTAAGGTACCAACCCAAGTAGCTAAAATTGACCCCAGTTAACCTATGGGAGCCCAAATGACCCTCCTAGACTCCACATAAAGTTTACACACGGATTTCAACTCTTAGTTGACTTTCTAGAAACTTCCCAACCCAAAGTTAGTTGATCCTACCCTAAGGTCAAACCCTAGTCAAGCCCTTGACCCAATCAAATACAAAATACTAACCATGCCAAAACTTAAGCCACAATTTTCCAAATTTGGAACATTTAATTAAAATAATGACATGGCTAATTCACATAGACATTAACTAAATTAAATACACACATGCAAACCACATTCATGAATAAAAGACTATACAATGAGGTCCATGTTTCTTTGTACAAATAAGACCTTGGAATGTACAGTATAAACATAGGTTCCAATACTAGATCCCCACATTTAGATCCATGGTCAACTTATCCTACACACTCATTGCACACATCAGTAGGTCCAATCAACATGATATAAATACAATACATCATCAATACTGCATGGTTTAAAAACTATGTCTGTAAATGAATCAACTAAGCATAACTTTAGTTTCCTAAACCATCTTTCCATCGCAATAGTTTTAAACATCATATGTGACATAATCATAACTAAAACTAAATCAAAACATATAGTATCTCGAGTGTACCCTGATTACATAATCAGGTACTGAACATATAACATAGGATTCAACAAATCCTCAAATGCATAAGTGTCCCAAATAGTCAAGTATGTCTATGAAATAAGTACTGAAAGCATGGAAAACAAAGTAGTATAAATCTGACTATCAAGTAGGTCTCGCATCTTTTAACAAAATTTTATGTTCTTTTTTATTGATTAATATTTCCATCAATGACAAAGGGGGGATTGTTATTTATTATTTTTGTTATCATTAATGGTTGTCATCGATGCCTGTACACACTCAAATGGTGAACTTCTCTAAGTCATTACTTCCAAGAGAATCCATAGATTGAAAACCTTGAAAAAGTGACCTAGAGCTCCCTAGGCATGGAGTGTAAGGGTTTTAAGAATGATCTCAGCTAGAGCTATTAAGCCAATAACCTTGCTAGTAAATCATGCAATGGGAGATTCAATGAGACAAGGGCAAGAATGTCAATATCCTCAAGAATCCAAAGAGAGATGAAATGCAAGCTAAGCTATGAAAATGAAAGATAGGAGTGTTACAAATCCTTGCTAATTAAGCTATGTGAACTAAACTAGAGCATGAAAGGAAACTAAGCTAAGAAAGCATAAATATGAAGCTAAGGTAAGAATGCAAGAAATGAAGGCTAAATGCAATAAGATCTCCAAAAGCTCCAAAGTCTCCAAGAAATCTTGTAGCATAAGATTAGCATAAAAAGTTGGATCTAGAATGAGAAGAGAGATATTTTTTTATAGGAATTGAAAAGGAATGGACCATGGAGATTAAGAGGCAAAAGATTTAATCAAGAGTGGAGCTTGAAAGAGGAGCAATTCATGTGCACAAGTTTCCTCCAATGAGAAATAAGTGGACTTTTGTGCCCCGTGTGAGACAAAAAGGTCTTTTCTTATTTTTATAAAATAAGAATAATGTTTTATTTGTGTAACTTAGGAAAAGAGGGAAAGTGAGGCTTTTTATTTATTAAAAGGGGAGGGAATTCCTTTTAAATAAATAAGGACTTTAGCATAAAATGGTTAGCCCATAGAAAATAATTGAATAAATGATAGAATTAAGATTTGATCAAGAATAAGCAATTGACGGTTTTAGCAAATAATGCTAGCAAGGGGCTAATAGTCTAGATGACCATTTTTGGGTGATTACATTTTCCCCTCTTTGACTAATGTGTGATCGATCGGGGAACATGTTACGTCAAAGAATAGATCAACCAAGAAGGCAAATAGATAGAGATCTGTCTCCAAAGGATGAAGTGCAGAGAGATAGCAAATCCTACATGGTCAGCCTGGTAGCGACAGTACTGAACACTTAGGAAAGAGGTGGATAGTATCAGGACTCGAGATGAGAACTAACATGTCAAGTGCAAAGATAGATCAATCAGAGAAAATGGAATGGTCAAGAATATGCTCTAGAGAATAGCCAATATGATATGAGGTGTTTGCCCCCTCAAGATTGAAAGCAAAATCAAGTAGAGGGAAGGCAGAAGCAAGAGCAATAGGATCAAATCATTAGAAATCATAATCGAAGATGAAAGATGATAGAATAACCATCAAGAAGTGAAGATATGCCCCAGTCAAGACCTCAAAGAGAGATGAATGAAATGAATGAAAGACTAGAAGGGTGAGAGAGATGGAGATGAAGAAGGAAAGGATGCCTCAATGAAGATCAAAGGATCAGACCTCAAAAGGTCAGCCAACTGCGCGGAAGGAGAGATGAAATTTTGACAATCAAGGTGAACTGAGATTTTGGTTTCGATCCTGAAATGAAGAGAAAATGATGTGATATGAAAGACAAGAAGCAAAAGACATGATCGGGAAGAAGCGAAAGGTGAGCGTAGTTTGACTAAGAAGTCTGTGAAATATGAAAGGAGAGCTCTCTCCATATGCAAAATGCAAAACTAAAGTATCATGAACCTAAGAATGCAAGCTACTATGAAAAAGTGGTTTACTTGCAAGGCCACAAAGCTATTAGACTCTAATATTCATCATCAAGCGTTATTGGTAGTGTCACAAGATCATACAATACACACTAGTATAACTATGTGAATCTGAATATGATCTATATTAGATAGATATGTGGAAATCCCACCTAGACATCAAAGACATGTAGGTCAAGATGACTCGTGCAGTGAGGTTCCCTAAGTTTAATATGGAAAGATTATACTCGCATCGAGACACAAGGAAAGTCAAGATGGCTATAAGTATGCACTTGCGAAAAATAATCAAGGATAATACATTGTAGATCCTAGTGTCAAGTGGAACAAGCATAAATGCTCATGACAGTAAAGATCAACAAGATATACCCACAAGAAAAAATAAAATAAAACATGTCCTCGTGCCCCATTCTTCTAGCTCGACATCATCGAAAATGATCAAGGAGAGAACACTTAGCAAAGAAATCATCATAGACAGCACACAAAGAAATAAATTCAAACAAATCTCAGCAAGTCAAGTGTTTAAGTGCGTGTGTGTTGGTCATAGATTCAAACTTCAAGTATTGCATCTGCCAGTGAGAAATATTGCATCATTCGAGACTGCGGGTAGGATATCTGATAAGTGTTGAGAAACACTAGATGCTAGGGGAGTGTTGAAAAACACAATTAGGTAGTGTTAAGAAACATTGTTTGAACCAAGTTGCCAAAGAAACCACGACGCACAAAGAGACCCAAGATAAGCTAGAACAACATATGCCCCCTAGACTAAGACAAGAGTCGATTCCAGGCTAGGAGAGGCAAAGCAAGAAGAGGAGCGAAAGAGAGCCATGAAAGATTGATAGACATAGGTGCAAAGGTCTCAAGCAGCGCCTGTTTCTAGGTTTTTACCACTTGGAAGATTTTTTTCAGGACTTTTTATAATTTTTTTGTATTTTTGTTACGAAGGTGCCTGTTTCCAGGTTTTCACCAAGGCTCTTTTTCTTTTTTTTTAAATTTTTTAATTTTTTGATTTTTTTGAATTTTTGAATTTTTTGATTTTTTTGGTGAGACATCAAAGTGCCTATTGCTAGGTTTTCACTAGGATGCTCTTTTTTTAGGACATTATATGCTTTTTAGGATTTTTTCAGCATCATATATGAATTTTTTTAGAATTTTTTTAGGATCAATAAGAATATGTACAAAGAGCTCAAGAACCTTGGGCATAGAACTTCTTCAAATGTAGAACATTGATAGGCTCAGTAAGCTCTGCTTCCTCTAGCATAGATAACTGAGAGGCACTGGACCCAAATGCTGCTGCTGTGATGATAGAAGGCCCCAACCAGTTCAGCAAATAGCAACCAGGCTTAAGCAATTTCTGAGTTAGAGAAAGATCGTTAGAGAGTGATCCACATATGCCATTGTGGACTTCAACTAGCACTTTGTCTAACTCATCTATTTTGAGACACTAAAGGAGAGTTCTATCTAGACTCTTCCCGTACAAGTCACCAGAGATGAGGGTAAAGTGTAAGGCATTGCAGAGGAGGTGGCGCTTCTCATGGCGCAGTAGATTTTCAGGGATAACTTGATCTGGGAGATGGGAAAAGATGGTGGCATAGTGGGATGATTCAGCAGGGGAATTGTAGGTGAGATAAGGCAATTCTTCCACCAAGAACTCAAAGTGTGATTCATGCTCTTCCAGTTGTAGAATGGATGCCAAAGTAGCCATGGCAGCAGCAGCCTTGTTCTCAGATCTATGCTTTGCACGTTCAGTCTTAACTAGTAATGCCACATGGGGATGCATCTTTATGAGCTTTTTCTTGATAGGTGTAACCCTTGGAGCAATGATAAGCTTAGTGTTTAAACCAAGCATGTCCAAATATGTCCATGCAGAGTTAATATTTTTCCCTTGAAAGAATGCAAAAAATTGTTCTTTATTTGTACTATTTTTAGGTTCGGATACTGCCACAATGTGGTTTTCACCATCCGACCATTTCTTTTGTCTTTTGAGATCTGATTCAATCATTTGTGTTGTTGGTTCACTGGTGGAAGAGATAATAGGTTTAATGGCATTGAGATCTGAATGTATGAAGGAAAGTAGAGTGACAGGTTCAAGAGCATTTATGCAATAGGTGTCATCTCTGGTGATGAGAGAGGTTGAGCCTATAGGGTAGGCTCCAAAAGTGTTGAGATCTAGATTTGTCATAGAAGGACCAGCGTGGTCCACTAAAGCAATATGGGGATCGAACTCATCAGACTCAACGTAAGACTCAGCAACTACATCAGGTTGGTCACTATAAGTATGAACCACATTGACATCCATATCCGTCATCGAAGATCCCTCTGAAAGAGTGTCCCATTCATACTCATTGGAATCTGTTGTTGAGCTCTTGTTGGGATGTTTGCACCAAGAAGGCTTAGGACACTGAGAAGTAGAGGTACCCATGTCATCACGTGTGAGATCTCCTCTTTCTAGTAGTCGTGCAATGTTGCGACATTGTTTATCAAAGCTCAATGATTCATTAGGCACATAGTTGCTAAACATAGAGGCTCCAGCTATGTCCTCATTAGGCATGCACTCTTCTCCCCAAAGGAGTGAAGTAGAAGGGAGACTGTCTCCCATTTGAGCCATAGTGTGTAGTGATGACTCATCTGTATCTGTGTCTGAATCACTGATTATGGGAACATTTCTGGAACAATCAGGGAGGTCATCTTTGGCACCATATACTAGACTTATTATATCTTTAGAGGGTTGGCCATTGGTGTCACTCAAAGGCTCAATAAGGGCATGTCCATTATCATTTATAGGTCCTTGACCTTGATAGCCCATTTTCTGCAAAAATTTATAGCCTTTACCATAGCGCTTAGGGGAAATAGGAGTAGCAATTGTCATACTACCCCCTTCTTCTCTATAGATCCATTCCCTAACAACTTGTTCTCTTTCTACCTCTAAGGGTACAGATGAAGGAACAAAGGTATCAAAGATTGTCATGGTGGAAGCGAAAGGCTTTGACTTGTTGGAAGGTCTACCATATGATCTAGGAGAAGTAGGCAGAGCAGCAAGGGAATCCAGTGTGTATTCTCCCATACCAATACTCATCATCTTTAATGTTTGTTTAGCCTCAATCAGGAATGCGCTAGGATCATCAGAAGGTTTGTTGTGAGGAACAAACATTTTAGCCACAGCAAGAGTATTGATAGCAATAGTATGGTCTCCAGGAATCACAACTTCAGTGCCATTGTATGGAAATTTGACGCACTGATGGTAAGTGGAAGGGACAGCTTGCATGTCATGGATCCAAGGATGACCCAGAAGAATGTTATATGTGAGTGGGATGTCCAACACTTGGAACCTAATATCTTTTGTGATAGGGCCCACTCAGACAGGCAATGTGAGAAGACCCTTAGAAGATCTTTCCACTTCATTGTATGCTTTTGTAGTAATTTTCTTCTTAGGATCTACAGAAAATTATGACAATCCTAGTTGTTGCACCACATTGAAAGAAACAATATTTAACCCTGCACCATTGTCTATTAGGACTCGACGGACTCAGGTATGTTAGACTTGAACTTCGATGTGTAGAGAAAGATTATGAGGGTGGCAAAGAGATGTGTCATGTTTTGCAGAAAAAGAGAGGTAATGGGGAAATGAGATATGGTTGACCATAGCCTAGAACCTATTTGGGTCAATGTCATTGGGGACATTTTCTGTATGCAAAGCTTTCTCAAGGATCTCTCTGTGCAAAGGTGATAACTCAAGCAACTCAAAAATAGATATCTGGGTTGGTGTCCATTGCAATTGGTGTACAAGATCATAGTTAGACAAGACTGAAGGAGCCACTAGTTTGGAAGAAGAGGTTTTCTTTGGATCAAGCACAGTTTTAAGGACAATTTTGGCTTTCCCCCTAGTAACAACATTCAGTGTCTCACTTCAGGAAGATGAACCATCCAGTGTTTGCAAGACCAACTTTGGCCTACCATGATTGGCATCATTATCATCTTGAGATCTCATCATAAGAACACTCTCGACAGGCTCTACCATGTTGATCACAGGCGTATCATAAGTATATGTGTAGTTGATCTTAGCATCATGATTCTTATTATTTGCTTGAGAGGACTCCCCCTTGTCATACTTAGGTAGAGGGTCTTTGAAAGCCTGGTGATCAAAATTTTTAACTAAGCCATCTATGAGAATTGTGCCTCCATCTATGAGATCTTGTATAGCATCTTTAAGCGTGAAACAATTGTCAATCTTGTATCCCTTGTTTCTATGATAGTGGCAGTAATGATCCACCCTCCACCAATCAAGCTTAACTAGCATATCATAGGGATGAGGATTGGCAGGAAGCGTAAGATAATTTTTAGCCACCAAAGTCTTAAGAATCACATCGTATGGTTCAGCCAACTTGGTGTAGACCCGTAATTGGTATTACTTCTTTGGCTTTTCTGCATACTGAGGTTTAGGATCATTGTGAGCGTTGGTAGCTTCTTGTTGTTTTATTGTGTAGATAGCATTAGAGAGATTGAAAGCGAGCTCTTTAGCTTTTGGACATCTACAAACCCATTAGTGACAACGTACTTGTTTTTGTTCCAAGGTTTGTTCTTGTCCTTGCCATTGCCTCTACTATCTTTATTAATAACAATATCCCCCTTTCTTATGGCCACATCCTCGATCTGATATGCACTTTCAACCATGTCATTGAAAGAGGAGAATAGTTGTTTCCTTAGATCATAATAAAACTCAGGCACTAGAGTGTTGATGAAGATGTCAATCTTTTCCCTCTCGGGTAGTGGATGAGGATATCAAGAATAGAATGACCTCCAACATTGCAAGTAAGTGGCAAATGGCTCACCTTGATTTTGTCTTAGAGAACTTAGATCTATCATGGTGATAGGCTATTGGATGTTGTATGAATAATTATGGGTGAAGTGCATAGCCAACTCATCAAAGGTCTTGAGAGGCAGTGTCAACATGGAAAACCACTCCAAAGCTTGTCCTCTTAGACTTCTAGGGAACAATCATAGTAGAAATGTGTCTTCATGAAGGAAGTCCTTGCTAAGAGCATAAAAGTGATGCACATGGTCATGGGGGTCACCACTTCCATCATACTTGTCGTATTTGGGAACCTCAATATCCCTAGGAAACGGGACCATTTATAGACTCCTATCAAAGGGAAGAGTACAAATAGATTCTACAAAAGATACCTTTGGAGGCTCTCTTTCTATTGCCATCTGGGCAAGATGTTGATTTGTCTGGTGTAATTCCTCTCTAAGGATTTCCAATTCTGTTGGTACTCTTTCTTGGACAATTTTTCAGACATCATAGCTGGGAGGAAGCTTGTATCCTCTAGAAGTCATGTATTGAAAATATTGGTCTCCATTACGCTCTAAGAGTTTATGCATCATTATTTGGGAGACCTCGTCTTGTTCAAATCTCATAAACTCCTCACTAGAAACCTCATCAATAGCTTCTTCCTCATGGTGAGAGGGAGGGGGTCTAGGAGGTGAAGAAGGTACATCAAAAGTACATCTTGGAGGGGACCTTGGTGGTGTGTTGTTGCCATAATTTCCATTAGTACCAAAAAGTGGTCTATGCTCATAACCACTAGTCTCAGGTTGCTCGTGAGACATTCCTTTAAAATCCATGTGCCTAGCAGCATCCATTATGTTTTGATTGCGTTCTTTGTCTAAGCATTCTTGGTTGTCCTTATGCTCAAAATGTTCTTGCAGATGGCAAAATTTCTCTTGTTCAGTCAAAGTGAGTGAGACACTGTCTGTGCTTTTGGAGGTCTTGAATGCAGAGAAAAGGAAGCCTCCTTTATACCATGGGGTAACCTTAGGATCCTCCGATTGGTCAGAATTAGAACTGTCATTGCTAACGGGTGCTCATGAGCATCTTGTTGGAGAAGGTAACTGTGTATAATTGAATGGAGGGTGACTCCCTTGCTCAAATTGAGACCGAGTTGTAACCGGCATGAAAAGAATTGTTATTTGACTAAGAGAATGAGACAAAGTTTCTTAGATATTGAGATAAGAAAAGCTAATGAAGATCACTTGTCAAGATAGAACAATAGAGATGACTTGTCAAAAGTGCTCAAGAACTTACAGCAGTCAATTGAGTCAAGCCAAGATATGAGCAAGATCTTGATTTAGCAAGTAGCTAGAGAGGTAACCATAGTGTGACAAGTGATCAAAAGTAGCATTTGTTAGGCTCAAACCCAATAGTTTTAGCTCATTTTTTAGTCTAGAACAAACCTAAGCATGCAAATAACAAACCAACTTCAGGTAAGAACAAGAAAAGACACTCTGCGACAAGTTAAAATGCAAGTTTAGCAACTTCGGATTGCAATAGCAACAAGACAATAGAATGATTATGTGCGATAGTTTGCAGGAAGTAGGGTGGTACAATTTAGCAGGGTGATACTTCACAAGAAGTAGTGCAATAGAATCTAGGTAGGCAATGCGATAGTATCCAGGCAGGTAGTGCGATGCAAAATTAGGAATGAAATATCACATGATAAAACTCAAGATAGGGTGCGATGGTTTGCTAGTATCGTATGACTCTTGACCAGTGAACATAAAAAACTCAATTTTTGAAGGCAATTGATCAATGTTTCAGTTTGACAAGCTCAATTTATTGGTTCAGAATACAGTAACAATAGATAATAGACAAGTTTGCAAATAGTAGGTGATCAAACATGTCATAGAACACTTGCACAAGGGCAAAAGCAACCTTGTCAAGACAAGAAATTGTGATATCAAAGAAAAAGATCCTATGACTACTACCGTGATGTTTGATGTTTGAGAATGTTTACACAGGTAGATCACAGTGAGAACACTTCAAGCACTTACTAGCCTAGAAGGACAAAGGCTCAATACTTAACAACTTGGCCCACACTTGATGTCCCATCACCTCACACAAAGTGGTTGCCCATAATAGATATTGGCTTTGTCGTGGAAGTGCCAATGACACAACCAAAGGAACACAAATGGTGATTAATCTTGGGGTGATCTGGGTTAGTCCACTAGGATCAATTGGGTAGCTTCTATCTATGGTTCTTAGTAAGGGCTTCTGTTCGTAATACCCCTCTTTCTCCCCAAAGGGACTCCTTACCTTGCGGCAAGTAACGGACCTCGTGGCCATAAGAGTACCTTAAGAATTCTTGCTCAACATTTTCCTCATGGTCACAATCCCACAAGTACTCACATTAAGCGAAGAAAAGTACTACGTTTACCAAGGTTTTATGTCCTTGATAGCCTTGAGATTATAGTGTGTTGGAATAGCTCGATATTAGCTTGTCCCCACTTGGGTCATTCCTCTTGATTACTGAAGAGCAATCTTGCTAAAGGATTCTAAACTAAACAAAGAGTGGATCAATCTTTGAGAGTCAGGATTTTTGGTTCACCACAAGGGTGAAGAGCATACTCTCCTATCTAAAAAATTTCTCCCAAACACACCAAGCAAAGTTCAATTAGCCCTCTTGTTTTCAAAATCCAAAGATGGGTCAAGATTTCTAGTTCACCACAAGGGTGAAGAGCATAGTCTCCTACCACCAAAAGACTCTAATAACAAGATATTAAGTGCCTAGAAAGAAACAACTAGTATATGCCACACTTAAAAATGAAAGCAATGAACAAAAACATTTGATTGTTTTTATGCGTTGGGCAGCCCTGCAAAAACAATTAGTAGCCCTTTTGCATTTGGAGCTTTGACATGCATTCTTTTAAGAAAATATTTCAAGCAATGAAGGCACCTACAAGCACAACTTGTTAGCTCCACAATGGTTAGCACATAAAAAATTAGATAATCTGCAAGTAAAATAGCTGATCAAATGACAAAATTTGTAAATGAAACCTGCATGGTTGGATCAGGCTCAGAAAGAGCTTTCCAATGATATATCACAATTCAATTTTTGATACCATATGCGAAAATTTCTCAAAAATGGGTGCTAGTTTTGTGGAGTGGCACGGATTCTAAAAATGTTGAAATTTTCAAAAAAAAAAAAAAAAAAAGATAGTAGAAAACCCAAAACTTGGAAGATAAAAGATCTAAAAACAACCACTTCTAGGTCTGGGCGACAGTTCAGTTGCCAAAAGAATCGTCCAATACTTTGCAATATACTAGTGAGAGTTTCTCTCTGTGTGACAGTCCGTACTGTATGCGGGCGACAGAGTTCTGTATGTCTGTGTGACACAATGTTGTATGGTCGCGCAATAGTCTTACGGGAAAAGTATCGCACGGGTATGTAATAAATGTACACACTCAAATGGTGTACTTCTCTAAGTCATTACTTCCAAGAGAATCCATGGATTGGAAACCTTGAGAAAGTGACCTAGAGCTCCCTAGGCATGGAGTGCAAGGGTTTTAAGAATGCTCTCAGCTAGAGCTATTAAGCCAATAACCTTGCTAGTAAACCATGCAATGGGAGATTCAATGAGACAAGGGCAAGAATGTCAATATCCTCAAGAATCCAAATGGAGATGATATGCAAGCTATGCTAAGAATGGAAATGCAAGCTAAGCTATGAAAATGAAAGATAGGAGTGTTACAAATCCTTGCTAATTAAGCTATGTGAACTAAACTAGAGCATGAAAGGAAACTAATCTAAGAAAGCATAAATATGAAGCTAAGATAAGAATGCAAGAAATGAAGGCCAAATGCAATAAGATCTTCAAAAGCTCCAAAGTCTTCAAAAGCTCCAAAGTCTCCAAGAAATCTTGTAGCATAAGATTAGCATAAAAAGTTGGATCTAGAATGAGAAGAGAGCTCTTCTTTTATAGGAATTGAAAAGGAATGGACCATGGAGATTAAGAGGCAAAAGATTTAATCAAGAGTGGAGCTTGAAAAAGGAGCAATCCATGTGCGCAAGTTTCCTCCAATGAGAAATAAGTGTTGACTTTTGTGCCCCATGTGAGACAAAAAAGCCTTTTCTTATTTTTATAAAATAAGAATAATGTTTTATTTGTGCAACTTAGGAAAAAAGGGAAAGTGAGGCTTTTTATTTATTAAAAGGGGAGGGAATTCTTTTTAAATAATAAGGACTTTAGGATAAAATGGTTAGCCCATAGAAAATAATCGAATAAATGATAGAATTGGAATTTGATCAAGAATAAGCAATTGATGGTTTTAGCAAATAATGCTAGCAAGGGGCTAATAGTCTAGATGACCATTTTTGGGTGATTACAATGCCAACATATCTGATGTGTAGAAGAGGTTTAGATGTGTTTTAGTTATTTTGGTGTATAGGCAGAAGTTTGCACTGAAGGCTATGCTTTAAACAATCTTCCTTATTCATATTGGTGTTGTTCCTATCTAGTGTAAAACATACTATGGAACATTTATTTGGTTCAATCCTTTTTGGTTGTTTTCATTATGCTTGAGTCGATTCGATTGAATTGTAATGTATAGATCCTATATGTTGGTACTTGAAAGGTTTTAGAGATTGTGTAGCATGTTGATTTGTGCAAGGCATGTTGTATTGAGCGATGTGGTCTACATTTCATTCTTTACCACTGTAGGAAAACTTTGATGAGACTTATTTAAAATCATTTTATGCAAACTTGGTTGTTAGAATCGTGCAGTATAAGAAGAGAAATAATCTTAGTTGATGTGGTGATACTTAGGTGCAAGTAAAATATGAATTGAATGTGAATCTAATATGTGGGATTTGATTCAATTGGTAGAAGATACTATATCATTTCTATATTGCAGAGTACCATTATAGTGACTTCAGTGGTGGTTTCAACTTTCATTTCCTGTACTATAACAGTGCCATTTTGTTCTGGCGGTGAGCCTATTTGTATTAACAATTAGCATTTCTTATTTCTAGGTAGTTATCCCAACCATTGGTGAGTGGACCAGTAGTGAGAAAACTAATAGTGAGCCCTTTTAAAAATCACCTTAACCAGTGTTCTTTTCATGAGAATTATCTTCTTAGTGTTTTTTCCTTGTTTGGGTTTCCATTTAAATTCTAGTGTTGATAGTTTTGATGGTTTTGTGCTTTCATGTTTATAACTATTATGAGTTTCTAATTTATTTAAGTACTTACTAGTTTAGTAAAATTTTAAGAATTTTTTTTAATAATTGTTTCACCCCCCTCCCCCTCTCTATTATTTGGTATGTTCAACATCCAACCTCAATTCCTCTTTCCATGTTGACATCCTCTCTACAATTAAGACTTATGGTCCAAGTTTTAGTCCACAATGTGGGAAATAGAGAAACCCAATCATCTTGTTCTTGGGAATGGGTTGACCTAGTCAAAATTTTCCTAGAAATGAGTTGATCCAATTGGCATATTCCACAATGTTTGTATAAAAATTCAAACAATGAGGTGGTCTTAATATTTGAGCAATAAATTCAAACTCCCCTCATCTTTCTTCAATTTTTAAGATCACAAATATTTTTTAGGGGTTTATAAGAAACCTACCTCTCCTTGTTTGGGCATAACAAGATAATTACATTAAAATCTCAAGGTGACATTCAAGATATCTATCATGTAGAGAATTTCAAGGAAAATTTCAAGCATTGAAGAAATTTCCAAGGAAATCTTCTCCATTTTAGCAATCCTCTCTCCCTCATTGAAGGCCGGGTAGAGGTGACCACTATCAAGAAATAAGATCATAGCATAATCATTCATTCACAAGAATTCAAACATTCATGTCATTCTCATTCTCCATGTCAAGTATCGTAGAAAACTACAACAATCATTATGCAAGGAACATCTTTCAGTATATTCTTTTAGGTTTTTGTATGGAATCAAGATGTTGCATAAATACTTGTTATCACATTCAAAGAAGAATTGCAACATCAAGGCATTGTTACAAATCTCCACACACAGCTCAATCTAGTATAGTTGATCTAATGTTGGTTTATTTTAAAGTAAAAGGTTCATTTAATTTTATTGTTTTTCATAGACTATTTTCATGTGTTTGAGTTAAAGAAAAGTTTATATTACTATGCAATTTGTTGATTTATGAATAAGAATTAGTTGATATTAAATGTACATGGAAGCATAAATAAGAAATACAAATGGATTTTCTCATTCATCTTTTGCAAAGATACTCTACAATGTTTCAAATAGGGTTGGAAAATAGATACATTGATACTGATATACAAATAACAAAAAAAAGTTGCAAGTACTGTGCATTTGAAAGAAAATACAAATTAAAGACCACACAAGCCATGGGATTGACTAAATATTGAAAAAAGGGGTAAATAAAATATGGAAGTCAATATATAGAGAAGGGAAAAATGTTTTTCATTGCCTGTGGAATGATGAACTATTCTTTCATTTTGACTTAATTGGCTCCAAAAGGTTGTCATGTGTCTTCAAGGTCCTTGTAGGGTTGCGAGAAAAACATGTTAGATCATGTCTCTATAAATAAACTACCATATGTGCATACTTTCAGTAACATCGATACCAATCAATCAGAAAAGAAAGTGAAGGCACAATTCTGAATTACATGCACTTTAATTAATAATTTTGTCTCATGTACAGATATAGGGATACATTAATATTTCGAGCTAACAAAGGGACATATATTCAAAATATGAAACCTTTTAGTTTAGTATTTATCAACAGATAAGTACCAACTGAGCGTATAGATCATAACAACACCAATCTACAAGTGTACGCAAGCAATCAGGGTTACAAATGCAACATAAGTGACTACAAAGAAAAAGTGTTATTGTAGGGTGCATGTTTTGTTTTTGTAATATCATCAACATGAAATAACAAGTAATCATGTGTCTAAGGTCTAAAATAAATGTTGTTAACATGTCATGACAAAGATACTTTCATGGGATGTATTTCAGATCTAAGAATATAACATAAATGACATATCTTTATAGGGTCTTTATCATATAAAAATGATAAAGTGGTAGGAACATGACTATTAAGCTCACAGAATTTATCAATGCTTTATTACAAAACTAGACAACGATATTTACCAAAGCATACTTCAGGGATGTTTCATTTAGTGAAATAAAAATAATGACATGAATGCAGATAGTGACAATGTTATAACAGTGCAAATACACATATAAAGAACGGCATATTAATTGATAATTATCATAAGATGACTGCTTGATTGTTGAAATTCATCCTAGTTTAGCGTATAAAACAGAGAGTTTTTTTCGTCAATATGATGTGGATGATTAATAGTATCCATATAATAAATCAAGGACAACAATCTATTAAATATAATAGATTACTATCAGAGACTTAAAAAACTAGAGATGTGATGTAAATCTCAATTTCATATAAGATCACTAGTGAAGGTACAGAGAACAAGGAAAGACAATCAAGTAAACGTCATTTGTAATAGTGATTATACAATATTGAAATGATTAGGGAAAAATGAAAATAGAACTATTATAACAATAATAGCTTCAGTGTAGAATCATAAGACATTAAAATCATGGAACATGGTCAATTGTTCTATCACACAGCATAGATCAAGCTAGTGTTGTAAAACCAAAGAAAAATTAGCAACACAAAATTCAATGTAGAAGTACATCCTTCTATATTACAGGAATGAGAACATATACTTGTTCAGAGACAAATCATTGAGCACTATGAAACTTTAAGGAAAGATTACTAAGAATGAAGTTAATACAAGCAGTATACAGGAGAATGAGGACCATCTAGTGACAAAGGCATGTTAAAAAGTTCAGAAAAACAACAATGTATTCATATAGATATGTTAGAATAACATGTATTATCTTATGAGAACAATTTAGATACAAAGCATCAAATCAGTAAACAAAGAAAATAAATCTATTCTACATGGTTTTCATACTGAAAGAAGATGATTCTTATATCATGCAAAAAAAAGTATGAGAACAAATTATGATAGGTTGTTCATCATAACTATCATGATCCACGTAATTAACAATTAAAAATTCATGCTACATTTTGTTGTCTAAGATAATTCAAATTTATTAACAACAACTATTTCCTTTTGAGTGAATATATTTAGTAAAACCTGAATCAGAAGCCTACTATTATACAAATGCACAATTCAAATCAAAATTTTAAGCATCGTCATTTATAGGACACTATCACAAAAAATTATTATCTTGAATGTGGGGAGGGGATATTTTCTTTTTGTGGAGTTGAGAGTTGCATCGGGGTCTTTTTTCAATTTTGGTATAGTTTGGAGTGCTCTTGAGTTAATTTTTAGTTATATATCAGTTGAGATTATCTTTTAGATAGTCAGGCTATAGTATCTTCTAGTTCCTCTCGTATTTTTGTGGGATGTTTTTTTAATCTAATTCTTGATATTTGCATGAGTTTTAGAGGGTTTTAAGTCTATTTTTATAGTTTGACATTAGTTCCAAGTGCCACATGGGCAGTGCATGAATTTCTAAGAATTTTGAGGTGGTCAACTACATGTTTTAGATAATTTAACCCCTCCTTTCACTCTAGTTTCTTTCATGCTAAAATTTTAGGTTTTTTGAGATATATACTCATTCGTTCAAAAATTTTAGGGGTTCTTTCCTCTTCCTTGTTTTTTTCATTCTACGGATTCAAGGATTATTGTATTGAGCACACATTAATTTTCACGATTGTAGTAGGATTATCCCTTGGATTCAGAATAGAGATACAAAGCCTTTCTATTTATTTTTTGTATCATATTTTGTGATTTGTGTTTGTATGCTTGAAATAATTTTAATTGTGTAAAATCTTCTCCCTTTTCATAATAATTAAAGTATAAAACCTTTTTAGGGTCTGATATTACATTTGGGTTGTGTAAGTTATTCTTTATTCAATATTTATTGTGGATTATATTATTGTGAGAGTTCTAAGAATTGGAAATTTTAGGTGTATCACCATTTAGAAGTTTTTTATTTGTATTTAAGAATCTTTCTTATCCATTTTCCTGTCAAGATTTAGTTTTAGGTGATCACAAAGTGGAAGCTCTTTCATGATTTGAATATTAACTCTCATTGTAGATAACCCAGGTCATTCAAGAGTGTTTCTATGTTTCAACATGATTGTCGATTCTCATACTTAGAAATTCCAGGTGCAATCTTGATTGACTACATGCACTAGTACATTTGACCACATTTCTAGCCAAGCATTAAAATAATTTTCCTTCGTCGGTTTATAGAAGAAAAAATAGATTTTTTTTTAATCTATTCCTGTGTCAGTCAAAATTACAACCCTAACAAGTGGTCGTAATTCTAACTAACACAAGAATATAACTAAAAAAAAGTCAAATTTTATACATATATTGATCCCTCCTTCCCACATTTCATTTTGGCATAGTCCGCATGCAAAGGAGTGGTGAAGGAAGGTAGGAGGAAAGTTGTACATTGACACTGCTTATATGCATCTAGCCTGTAAGTTGTGGCATTCTCTTCCACATTACTATTCTCAAACCTAAGCAAGCATCAAGAGGAATAAGCATTTGATTTCAACCATTTCATTGCAGTCTTGGTAAGAGATTCAATTTTTTGGGTATTTTCTTAATGAAGGGTACATTTTTTTATTTCAAATTCTTTTCATTTGTCACGGGTTTGAAACCCTAATCTCTACACTTCTAATGGTGTTCATGCCACCATTATAAGTGGCATGAACACCATTAGAAGTGGCCCGTAAATTTCCAGAGATACAAAGCAACCTAGTCAACTAAGGGTGGGTTCTTTGTTCCCTCATCAACTAAATTCAAGGATAAATTGATGCTACTTTTGGTTTATAGTATAAAAAAAATGTAGAATAAGTGGTTGACTATCATGGAAGTGTGTAAAATCCTTCATGGAAAAAATTCAATGTCCTAAAGTCATAAATGTTTTAAAACCTATGGATTTAATATTTGGTTTTCATAGTAATGATCTTCAAATCTCTAGGTATCAATTAAAATACCTTTTAATTTTGTTATGGTTTTTCATAGCTTCAAAGAGAAAAACTGAAGTCTTTAAATATTTTAAGACCCTATAATTTAAATCTAGAAATGTGTCATATCTAATGTATCAATAGAATTGTGTGATGTGGCTATTCTCATGGATGGCTTCTTAAAAGAATTTTAGGCTTTTTTTGCATCTATGGTGTCCACTCACCTACTGCCCCATTCTCTATTCCTCTTTGTTGCATTAAGAATTATTGAATCTAATGGTACCAAGATTTGTTTGTATTTTTTATTTCCATTGATATAGATCATTCACCCTTTTGTATCATTCAGGATATGTTGTGATTGTTTTATCAAAGTGTTGTGAAGTGTAAATGAAACTAACAATAAATGAATCCATGCACAATGAAAACACAAAAATTCTATTTTCTAAATTCATACAATTACTCATAGGAAATAATTTGAAGCAATCTGATCATGGTTTTAATCTATAAGGATGCATATCAATAGAGTTGATAATTGCCTAGAAACCAATATGGATACTGTATAAGAGACAGACAAGGAATTCAATAGATCCACTAATACAGATATTGCTAGATATGGAAATTACAAAATAATACATATATTCATTTATTTATACACCTAAGCTTATGGAACATAACTTTGTATATATAGTTATATTGTTCTATTGGTTTTGATCATATAGTGTCTAATATTTATTTTGTTATATTATTTATGTGTGTGTGTGTGTGTGTGTGTCGGTGAACAATTTATACTATATAATATCAGAGATGACAAAATATAGGCTCGTGTATGGACACATCTTTATTGTCTATGTACCCAGTATCTGGCATGTACATACATTTATACAGAAAAGGGGTTGTACTAATCAATTATCCAACTCTGATAGAATTGTATTCTGTGAAGGACTTCAAATGTTTTAAAAATGTAATTTTAGGACATCAAATTTTGTCCATGAAGGACTTCAAATGTTTTAAAAATGTAACTTTAGGACTTTGAATTTTGTCCATGAAGGACCTTACCATGACATTAAATCCACTAAAATTATTGCACATTGATGACCTTTCTATCCCTTAAAATTGTTGAATTTATTGTACCTTTTTTCCAATTAAAAGAAAATCGTAGTCCACAAAGAATACTCGAAATTCAAAGGTGGGTATATAAAAGATAGTGCAAGTTAACTAAAATTTGTACATGAATAAAATAAAGTTATAAAAACACTATCTATCCTCTGAATGTTTACCATGCTAGATCTCATTAGAACCGTCCATTTTTCATGTGAGATATGTAGTGGGAACACATGACAAAGTATTCTTGAAAGTAGGAAATTCACAGACCCATATAATTCCATATTGCAAGATGAATTTGGAATGATATCACAAATCATTAAATTGTATGCCACTTAAGAAAGGAAATAATGAGGTGACTAGTTGCAAACAAAGTGACGATACAAATGCAATCCTAAATCATTAAATTGATTTCTTGGTAACAAATTAAAATGCAAGTCATGTGAAGAAATCTTAAAAATTTTAATATGATATACAATTATTCATTATTAGTGATATATCCAATCACTAAGTTCATCTTTTTCAATATACACAATATATAATATATACTCGCTTACTGTCCTAGATTTTCTTTCTTGGTAACTCAATAAAACACATTTCCCATGCATTGAAAACTAAGATAAATTGGTCAACCCTTAAGTTGTTTAATGGGTTGATACCAAACTGAGACAGGAAAGAGAAATGTAAAAAGAAAATTGTTTACCAAACCCTAAACCATGTTGAACAAGTTCACTTCCTTATTTCCTTTCCCTCCAACTTCCTTTAGCACTAACCCTGACTCTGGGCTTCACTTTTGACCCTTAACCCCAATTCTTTCTCTCTCAACTGACCCCATCCTTGGTCCTCACACACATGAATCTCCTTGTTCCCACTAAAACATTAAACATTCTCCAAATATCCCTTACAAAATTTCTCAAACCATCTAAGGTTTCATTCCATCACCCTAGATCCAAGAACCCTCTCTAGGCGTGTCTAGTAGCCCTTCACAAACAATGATTTTCAAATTTCACAAATGTTTCCCAAACAACCTGGTGAAGTCTTTACATTTTCAAGTACCCTTTTTGAATTTATTGAGTCTATGTCAGACTCAAATATCCATCATTTGACTGGTGAACCTTTCCATCACCCTATAACTCTCCATCTAGGCCTAATTATCCCTTCCATAACAAAGAAACACCTATACCCACTTACTTCCAGGACTCCATGACCCCAAAAAGTCTTGCAAAATGATACCAAACAAAAAAATTTCAACTTTATTTAATCATACCCACTCATTCACATTCCCATTTATCAAACCCTCAACTTTTGGGCTAGTAGCCTAGGGCTTTGTGGGAAACAACATTTCTTGCAACTCTCGACACCAATATTGGTTCCAACACCTTCCACTAAATTCATATGGACATACCCAATCATAAAACATTCCCTTCCTTCATCGGGAATCTCCAACCAACAATTGGTGCTTGTTAAGTGCACCCTTCACTGTGTTCTCCACCAGGACTATCATTGATCCCTTACCACCTTGCGCTCTCCCTATATTCAAAACAACATAGAATACATAGGATACAACTAGTACATCTCCCAAAAAACTACGGTGATCATAGGGGTGGGAGTGCCTTTACATGATTAAGGAATACAACCTTAAATTGGTGATTGTACCCTCTAAAAGCTAGTCATAGTCACACCAATCAATTGTTCTTCCTTGAGATCAAACCAAATGCTAAGGTAAATACATAAACATGAAAATAATATATGGAGGATTTTTTTATATTACTTAACCAAGTCTCAATCATGTTTCATCAACGATTGGAGTTATGGATTCGTTGACTGTTCCTTCAGGACAGTGAGATACAAAAATGTAGAGAAATAGATTTTATTGATGATAACCCTATTACATCTTCATGATTTTTCACACCACCTTTCTTCACACCCTTCCTCATGTAGATTCCCCCTCAAAATAGACTCCGTTCTCCCCAAATAACCTGATAACCACCAACTAACTATTTTTTTAACTGTTCCTAAACAGTCTAAACTGGTTGTCAACAAAATAAACCAAATATTGTTGTCAAGTTGACAACAAAAGTTGTCAACTCAACAAAATAACCTCTAATGCCCATACGTAAAGACTTATAAAATTTTTAGGGACAACCTTTTTAATCTAATCTAACCTATAACCCCCATATGACCCTTATATGCCATATTTTGCCAATAAGAGGAAATTACATATTTTTGCACCTTGAGTGCTTTGACATCACTTTTAAGGCTCTATTGGCCATAATACAAATATTATTAACCTTATAGGTGTTTCACCAATTCATATTCTCTAGGATTAACAAAATGACCCCTAGGTACACTTTATCCTTTTAAATGTCATAAAGGCTTACATCCTTGATCTCATTACAATATGATCATTATATGATCAAAACATCATTGCATGACCATTATTGGTCTATTACATCATCAAATGACCCTTGAGGGCCATGTTGTCTTCACCTCTACCCAAGGATCTATAAGTGACCTTGGTGCACTCCTTAGGTCCTGTCCTTGTCCTTGGTGGTCTTGCACCATGAGTGGAAGGAGAGAAGTAGGGTGGGATGTGTAAGAGACCAAATTTTTAATGATTCAAATCAATAAATAAAAATCATCCTTACAATAGTAAATCTCTACCCATGGGTACAATCACTACAATAGTAAATTAAATTTCTTATGGAAACGTGATTAAATAGTGATGTAAGATCATTTCCTTGTTTCAAAATCAAATAGATCAATGATCAAAGTTTTTAGATTTTAAGAACACGTATATTCAGTGGAGGCTAGAAGGGATATTTGTGAAGATTTTCTAGATCTCTAAAATTCTATAGAATATCTTCTTTACTAAGTTGAGGTGGGGCAAAAGTAACATAGCTCTATGAAACCTTCACAAATATCCCTTCTTTTGCCTCCACTCATACCTCTTCTTAGAATCTGGAAACTTTTTAGAGAAACGGGTGATGAACATGCATATTTTCCTAAGAACTACTGGGAGCTGACCCATCAACACATGTACTATTGTGAAAATCATCACAAGTCCATTTTTTGATGGGTCTAGTTCCTAGTAATGCTTGGTCAAATCTGCATGTTTGTCAAATGTAAATGGAATACTTTGTGTGTGACATACTTAAATGGAATACACAAAGAAGTACCAAATGATGAATTCTCAATTGTTGTAATGGAAAAGCATCAAAATCATCCATTTCTAGAACTTGATTTTCTATAGTCTTAATAATTTTTCTATAGTCCCTTTTTCATTTCCTATGGCTGTGCTTGGTGACAGGATTTTGAACATTGTTGACAAAGCATGTTTCTTTTTTTTATTGTCATGGGGTTCTACATTGTTTGTTTCTCTTGATAAATTAGGCCTCGAATTTGAATTTTTGTTCACTGTTTTATTTTAGCTTGATATTTCATTCATTTTTCATATACACAGAGACTACACATGCTGATAAAAAGATGAGCTATTTGATTTAGGATTACTGTTCATGATTGTAAATGGTCAATATTTCTAATGGTACTCCTTGGTGTATTCCATTTAAAAATAATCATGTTTCTATGGCTATGATAAATGTCCCTCTTTGTTGAGAAAATTAGAGTTGACAAAATGGTTGTTCAGTGACTGTATCTGCCATTAGAGCCATTTCATATTCATAGGTGATGAACGTACAGATTTGCATAAGCACTACTAGGAGCTTACCCTGCAACACAAGTAGTATTGTGAAAAATCATCACAAGTCCATTTTTTGTAGGGTCTAGCTCCTAGTAATGCTTGGTTGACAAATTTGCATGTTTGTCACCTGTGCATATACCTTCTCTGATCTACTCTTATATGTACATGTAATATTGTGAGCATGCATATTTTCCTAAGCTCTACTAGGAGATTACCAAGAAACACAAGTACTATTGTTAAAATCATATCACAAGTCCATTTGCTGCTAGGTCAAGTTCCCATTAATGCTTGGTCAAATTTTCATGTTTGTCGAATCTAAATGGAAAACTTTGTGCCTGACATACTTAAATGAAATACACAATACCAAATGATGAATGCTCAATTTTTGTAATGGCAAAGCATCAGAACATCCATTTCTAGAATTTGATTTTCTATAATATTAATGATTTTTCTATAGTCCTAATGATTTGGACATTGTTGACAAAGAGCGTTTCTTTTTTTTATTATAGTCCTAATGATTTTTCTATAGTCGTAATGATTTTTCTTATTTCTTTTCTTTTGTCCATTTGTTATTTCATGTGTCTGTGCTTGGTGACAAGATTTTTCACCTTCTTTTGATGGCATATTTCATTCACTCTATGTGGAATACTATTTTATTTCAGCTTGATATTTCATTCATTTTTCATATACACAAAGACTACACATGCTGATTAAAAAATGAGCTATTTGATTTAGGTTTACTTTTCATGATTGTAAATGGTTAATATTTTTTATGGTACTTTTGACGTAGGGCAGAGATGGAGGATCCAATAATGGATAGTCCAAGCCTACACTGCTGATTGTAACAACAATATGCACAGCAGAATACAACAAGATAATGATTCAAAACAAAATTTCATTCAACATGCCCGGCTATAAGGCCTTCCAGGTTAGGGCCAAATACAATCAAAAGTATTTCTTCTATCCCTTAGCTAGTTTAGTTTTGAAACAAATCAGCAACTGATGGAAACACTAAGGCAAATCTAAACTTGAGCTCGCAAGCCTCCAAGCAATCTCCTTGTCTCCAAGCATGCAAACCACTAGCTCTGTTGTTACAACTATCAAATAACAATCTAATCTTCAAGATCTCCCAAGATCAAATTATGATTATAATCTCCTACTAACAATCTACCATCCCACTTTCTACCAAACATCTACCCAAGCCCTCAATATATAGCCAGCTAAGCCACAAGTCAGCCAGTCAGGCTTTAATTACATTATAGGTCTAGTCTGGAAGATTTAAACCAAAACTAATGCTAGAATCAATATAAATTGATGCGTCTTTAGATTTAGGTTCTCACATGACCCAATAAAATTTTTTTAAGGGCACAAGGCCCCATTTGATCACACAGAACATCACAAGAAGAAACACTACACGTTTCATCTGAAAATTGGTAGAAAATAGGTCCCAGGCCAAAACGGCCATAACTTTTGACTCATAATGAATTAGAAGATGTGCCTTTGGGAAAAGATATTAATTTAGGTCCTCTTAAACTTCTTAAGAGCTCAAAGTCTGATTCCCTATGGATCAAGATCTCCACTATGAACAATCAGCACCAAAACTATAGGAACGGCTCCGACAGGAACACTGGCATAAATAGGTCCCCGAGAAAAACGGTCATAACTTTTTACTCATAATGAATTAGGAGATGCACCCTTGGGAAATGATATTAATTTAGGTCCTCTTTAAGTCCTTAATATTGCAAATGATTATTCATTAAGGATCAACATCGCCAAATCCCGCAATCAGCTCCAAAAATGCAGGAAAATACTATTACGATGGCAAGGAAAATAGCTATAACTTTAAAACAGTCCATCCAATCTTTATGTGCTCATAGGAGAAGATTCCAAAATGGGTTCTCAACATCATGTAAACTTTTCACAACATGAAACCAACAAATTCAAAGATTATAATGCAAACAACAGAAAATAGGTATGAAAATTAGGAAATGTTTTTGGTTGATGCAAGATTGCTCAAAGCCTAAGATGCTCCTACATCAGACACCCAAGGTTACAAAAAGATGTTCTTAATGGATGGAAGGACATCTTCTAGTATTTATCACATAAACCCCAAACTAGTTCTTCACATACATGTCCTCCAAGTCTTCACTTTGCATACTCTTCCACTTCATCTTCACACAAGGTTTGCCAATCCATGAAACCAGGAAAATGAATAAGTCCATCATCCAAGCCCTCCTCAACTGATCTACAACCAACCTATCAACATACCACTGATCACCACAACCCATCTCAACAACAATATTATCCAACTCCCCAACAAGTAGATCCCAAGTTAGATCCACATCAATATGAAATCCCTCATCATCAACATCCCATCTCTACAACTCATCACAAGACTCATTACTATCAACCAATAATTCAAGTCCAAAACTAGCAAACAACACCTCATCACCAAAAAAAAGAAAGTTGGTAACACCATCAGCAAAAGGTGTTTATCAATAGATAACTCTTCACCAAAAGTAGCCTGATCAAACCCAACCAAATGCTCAGCAATCTCCATGTCAGACACAACCAACTGAACATGAAAACAAATCTTCTCACCAGCCTCAACAAGGTCAACCACAGTATCAGTAAACATAGGTATCTCAGCAACAATCACAAGTTTCTCTATAGATTTCATGTCAGATTCCACCAAATGATCACAAAAACCAATATCACATACCTCTTCAACCTCTATAGTGTCACAAGTAACCTTGTCAAGATGTCTTCTCGCTCGGACCAGTCTTCTAACTAGCCAAACAATTTTCCTCTAGATTGGCATGCTCCAACTCCGGTAAGCTCTACAAAGATCAACAAAATTTTCCTTCACAAGGTCATCAACCTGATTTAGGAAATTAGTTTTCAACCGAACAAACCTCTCAGAAATATTTTCTTCTACCACATCACAAAGATCTGTAATTGCTCTAGGATCCAATCTTCTCATAGGCATCCTCAAAGATTCAAATCCAAAGCAACAAGTCACCAACAAGGTCCTAGTGCAAATAGCCTCAACTAATTTACACACTCAAGATCTTCAAGCTCTAATACCACTTGATGTAGGGCAGGTAAGGAGGATCCAATTAAGGACAATCCAAACAAGCAACAGAACACCACAATGCAGAATTACACAACAAGAATATATTTTCAAATGAATTTTCAATAACATGCCCATCTATAAGGCCTTCTGGGTTAGGGCCAAATACAATCAAAAGTATTTATTCTATCCCTTAGCTATTTTAGTTCTGAAACAAATTAGAAACTGATGGAAACACTAAGGTAGATCTAAACTTGAGCTTGCAAGCCTCCAAGCAATCTCCTTGTCTCCAAGCATGCAAACCACTAGCTCTACTGTTACAACTATCAAATAACAATCTGATCTTCAAGATCTCCCAAGATCCAATTATGATTCTAATCTCCTACTACCAATCTACCATCCCACTTGCTACCAAACATCTACCCAAGCCCTCAATATATAGCCAGCTAAGCCACAAGTCGGCCAGTCAGGCTTTAATTACATTATAGGTCCAGTCTAGAAGATTTAAACCAAAACTAATGCTAGAATCAATATAAATTAATGCACCTTTGGATTTAGATTCTCACATGACCCAATAACATGCCTTTAAGGGTGCAAGGCCCCATTTGATCACACAGAACATCGCAAGAAGAAACACTACACATTTCATCTAAAAATTAGCAAAAAATAGGTCTCAGGCCAAAACGGCCATAACTTTTGACTCATAATGAATTAGGAGATACACCTTTGGGAAAAGATAATAATTTAGGTCCTCTTAAATTCCTTAGGAGCGCAAATTCTTATTCCTTATGGATCAAGATCACCACTATGAACAATCAGCACCAAAACTACAAGAATGACTTCGACGAGAACACTGGCAAAAATAGGTCCCTGAGAAAAATGGTCATAACTTTTTACTCATAATGAATTAGGAGATGCGCCCTTGGGAAATGATATTAATTTAGGTCCTCTTTAATTCCTTAAGATTGAAAAGGATGATACACTAAGGATCAACATCACCATATCCCACAATCAGCTCTAAAAATGTAGGAAAATATTATTCCAATGGTAAGGAAAATAGTTGTAACTTTAAAACAGTCCATCCAATCTTTATGTGCTCATAGGAGAAGGTTACCAAATAGGTTCTCAACATCATGTAAACTTCTCAAAACATGAAACCAAAAAATTCAAAGATTATAATGCAAACAACAGAAAATAGGTATGGAAATTAGGAAATGTTTTTGGTTGATGCAAGATTGCTCAAAGTCTAAGATGCTCCTACATCAACTCCTTGGTGTATTCCATATAAAAATAATCAGTTTTCTATGGCTATGATAAATGTCCCTTTGTATTGATAAAATTAGAGTTGAGAAAATGGTTGTTCAATGACAATTTGTATCTGCGGGTTGCAAAAAAATCACCCTTCTTCCGCCAATGAGTCATTCCATTCAAGAAAGACCGTGTCTAACAATATCAACCCACATCAAAATAGGGAGACAATTTCTAGATTGTGGACTAAATTTAAAAGAAAAGATAATGGAAAATGTTATAGTCCCTGCAAAATTTGTAAGGGCTTAAAGACTCGAAGATATCTAATCAAAATAGTCGAGGAACATTGTGGGAAGCATGATCACATTGAAGGGAGAAGAAAATTTCATCCATTGGTGTGTATTTTAATAATTTATAAAATACATAAGACATGATTTGATGATGACATCATGGTCATGGTTAATTTAAGGTCATCATTTTGATATAGGTCAACCACCCTAGGTTTCATGTTATGGACCATGACAATCTGGAGAATGTGGATTTCCAAATGAGGGAACATGGATGTGTGAATATATAAGTAGAAGGTAATGATCCCATGGAATAAGATCACGATGATCAAGATGATCACAATGATTAAGATGTGATGATGATGATTATGATGATGATGACCTTGATGTACCTATACTTGAGAAGGCATGCAAGTCCCTATACAAAGGCTCCCAAACAACTCTTCTTTTCATTGTATTGTTGTTATTGAACTTGAAGGTTATGAATGGTTTTTCCAACATAGCAATGATGCATAGGTTAAGGTATGCCTTTTTTCATTTTTTTAATTGTAATTCTCTTACAATTAACAAAGGGTGAATCATGTAGCAATTAATATTATTTATATTAACAAATTATAATTTTGGTTGTAGGTTGATAGGTGAGTGTTTTTTACCACCATCAAACATTCTACTGAGCTCGTACCGAGAATTATTTGCCATTATAAAAGATATTGGAATGGAGTATCAAACAATACATGCATGTCTGAATGATCATATTATATATCATAAACAACATGAATTTTCAATAGAATGCCCTAATTGTCATATTAAAAGATATTGATCAGATCAAATAACAAAAAGTGTGCCTCGCAAGGTTCTTGGTATATTCCCATTATTCCACGTCTGTAATGATTATTCAGGTGTAATAGCTTGGCACAATTTATGGATTACCATGCACACAATAGAAGTCAAGATGACATTATCTGAATGTCTATCAATGGTTTGACATTTAAGGAAATAGAGGAAACTTTGCCACTTTAAAGAACCTCATAATCTCAAGCTTTTATTGGCAGCAGATGGTGTCAATTCATTTGGAGAGATGAGATCTGTTTACTCGGTGTGGCCTATTTTTGTTATCAACAATAATATTCCTCCTTGGATGTCCATAAAGAAGGAGCACATAATGTTGGCAATGATTGTTCTAGGTATTTTTTTATTTAATAGTCATCTAAATTAATTTATTATAAATAATCCATCAAAATGGTCATAATAATTATGTAATGTTTTTGTTCATTCAACTAGGTAAGTACAAAGTTAAAGATATGAATGTATATATTGAGCCCCTTATCGACAAGTTGGTTGTGTTATGGAATGGGGTCACTATGTATGACATCTCTAGACCAATATGACAAAGACAATTTCAATTCCATGCAATGCTTGTATGGACAATACATGATGCCCCTAGGCTAACACATTTTTGTGATATGTTCTCTTCTTAACACCTCTTTTTTGGTACATTATAGTGGTAACACAAAATTAACATATTTAATCAAATTATACACGATCTTGTAGGTCTTCAGACAAAGGGAAAATTTTCATGTCCGGTTTGTGGTCCAAAGATCAAATCTTGTCATTCAAAAAGTTTAGGAAAGTAGGTGTTTGATGAGCATAGACACTTTCTCCACAAAAATCATAAGTAGAGAATTATTGAAAAACATATTTTCAATGGGAAAGCAAAGACTACATCAAAGCAATGGAGAATGACACCTTGCATATGGAAGTTGGAATATAATAAAATAAATTGTTGAGATAATGTGATTCCATCTAATATTTTTTGTTTGAAATTTATATTTTGATATTTTATTTTATTTAATGATGATGTAATTGATGCTCATGAAGGTCATCAAGGCATTAATGACCAACTTTTGAAAGGACTAAAAAGTTATCCTACACAATCTAGTAGGTTGTCCTACTCTGAGAAACTCTCAATCATGCATTTGTTTGATGTTATGCATATTGAAAAGAATGTAATAGAGACATTATGGAAAATATTAGATGGAAGGCGTGACAAAGACAAAATTATCAAAAAAATTTGTGACATTGAAGAATCCAACCATGCAATGAAAAATTTCATTCGATCAAATAAAAATAGAGACCAGATTGATACAAGTTCCCTTACTTGGTTATTGTCGGAGTAGCAGAGAAATGTTATAAAAGAAGTCATACAAAAAAATATGATTTCTCATAGGATTTGCTGTGAACATAAATAATCTCATATCAAAGAAAAGTGAATTTGGGCCAGGGATGAAAATACATGATTGACATACATTTATTAAAGTAATTCATGTTATTTTTTATTCACGATATATTTGTATAGTGCATGTAGTTTTCAATGCATTATTTTTAGAAATATTGATAAGATCATTTTACAAATATTGCAGTATGTTCTACCTCTATCTCTCCCACACCACTTTGACAACAGTGTCAAACAAGTTATATTTAATCTTGAAAAATACATGAGGTGGTTGTCATCAAAATAAATCACTAAAGAAGATATAAAATATTGGAAGAGAAAAATTTTTCATTTTATTTGTGAAATGCAAAAGTGTTTGCCTTCAACTTTTTTCAATGCACAAGAACACTACCTCATACATCAAGTTGAGGAGATTGAATTATGTGGAGCTGTACAAACTAGGTCAATGTGGATGATTGAGAGGCACTTGAAATTTTTGAAAGGTTTGGTTCGAAAAAGAGCACATCTTGAAGGTTCTATGGTGGAGGGATATATGGTATACCAAACCATGGTGTACACTAGCAAATATCTTCCTAAGTTTGCAGCAAAGATTCATGTAGATCGTATTTGGGATCTCAACTCCATTAAAAAATTTGAAGGGGGATACTTAATGGGGAAAGGTAGATTGATGAAAGTGAGAGGTAATTATAAGATGTTAATGTAGTTAATTAATTATTATAAATCTTCAATATAAGTTATTTGTAATTGGTCTATTTTTTTATACAGTTGGTTGAGAGTGGGATGCAATACATTTGTATATTTTGAAAAATCTTGATTAGATGATAGTATGGATTGAACGATGTCAATAAAATAGTTTCTCATTAACATGGGAAGGTGTTTCTTCACTGGGTAGAGAAGCTCATCATAATGGATATTCCAATGTTATGCCAATGTTAATTAATCTAGCATATGCTTTAAGAGGTCGAGAGGTACGTAAAAATTTATTAATGATCATGACCCATATGTTCATATCCACTCATGATGCAAATAATTTTCACACTTGAAAAATTATAGGTCAAGCACCACAAAGCTATGTACTATCATGGCCACAAATTTTACATAAAAAAGTTGGATGACATGAAGAAAATTTGTGATTCTGGGATAACTACACTCTTTGAGATCACTAATATATCATCTAGAAATGACATACATTCTCAACAATCTCATAATTGATACTATGGCATCTTGGATGATATACTTGTGTGCAACTTTAACTCCTTCAAATTAGTTCTATTCACTGTTAAAAGGTACAATCTACAACTGAATCAAAATGATCTTAATAAAACTATTGTTCAACATGATAATAGATTTACAATGATTAATACAAGGTCATTTGAGCCAGTTGGAGATGAGCCCTATATTCTTCCAAGCCAATGTGAGAAAGTGTTTTACTTAGAGGTTTCACATAAACTAGGTTGCTCATTTGTTGTTAGACATGATCCAAGAGGAAGGTCGATAAAGTATAATTTGATGGAAGAAGAAGATATTGAAGATGATGATGAAGAAGAAGAAGAAGATGATGAAGAAGAAAATGATGATGGTGGTGGCAATTATGATGATGATGATGATGATGTTGGAAAAATAGTCAGTGCTCCCCTCGGGATTCATGACATGGTTTAACAGTCTCATGTGTCTTCTATAAGTCTAGTGGTTGTATTGGACATTAATAGGTTGATCTTTTGGTGCAATGACAGCCACTACTTATAACAAGTGGTATCATAGCTAAGTTATAGGTTCAAATCCCCTCGAATAACACTAAGGGGGAGATTTTTGGCAAAATCATCAATGCTCCCCTTAGGATTCATGACATGGTTTAGCAATCTCTTGTGTCTTCTATAAGTCTAGTGGTTGTATCATACATTAACAGGTCGATCTTTTGGTGCAATGGAAACCACTACTTGTAACTAATGATGATGATGATGATGAAGATGATCAATGACATGATTGAAATGTACAATGTATGTGATTTAATTATTTATATATATATATTTATATTGATTAGTATATATATTTAATATTATTTTATTAATTTCAATTCTAATCATTACATATTTATTGTGTTCAATTCTAATGATTACAACATATGTGATTTATAATTACCATTGTATTGCTTATGATGCTCAATTGATTTTTTTTTATACATGTATATATTTTATTTGATTATCACCCTTTCTAGAAATAGAAAATTGAATACACACACAATCACCCCTTTTGTTGATGATATTGCATTCCATATATAAGGTAAACGTAATTTGTTCATGTTTACAATCTTGCATATTGTTCTTTTTATCTTTTACATAATTTGTAGCATACGTATCATCTAATTTTTAGCTAACTTAAGATAAATGATTTACATATGCATTAGTGAAACTCCCTTAGTTTAGTTACAACATACGTGATTTATAATTACCAATGTATTTCTTATGATGCTCAATTAATTGTTGCTGATACATGTATATATTTTGTTTTATTGTCACCCTTTTTGGAAACATGCAATTGACTACACACATTGTCACCCCTTCTATTGACAATCTTGCATTCCATATATAAGGTAAAGGTAATTTGTTCATGTTTACGATCTTGCATATTGTTCATATTGTCTTCTACGTAATTTATATCATACGTATCATGTAATTTTTAGCTAACTTAAGATAAATGATTAACATATGTAGGAAATTTAACCCCTTTGACGAGGATCCTACATAGTGACATGGATCATCAAGTATAAGTCAATAAATAGACATAATTTTTTTTTATTCTTCTTATTTATCACTGGGCACATATGTTATAAATAGACATAATTTTCTTATATTCTTCTTGTTTATCCTTTTATATGATTCCTATTTTTTTATGCCTTTCCTTCATTTTCAACTTACATTTTATATCACCTGCGTATAGACAAAGAAGAACTATATGGGTCACAACTCTATTCAAGACTTGATTATTCTATATATATTATTTAATTATTATCAAAATTCTATTTGAAGCAGGGACATGACAATATTGCATTTGATGGATTGCAAGACCCACCAAATAGGTACTTGTCAAATCTATCTTCCTTGAATGACGGAAATGTGGGAATGGTAGATTAAAGTTTGACATGTAGTACAGCTAAAATAGGGAGATCAACTAGAGGTCAAAAGATTAGAAAAAAATTTAATAAACACATGCAATTTTTTCTTGCTAAAGGGGGTCATGTTCTTATGGTGATGAGACCAAAGGCGATATCAAGGTGTGCTTTCGGTACACACATATTGAGAAAGAATAGGTACCCAATGAGCTACCTCCAATTAACACTGATTTTTGTGTTAAAGAGAGGATATATCACATAGCTCCACCCTCATTACATGGTTTGGGCCTATTTTCCATGGATGGGATAAAGGTATGTTACAAAAAAGTTGTTGAATTGATGGAGTATGTCAGAGCTTGTTATAATTACAATGATTAGATGCAGATTGTTCAATATAAAAAATGTATGTGTAGGTATGCACTGTCAGCAAATTATATACAATTGAAAGAAAATGATCAAAGTAAAAGATTTTCTATGTACATTGATGGGAGACCAAAAGCAAATTATATACAATTGAAAGAAAATGATCAAAGTAAAAGATTTTCTATGTACATTGATGGGAGACCAAAAGCAACAAGGAATATTGTAGGTTTTATAAATAGTACACAACCTTCCTCAACTAATAAGCAACCCAATTGCATATTTGAGGCGCGTGAAGGAAATTGTATTTTTATGTGTGATAAAATCAGTAAGTGCAAGGGAAGAACTGCTAATAGATTACCATTTAAATCGCATAGATACAAAAAAAGTTACTATCCTGAGGTTAGTAAGTACTATATACCATTTAAACTAACTTCAAGTTTATGACTCCAATACCATTTTATTAATAAGTTTTTTTTATGTTAAGTCTATTGCTTTCGGTTCATTGAATTTTTTTTATTTAACCTTTCTCACAGGATGACATGGATCCCCCACATGATAGAGGCCATGGGGATGCTCCTCCCACCCATTCTTCAGCAATGGTAAACCTTATTGTAATTGTACAAATTAGATAGTTGAAAAATGTTATATTATTATGTTATTTTATTTAGGGTTTTAGAGTTATTGTGATAGTTTTATTGATATTCATGTCACAAATTGATGTTCAAGATAGGGGAAAAGCACCTACAACAATAGAGGCAATAGTTGTAGATACGGATGAGGATATCTCAGATATCCCTAACATAATAAATACGGTAAAGAAAAAGCTAAAAATATTCAATGCATAAATTATTAGCATTTTGGAAGATGCAAATCCAACTGAGGAGATGCTAAAGAGGATAGATGAATTGATGGCACAAGCATGTTTTTATGAAGTAAGCAGTAATGAATATTTAGTTATAACAAAATTTTAATAAAGGTTTATATTTTATACTCTTTTATTTTGTGAACTAAAATATGTATGTGTTCTTGTTACATGATTTTTTGTTTGCTCAAGTGCCTAGTCATGGACATCGCAGTGAGGCCAGTACTAGCACAGCTCTGGCCACATTAGGTAAAATAATCCTTAAGTTAACAAGTTACAAGGAATTTTTTCTTTGGAACATTCAAAAACTTCATTGGACTTACTAATTAGAAGTGTACATTTTTTATTGGACTTACTGATACCATAGATACAACTATAGGAAAAGGTATAGTTACAACTGTAATACCCAAAAAATGCGCTATAAGTTCATTAATCTCCTACATCTTCAATTCGAATGAAATCGACATCAAAGTCCTAATCTAAGGCACATCTAAACATCATCGAATCATAATTGATTATCTTAAATTCTACTTCGGGGAATATTTCTAGTAATATTCTTAATCATCATAATTATCTTTAATTTTATAATTATTTGGCAATAAATCACATTTATCCTAAAATTTGATTAATTAAATATTTTGCATATTTAATTAATTAGATTTAATATTTGCCACTTAATTGTTTAATTAAATTTAATTCTATCTATTATTAATTGTATTATTTAATTTTGACAATAAATCAAAATTCCTATGAATAATTGATTAAATTCTTATTTAATTAATTAAAGCATGTTGTCATTATTTAATAATATAATTTTTAATAAAAGTTTCGTAAAATAGTTAATTAACCCATAAATTAATTATTTTATTTTAAAAAATAGTTAAGTTGAGAATAAATCACTTTATTTATTTATTAAATCATAATTATCCATGTGCACATTCAAGGACCAATTAAACTCAAAATTGGAAAATCAATGCAAGTTGTTAGCTTTTTGAAACTCAACATCTTTTTGAGTTTTAAAGTTGATCTAAACTTCTAATTCGAGTTGAACTGTGCTTTTGCATGATTTTTGTGACTTAATTATCTTTATTTAAAAATAACTCAAAAATCAACCTGAGTTATTTGAGTGATTTATGGCTTTCTTCCATGCAACCTTCAAAGCCCTGGATTTCTATAAAATCAAGGCTCAGCTCTTCATAATTCATCTCATATTTTGCACAATCACGCTGGAGAATTGGAATTGGAAAGATCAAAGCTTCTTGCGAATCAACATTGTTGTGAGATCAAGTTTGGTTTTTACATTCATTTAGATTCATTTTCATATCATTGTTAGCTTACTTTGCATGTTCATAGATCAATTTCATCTAGCATAGATTCATATCAAGTTTTCATTCCTTATTGCATCATAAAATCCAAAAAAAAAAAGATTAATTGCATTCAATTCATATCTAGATCAATTGCATTCAAATCCTTCATTTAGGTGTCGTCTAGGTAACTGATCTCGATTACAATCTGAGAACATCAATCTCGCACCTATTAGAATCCTTCCATGCATTATCTAAAATTTGATTAATTAAATATTTTGCATATTTAATTAATTAGATTTAATATTTTCCACTTAATTGTTTAATCAAATTTAATTCTATCTATTATTAATTGTATTATTTAATTTTGACAATAAATCAAAATTTCTATGAATAATTGATTAAATTCTTATTTAATTAATTAAAGCATGTCATTATTTAATAATATAATTTTTAATAAAAGTTTCGTAAAATAGTTAATTAACCCATAAATTAATTATTTTATTTCAAAAAATAGTTAAGTTGAGAATAAATCACTTTATTTATTTATTAAATCATAATTATCCATGTGCACATTCAAGGACCAGTTAAACTCAAAATTGGAAAATCAATGCAAGTTGTTAGCTTTTTGAAACTCAACATCTTTTTGAGTTTTAAAGTTGATCTAAACTTCTAATTTGAGTTGAACTGTGCTTTTGCATGATTTTTGTGACTTAATTATCTTTATTTAAAAATAACTCAAAAATCAACCTGAGTTATTTGAGTGATTTATGGCTTTCTTCCATGAAACCTCCAAAGCCCTAGATTTCTATAAAATCAAGGCTTAGCTCTTCATAATTCATCTCATATTTTACACAATCACGCTGGAGAATTGGAATTGGAAGGATCAAAGCTTCTTGCGAATCAACATTGTTGTGAGATCAAGTTTGGTTTTTACATTCATTTAGATTCATTTTCATATCATTGTTAGCTTACTTTGCATGTTCATAGATCAATTTCATCTAGCATAGATTCATATCAAGTTTTTATTCCTTATTGCATCATAAAATCCAAAAAAAAAAAGATTAATTGCATTCAATTCATATCTAGATCAATTGCATTCAAATCCTTCATTTAGGTGTCGTCTAGGTCACTGATCTCGATTACAATCTGAGAACATCAATCTCGCACCTATTAGAATCCTTCCATGCATTATCTAAAATTTGATTAATTAAATATTTTACATATTTAATTAATTAGATTTAATATTTTCCACTTAATTGTTTAATTAAATTTAATTCTATCTATTATTAATTGTATTATTTAATTTTGACAATAAATCAAAACTCCTATGAATAATTGATTAAATTCTTATTTAATTAATTAAAGCATGTTGTCATTATTTAATAATATAATTTTTAATAAAAGTTTCGTAAAATAGTTAATTAACCCATAAATTAATTATTTTATTTTAAAAAATAGTTAAGTTGAGAATAAATCACTTTATTTATTTATTAAATCATAATTATCCATGTGCACATTCAAGGACCAGTTAAAGTCAAAATTGGAAAATCAATGCAAGTTGTTAGCTTTTTGAAACTCAACATCTTTTTGAGTTTTAAAGTTGATCTAAACTTCTAATTCAAGTTGAACTGTGCTTTTGCATGATTTTTGTGACTTAATTATCTTTATTTAAAAATAACTCAAAAATCAACCTGAGTTATTTGAGTGATTTATGGCTTTCTTCCATGTAACCTCCAAAGCCCTGGATTTCTATAAAATCAAGGCTCAGCTCTTCATAATTCATCTCATATTTTGCACAATCACGTTGGAGAATTGGAATTGGAAGGATCAAAGCTTCTTGCGAATCAACATTGTTGTGAGATCAAGTTTGGTTTTTACATTCATTTAGATTCATTTTCATATCATTGCTAGCTTACTTTGCATGTTCATAGATCAATTTCATCTAGCATAGATTCATATCAAGTTTTCATTCCTTATTGCATCATAAAATCCAAAAAAAAAAATAGCTTAATTGCATTCAATCTCATATCTAGATCAATTGTATTCAAATCCTTCATTTAGGTGTCGTCTAGGTCACTGATCTCGATTAGAATCTGAGAACATCAATCTCGCACCTATTAGAAGGTAGTAAATCACTTGGTTAGATTAGATTTCAATTTTGCACGATTTTGGTTATAGCTAACCTCTAATGTTTTACTGAAGTGTTGTGTCTACAAATCAGGTACAATTTTCACACACACATTTCTGGCGCCCACCGTGGGGCCCTGAAACGGGCTTCCCTTCATTTCTATCAATCTTTTATCATTTCTCTATCAAAACTCCCTTGCTGTTGCCTGTTCTGGTGGTATTCTCAGTAGGACGTTATTTTTTGTTTCTTTTTTGCTTGCAAAAAAGAAAAAAAATAAATTTTTTTGGCACTTTTTCTATCAAAGTTGTCCGTACAGTGTGATTTTTAATTTCGGTCCATACAGTTGTCGTACAAGTTTTCAGATTGTCGTACGAGTTTTGCAGACTGTCGTTTCATCAGACACCCAGTGTCGTACAAGTTTTATAGACTGTCGTTTCATCAGACACCCAGTGTCGTACAAGTTTTGCAGACTGTCGTTTCATCAGACACCTAGTGTCGTACGAATTATGCAGACTATCATTTTAGCGAACACCCAGTGTCGTCTGGGAGCATACCCACTGTCGTACGACAGTTGACTTTATTGAATATCATTTCATCACATACCCACTATCGTTTGGGAGCTCAACTATCATATGGTAGCATACCCAGTGTCGTACAAGTTTCTAGACTGTCGTCTGGGAGCATACCCACTGTCGTACGAGTTTTGGTACTAGATTTCAATTGTCGTTTCATTTTTGCAGACAGTTTGTCAGATTTGATTTTCAGATTTTGACTGACAGCTAACCCTAACAATTGAAATTTGCTATTTCTGATTGATTTCTGCTGATTTTGATTGGGAAAAGTGCAAGAATTGCTAAAAATTAGGTAAAATCTACTAACCGCGTTGCGAGGATCACCAGGTATTCCCCTTGTTCTAAAAACATTTTGATTTGGACTTAAAATAAATCTCTCACGTGTCAAGCTTGTGTTCATCTTTTCATGCTTTTGATCTATTTCTACACACTTGCATAATTTGATACTAGGTTGTGATCCCTTAAGGATTCATTAAGTAGTCTTAGAATACTTGTGATTGATCTTGATTGCTATCTTGGGTTATTAGACTCGCTAATCCATCGGCCCCTCATTTCCACCCTGTGGTTGCAATCTCAGTGCCATAAAGGGCAGGGGTCAACAGGATAAAAGCGTTAAGTGTTACACTTGGCAACCCTTTTGTGCTTTTAGGAACTCACTTGTTTTCTAAGTTGGGGACTCATTTTCAGCTTGTGTGAGGTGTTAAGTGTTCCACCTTGTGGACTCATCTCATATTCACTTTAAGGGTTAAGTGTTCCTCTTTCTTCTTTTTGGGTACTTTTGGTAGATTTGCTTTCGGGAATATATCTGTGCTCATATAGTAATTAGGCCCTATGAACACTATTCATGATTCTTGAGAGATTGGATTCCTAGAGAAATCTTTCTTGACGACAGAATCCTTGTAGGTAGGGAGGATATTTAGTGCATTTCACATTCAACTTGGTTAGTGTGTCTTCTCTTATTGATCGATACATTCTCTCCTAGGAGAGGTTGATAGATCATGTGGGGTTGACATCACGAGCTTTGGTGAATCAAAATTGGTTAGTGCACCTTCTCTTATTGATTGATACATTCTCTCCCTGGAGAGGTTGATAGATCACTTGGAGTTGGCATCATAGACCTTGGTGAAGCAAAACTTTGTCTTAGCGTGTCAAATTAATTTGCTTGCTTTGTTTGGGTTAAAAGTGAAAAGGTGTCAAAAAACCTTGGATCTGGAGCCAAGTCCCCTTGTGGTATACTATTGTGAGTCATCTTTAGAGAGAGTTAACCGTAGTGGACAATCCCTTCACAGGGAAAATTGCATTGACGGAACCTCAAGTGGTCATAGCCATTTTCGCCGTGGTAGTGACAGCTGCTATATAAATGTCCTTGTGGAAGAAATCTCCACGGGTATGGTTCATTGTTGGGTTGTCAGATCTCCCTAGCAGCTCCTGAAGATTAAGTTCTTGGACTGTGTCAAAACCCTGGTGCACCGGGATTGGAGTTCACCCCTTTGGATCATAAAAGTTGCAGAGTCAAACCATTACTAAAAACCCTAGCGAGGCCAAATTTTCATTTTATAGGGTATATGTGCATTATTACAAAACATTTTTGGAACATACACAATTAGCGCTTCTGAGGATTAGAACAAATAAGTCACTTGATTGTTCATGCGCAAGGTTGCTTTTGCCCTTGTTCATTATTTTCAGACATGCTTGAAATCACTTGCTTGCTATTTTGCGTGCTTGTTTATCTATCTGGTTATTGAAACAGACAAATTTGTTACAATTCTCAAATCTGGACATTGAAATTTGCAAACAACTCAAATCTGAAAACTCAAAATTTTGCAAAAATTGACGTAAAATCCTTTCTGGAGTCAAAAGTCATCTCAAGAGGTCAAAAAGTCATACGAGTTTCTATCAAGTGTCATTTCATTGCAACCCATCTGTCGTATGATAGCAAACCCAGTGTCGTACAAGTTTTCATGCCAGCAAATTCTCAAAGTCAAAATCTTGCAACTATCGTACGAGTTTTTCAACTATCGTTTCATTGCCTACCAACTGTTGTATGAGTCTGCAGAGTGTCCTTTGGCAAAATTTTGAAGAGTTGTCAGAAAATTGTCAGAATTGCCAAATACTTCAGCTTTTACAACCTATTTCTAGAATCTGTCATACAAATCACTGTGTCAAGAATAGAGCAATAGCCATTGAGAATCAGTACACATGTCTCAAAGAATCAGTACACAAGAGGAAGAAGCTCTAATCACTGCTATGATGAAGCAGCTGCAAGCTATGCAAGTCCAGCTTGACAAACTTGAGAAAGAAAAGGAACCTAAAGAGTTCTCCATGAAAAATCTATGCTCTTTTCCATTTGATAAAGACTTGTACATGTCACCATGCCCCCAGATAGAATTTGAGCAACGTGACAACCCTTATGATACCTCTTCCACAGAGAGTGACACATCCAGCTTTGGAGACTATGATGACTATGATGACAGATAATGTAATGATACCTATGAGACCTCTGTTCCTAAGAATCCTCCCCGTTGTTCATTCCCGCTTACTACAAATGGGCCATCACATTGGATAGATCGTGATGGTGATCCATATGATTCTGATTTTGAAAGAGACTTTGATGGCTTTTGTGGACAATACCTTGATTATGATCCATCTACTACTGCTGAGGACTATAAAATGCATCGTGCTAGCTTGAAACGTCAATACTACAAGGATCTCTCCTCTAGGAACTCCCAGACTGAAAATAAAGATTACACTCTCAAGCAAGATCATGTTAATGTTGGACCTTTATCTTGTGATGGTTCCCTTCCATCCCCTACTTCCTCCAATACCCATACATTTCCTAAAGCTTCCGAGTCTTTCAAATCTTTCACAGAACTTTCATCTGACACAAGCCCTGCTACTTTTCATGCAGTTCCCTATAGTTATCCTCCAGGGCTACCTCTTACAGAAACTCAAGCTAACCTTCACTTGGCTGCAAATAATTTCAATAATGATAAACCTAAAGAGCCTAAGCCTTCATATGATATAATGCCTACTTCAGCTAGTCCTTCACCATCTCTTCCAAAGTCTTCCATACCATTCCAACATGCTTCCTTGTCCTTAGAAGTGGCTCCATGTCAAGGGGACTCTAAAAATGATGAAGAAAAGAACATAAAGAAAGATCAAGATCAAGAACCCTCCATGTCATCCAATTCCTTTCATGATGTCTCTTATCCGTTTCATGGTTCTTTTGATCCTACAGACCCTTTTTCATGCATTCCACCCTATCAGAAGTCTTCTCCTAAGCAAGATCAAGTTACTATTGACACTGTTGAGCTTATTGACAATCAAAATAACCTTACTACACTTGCACTTTCCAAAGATGATACTTCCATTAAGGTTGTCAAAAATGGTGTTGTTACTTCCAATGTTAAGCCTATTGAAAATCAAGAGAAAAATTATACGCTTATGCTTTCCAAAGATCCTTGTCAAGATCAAAGTCTTCCATCTTCTTGTTCTACCACTCCATGTTCACTTCCACTTTCTACTCTTCCTAAGTCTTTGCAAGCTTTGAACAATCCTATCAAAGAAGGTGTTCATATTCAAGATGTCCATGATTCTATTGAAAATTCTAATGCTCACTCTAAAGATGCTGATATCCTTGGTTGTCATATAGATGCTGATGAACTTATTGATTATCCTTTTGCGTCTTCCACTTCCATCCTTGGACCTCTTTCACCACTACTAAGGGCTTCACGTCTGCCTTCCATCTTGGGTCCTTATGTCCCTTCACTTTCCCCTCCTAACTCTCCTAATTCACCATCCATCTTGGGTCCTTACGTCCCTCCATCTCCTATCTTTCCTCAAGATCAACATAGATGCATACCCTTAAATCCTTTTCATCCACCTACCCATCTAAACCAGTCATATCCTCCTTTTTCTTCCACAAGTCCCAAGTCTTTTGAAAGTAACTTGAATGTTCAATACAAGAAAAAGAAGCAATACAAGAATCCATCAAAAAAAGAGGATCACCATGTCTCCTCTAATAGACATGGAAACATAAAGTCAAAAGAGATATCTAAGAAAAAAACTATAAGACAAGTATGGGTTCCAAAATCCATCATTGAAGATATTCTCTCTAGATCATCAAAAGAAAATAAAAAGCCTATGGCTATATGGATTCCAAAGTCTCTCTTGAAAGAGTTTGGTGTTGAGCAAAAAATTAAATTGACATTCAAGCTTCCAAAGACTTCCACTTCATCTTCTTCCAAAAGCATTCCTCCATTTCATGTGCCTAAACCACAACCTCTGCTATCCATTCACCATATTCCTTCATGTATTCCTTCATTCATGATTCTTCCATCCTCTCACCACCCTTCAAGGTATGTGTTGATGTTGATCTTTCCTTCCTTTCCACCTACCCTTTTACAATCCTTCCATGCATTATCGTTCTACCTTCTATCATTTTTCCTCATTTTCCTATTCCTCCTATCTTACAACCTCGCTCGCTTTACATAAAACCTTATCCTCCATTTTTCTCTTCCATCTCCCTTTCCCTATCAGCATCTTTGAGCGTATCATTTTGAATCCTTGGCATATCATGGTTTATCCTTTCAAGGAGCATTATCTAAAAAGCTTGCCTTCTTCTAAAAAAAAATGAAAATGAAAAAAATAAAAATTAAAAATGTGCCTTGGTGAAAACCTGGAAATAGGCACCTTGGTAGAAAAAGTAAAGAAAAATTAATTCATCCTATGGTGAAAACCACTCCCTTGTGGTGCCTTGGATAAGTACCATGATGAAAACCTGGCAATCAAGCATCATGCGTAGTTCTTCTACATATTTCATCCATTCCATCTTCTCTCTTTGATCTTGACAATGTTGATCTATACACGAACATTTGGCTATCTTGTGAGCTATTTTACAGTGATCTTGCTTTCATTTCTTCCATGTTTAGCCTTCATATCCATCTTCCTCTATTCATTTTTGCCTATCCCTATCCTTTTCCCCTTTGGTCTTGATCTAAAAAGAAAAAAAGAGTAAAACACAGTGCTATGAAGCGTCTTGACATGTCTACTCCTTTGGATTGCATCTTATCCTTCTTTGGCATTACGCTTTTGTGACTTATCCTATGCCAGCCTTTCATTGCTTGTTCGAATGCACTTTACATGACAACTTTTCCCTAGCTTGAGTATTCTTGAGGAGTTTTCCCTTGAAAAAATTTTCTCTTCATTCTCCTTCATTCTCTTGTCTTCCATCTCATCGACCAGCTTGCCATTCCCTCTTATTCTCCACCTTGCTAGACATTAGGACTGCACGATATGATCTTGCTTGGGAGTTTGCAATGGAAAAAGATGCTATCAAGTATACCAAGTATCAGAACCAGTATCAGAACCAGTATCAGAACCAGTATCAGAACCAATATCAGAACAAGTACCAAAACAAGTATCAAAATAAGTATCAAAACACCTACTGGGGCTACACCTTTCACTTTAGTTTATGGGTCTGAAGCGATACTACCTATTGAGGTTGAAATCCCATCACTAAGAATCAGAATGCATGGTCTAGTAACTAATGATGACTACAGAGTTTCTAGGTTGCAAGAACTTGAACTACTAGATGAGCGCAGACAAGCAGCGTATGATCATCTCAGAGTATATCAGAAGAGAATGTCTAGAGGCTACAACAAGAAAGTCAGACATAGAGAATTTCAGGTTGGCGATCTAGTCTTGAGAGAAAATTCTAAAAATCAATCCCATCGAGAACACAAGGGGAAGTTCGAACCCAACTGGCTGGGTCCCTTTTTAATCACTGCTACTTTTGGCTCTGGTACCTATCAACTCTCAATGACTGAAGGAGAATAGCTCTAAGAACTAATCAACGTTCTCCATCTGAAGAAATTCTATGCCTAAGGCATTCATTCTATGGTAAAATGTCCTGAAAAAAATCCTAAAAATTAGAAAAAGTCCTTAAAAAAATGAACATCTTGGTGAAAACCTAGCAATAGGTGCCTTGATGATTCACAAAAAAATCAAAAATATCAAAAGTACAAAAAAAATGAAAAATACAAAAAAAAAAATGAAAAAAAAGAAAAAGTGCCTTGGTGAAAACCTGGAAACAAGCGCCTTGGTAGCAAAAATAAAATCTCTGCCAAGATGGTGAAAACTTGGCAAATGGGCGCCACTTGTTCCAAATGCTCCATCTATCAGTGCAATCTTGGTCTTTCCTAGCTTTTAGTCTTGCTTTAGTTTGTACATATCTCCCAGTTTGTTTTTGCATTTCCAATTTTCAATAAGTTGGTTTGTACACCAATCTGCTCAAGCGTCTGTATCCTATCAATGTTCAAACTTGGAAGCAATCAATGTTATATCCTATGGTCTCCCATGTATCTTAGACAGATCATATCTAGTCAGAGTCCTTTGAAGCTTCATGTGAGTCAGTTAGTCTGTCTTGTCTCCAGAAAGGATTTTGCATCTACAACAACAATCAAACACAAACTGAAAATAATATGTGCTTTTCATGCTTTTATCTCCTTGTATGTTTACTGATTCGCATTGAGATTTTTGCATATTGTGTCCCTTTGAGCTCTTCGATGATGTCCTTTATAGGATTTAGAGAGTGATGACTGGGGGCATAATCTTTTCTTTGTCTTCTACTTGTATGTGAAAATCTAAAAACTTTAAAAATTTTAGATTGCAATGGTGTCCGACTATAAGAGCCTCTATCTCGAATTGGATGGCCATGCATACCTCGACCATTGATACCTAGATAATTCAAGAAATTTTGATCTAACTATTGTCTTTTTGAGTGAGTTCTTTCTCCTACTGTGAAACACGATCTTACCTAAGGATGTGAACGATAAAGGGTCACTACGGGTAATTCACATTGGATTTAGATTTGATCTTTTGGCTGTTTGATGTGTTTGTCATGCAAGGCATATTCAGGTCATCACGATGTTTATGTTTTGATGCTTATACAAATTGCTATATCAAAATGGACATGATATTCAGGTCATCCTGGCGCTTATGCTTTGATGCTTATATCTAATCCGACATTCTGAAAACAACATTAATATTCATATGTCCATGGTTGCCTAGCCAGTGGGTGTTGTATTGATTCTTGCACATATAAATCGATATTCATATGTCTATGGTTTCATAGCTAGTGGGCATTGTATTGATTTATCTGGTTACCTAAAAGTTCAATGATGATAACAAATCGACACATGATCAGTGACTAGGTCCTAGGTCTTAGGTTGCATTTTATCTTGCATGTCTCTTTGCATTTTGCATGTTGCATGATCTCACAATGGCTAAACGAACTTCAATGCTTAAACAATTCTCCACTTGCATCTTTAAATCTAACAAGAGCTGAATCTCACATGAAGATTCCTCCAATGAAGAAGCAACTAGAATCCTTTTTCAGGATCAAAATTCAAATCTGAGATCATTCATATTATTAACTACTTGCATATTCGACCTTCAATCATAGTAGAAATCCAGTATTCAACTTAACTGATTATCTAACATCAAACTATCAAAATTTCAACTTGGTCAACTATGGTCAACTCATGGTTTAACCTAGTCCAACTTGGTCTCCAGGACCTCCAAACGATGCAGAATGCATTCACCGGACGTGTTTAACCACTTCTCTAATCAATTAACATGCTTCTAAACTATAATGCTGACTTTTCTTGTCAGATTTCAATTTTAATCCCGAAGGGGGCATGGTATTGCACATCAATTCAAAGTCTATAAATCAAAATTCTATCAATCAAATCTATCAATATCTTTCATCAGTAAACAAGATAACAATCACGTCTAGTTATTGATTCATCAAAAAAAAGTCCTCATCGCTCGGGGTAAATCTATCATCACTTGGGGCATATCAGATTCATCGATCCATATTAATCTGGTATTCTCTTAATCTTGTAATCTGTATTAGCTTTTCACAACGATCAGTTCATTAGTGTTATTTCCTTGGTTCTTCGACAACTGAAGGGTTTGGATGTGATACCTGCTAGTTCTGCTAAGACAATCGAGTCTAGAATGGGTGACTCACTTCTTAGCAATCCTAAGGTTTGGAATCAGGTGTTATGACACTCTTTCGCAATCATCGGCTCATCATTGTTATAGTGAACATTATCTTTGGTCATTCAGGACCTATTATCTCCATATCAAATCAATATCAATCAGCTTCTGTCTCATATCAATTATCAATTTCAAACATCAGTTTCATATCTTTATCAAACATAGACTATCTTTGAACCACTGCGCTTCGCACAGTAATTCAAAGAGGGGCAAAATGTAATACACCAAAAATGGGCTATAAGTTCATTAATCTCCTACATCTTCAATTCGAACGAAATCGACATCAAAGTCCTAATCTAAGGCACATCTAAACATCATCGAATCATAATTGATTATCTTAAATTCTACATCGGGGAATATTCCTAGTAATATTCCTAATCATCATAATTATCTTTAATTTTATAATTATTTGGCAATAAATCACATTTATCCTAAAATTTGATTAATTAAATATTTTGCATATTTAATTAATTAGATTTAATATTTGCCACTTAATTGTTTAATTAAATTTAATTCTATCTATTATTAATTGTATTATTTAATTTTGACAATAAATCAAAATTCCTATGAATAATTGATTAAATTCTTATTTAATTAATTAAAGCATGTTGTCATTATTTAATAATATAATTTTTAATAAAAGTTTGGTAAAATAGTTAATTAACCCATAAATTAATTATTTTATTTCAAAAAATAGTTAAGTTGAGAATAAATCACTTTATTTATTTATTAAATCATAATTATCCATGTGCACATTCAAGGACCAGTTAAACTCAAAATTGGAAAATCAATGCAAGTTGTTAGCTTTTTGAAACTCAACATCTTTTTGAGTTTTAAAGTTGATCTAAACTTCTAATTCAAGTTGAACTGTGCTTTTGCATGATTTTTGTGACTTAATTATCTTTATTTAAAAATAACTCAAAAATCAACCTGAGTTATTTGAGTGATTTATGGCTTTCTTCCATGCAACCTCCAAAGCCTAGATTTCTATAAAATCAAGGCTCAGCTCTTCATAATTCATCTCATATTTTGCACAATCATACTGGAGAATTGGAATTGGAAGGATCAAAGCTTCTTGCGAATCAACATTGTTGTGAGATCAAGTTTGGTTTTTACATTCATTTAGATTCATTTTCATATCATTGTTAGCTTACTTTGCATGTTCATAGATCAATTTCATCTAGCATAGATTCATATCAAGTTTTCATTCCTTATTGCATCATAAAATCCAAAAAAAAAAATAGCTTAATTGCATTCAATCTCATATCTAGATCAATTGCATTCAAATCTTTCATTTAGGTGTCATCTAGGTCACTAATCTCGATTACAATCTGAGAACATCAATCTCGCACCTATTAGAAGGCAGTAAATCGCTTGGTTAGATTAGATTTCAATTTTGCATGATTTTGATTATAGCTAAACTCTAATGTTTTACTGAAGTGTTGTGTCTACAGATCAGGTACAATTTTCACACACACAACAACTAATTCAAATTTTCTAAGAAAATTTCTCTCAAACTTTATTGAAAGCTACTCTTACTTTTATTATTTCAAAATGTATTTGCTAACAATGTATTGTTCAGGACATCAAGTGCAGACGACTCCTCCTAGAAGGTTGACTGAAGTCCATCCAAAATTGTCAAGTGCAATGTCGACAACAAGGGGCATGCAAACATTGATGCCTTCATGGTCTATGCCTGGTAAATCCTTATTTTTCTATATTTGGTTTTGTGTTAATTATGATTTGATGATTTGTACTTTAATCTTGGGTGCATCTCATAGTGGATTAATTTTGTGGAGTAGGAGATACATCGGTGCCACCTGCTACACTAGATACAGATCAGAGTATCTGTATTGGTGATAATTCACCATCATTTCTTAGATCTACCTATGTTTCTAGCTCGGGAGTTATGCAGATGTTATTGTTGATTGATGATAAAGAATTGATACCTTTAAAATGTCTTAAGCTTCCAGGTACTTTAAAATTATTATTATTTATATTGTAATATGCATTTACCTATTCATAAAAAGTTTTGGATTGATGATCCTATGACATTTTTGCAGGAAATGATTCTTTTTATAAGATGCTTAATGACTTCACATTGAAGATATTGGGGCCCACCATATGTACAAGGTGGAGCATCATAAGTGAACTAACCCTATCCCACTATTTTTATTTCATATCATTAATTGGTACAATATTTTTCCTTTCATTCAAGCCTTTTCTTTTACTATATTCAAGGTACACAACTTTAGTTAATTTTTCTATCTAACAATTTTGTATTTTTTCTTAAAAGGTGGAACTTGCAAGAAAAAAATTAAAAGATTAGCTCATAAAATATTTAGAGCATGAGTTTGGTAGTAACATTTTTTAAGAGAATCAAATTTAAGAAAAAGTTGCCAAACATCTTAAGACTGTGAAGGACTCATATAGAAGGAGTCTTGTCTAGAACCCAAAGTATGAGTGTCCTTCATTTATTTCAGTGAGGCATAGGAATGAGTGCATTTTGGATGTAAAGGAGAAAGGGGATACTCAAAGAGGAATTACACGAGCAAATGAGAGAAGAAGGTATGTGATAGTATTAACTACTAGTCGAATGTAATAATGCACTAATTAGTGATCTTTATATCTATATCATGTAACATATTTCAAACTTTTCATAGGTTGTAAGACACATCAAAGGCAACAAAGGCTAGAATACAAATGATTGGGTGCACAAACTTGGCTCTGGTGGATATTCAAAAACTAAAAAATGAATTGTAAGTAGCAATAAATGAATTCCATATCAAAATTATTTATAAAATAAAAATAATTTTGTTTAATCAAAAAATGCAGGGCTTGGAATTTAATTTAGAGGTCACAGTAGAACACAAAAAAATTTCCTTCAAGGAAGGCTATCAAGTCGTGGGTGAACGCCTACGCCAAGCTTCCACTAGCCCAACCCAAGAGTCTCTTGCATTGGTTAAATAGATAAATATGCCAAAAAAAATATTTGAAATTGAATACTTGAGCAACAATCTATTTGATGTTAATTTCAAACATAAATTGACTATTTTTATTTTTAAAAAGAAAACAATGATAATAATGTGCATGACATTGGAATGCAGCCTCGTAATCCTAACACAGAACCTACGTTGCATGATGAAGGCCCTGATGTGCATCGTAGTGTCGATGGAGGTGTTCATTTTCTATTAAAAATTAATTAGGTAATTATTAAAAAATTTAACATTTTAAATTGAAATTGGTGTAACCTTTTTTGTGTATATTTTAGAGCATACAAACCTTCATGCTGAACAAGTGGAGGATGTTCAGAGTGATCACCATGTAGATGATGTGGCACATTCTGGTAAAGAAAATCTATGTTTTTTTCTTTGAAATTTATTTTTTGATTTATAGTTCTTTTAATTAATGAGATACTTGTAACACTAATATAAAATGGTGTGAATTTAACCCGTGACATAGTTGTTATTGCAGCAGACCCCCCTTTGGCGCAGCAGCCTCTTGTTCCTAAACAGATGAGGATAAGACATGTGTTGAGATTAGAACTAGTAGTGGAGGGTAATGACAAGGATATTGATGCTCCACTTAGCTGTTACCTTAGAAAATGAGCAAGAAACAAAAAATGAAATGATTGTAATTAACATTTTCTTGCTAATGAAAGAATGTTATCTTAATGGATGTAATTTTGTACTAGTAAATGTTGATGAATGACATGTTAATGAATTATTCATGAATGTTGTGTGTTAATGAATTTTATGTGTTAGTGAATGTTATGTGATTATAATGATTGAATGTTATATTTCAAAGATGGATGAATGAATGAATGAATGATATTAGATGTTAATGGGGAATTTAGAGTGATGTTAGAGGGGGGAGGGGCCAAATGAGCTTCCACCTGCACGTGGTTGGCCTTGTTAAGTAGAGAATATTAAAATATTCTTGAAACCAAGTGAAGCTTAGACTAAACCAATGACATAGATTAAATGGTCAAAAACACCTCCTTCTTATTCCATATTATTTCTCATTCACTTTAAGAAATGTTTTACTTCTTAAACATGTTCATCAACCAATCTGCATCACCATTTTCATCCAATTCGATTTATAGATAAGAGAGTAAAAATTGCAAAGTAAAGCTTGATAGAAAATCTCAAATATATGTCTAACAAAGAATAACATTTTATAAGTTCTATGGCTCACTAAGCTTGATAGGATAATGGATGGATGGAATTATATTAGGGATGGTGGCATTTATGTTATTAACATCAAAATATGTTAGATCCACCTTGGGTAGACCGTAGGAGTAATTTTGTCAAGTTTTGCACAATATTGCAAAATGTTGTCAGCAACATTTGTTGCAAAAGTTGCTAAATGACAACTACTCTCCACCTATTCATCTAATCATCAAACTCTTGTTCCTATGGTCATTTATCTAGGGCCTATGCAAAATCAACTTCATAATCATCTCCAGATCAATTTGTTGGTTCTAACACATCATTATGGATACAAAAATCCATATTCCATCATCCAATGCAACTATTCTTAATGGAAAATGCTTCCCAAGTGACTGTGGTGTCAAATTGGCTCTCCTTCACTCAACAAATTCCACCATTATGTGGTCTTCAACATCAAAACCCCTTATCCTTGCATAGGAAAATTATAATACAAGGATAATATACATCTTTTAAACCTCTCCCGCCAATCACAGTAGCCACAGGGATGGGGGAGTTACATCAACTTAAAGGATTTCAACCCAGAAATGCTGACTATACCCAAAAAATCAGTCATAGACCCAAATACCAGTCAATCTCTCTATCTCAAGAACAATCCAAACATGATATAGTTTCTTAAAAATTTAAATAAAATACTAGTCTGTGATTCTACATTATCATCCCATCAAGATCATGTTCTAAATGAACATGAGAATTTACTATTACCTTGTTGTGGTGGACTGTACCCATGGGCAAAGACACAATTGCAAGAATTATTGGTGTTTATTGATTGGATACATTAAAAAAAATCCCCTTACATCACCAACTCTACATCATGTCTCCAAACCTGTGGATCAACATCGATATAGACTTATAATTCCCTAAAACCAACTGCAACCATTTCTAACTACCCCAAAACTATCCCTAAACAATCTAAAATTGACTATCTCAATAATATGTGATTTAAAGATGTTTGAACTTGATCTAATATGCACCACACATGTTGACAACACTCCTCAAGTATGGTTTATGGACCTCCATATTGATATTAATTCTTTGTATTCAAAAAATTTCAAATAAACTAGATAGTTTTAAGTTATACACAAGGACATATAGAAGTTATACTTTATGTAATCAAGTATTTCCAATATTGCCTTCCTTTAAAATGATTGCTTGGTTGAAAGAAAATAAAGCTAATATGTACTACCATTTAAATCTATGTCTACTATTTAGGATAAAGATTTTTTAGATAAAGTATGATACTTTCACTTCTTTTCATATATACTCCAAGCCCATTATGAAAGAAACTCTATAAGTGCTAGGTATTTTGCATTGTCACACTTCTTTTCTCTTCTTCCATCTTGTAGATCCACTACTTTTTCTATTTTTTTGTTGAGCATTCTGTTAGCACTTAAACTTGTAGATGATTAAAAAGGATTGAGAAAACTCCTGAAATCAAAACTCATGTACTCCCAACAGATGCATCTAGCACAATTCAAAAGCTAAGGTAATAAGGTTTAAAACCTTCTTCACTTCTAGTATGAAACTTAAGCGGGTTTACCTTTCTTAACAGCTTCTACAAAGCATTACAATAGTGTTCTATGTGCTTGACATAGATAGTTCAAATCAAAAATATGCAACAAAACTAAATTGAACAGATTATTTAATTTTTTGGTGGTGAATACATGAAAATGAAGCAGTAACCAGTTCCTTATTCATTGGGCATCAGAGTCAAACCCTACATCAATAGAATCCTACCAAAATAAATGAACTAAAACTTAAATGAAATTCCTAACACTCCATTCTCCCAATTGCTAACCTTGCTATCAAATTCATACATGGATAGTTAATTCCCAAAGACCTCCCTTAAGATTTATTCTTTCCTTGAAAGAACTTAAGCTCAACCCCTATATCTACCTTGTCAACAATGCATTAAAGAGCCTTACAATTTAATACATAAGAGAACTTAAACATCCATACATGAAGACAACCAGAAATAGAAAAGAAGTTCTAGTATTTTTGTATTAATATATCAATTGTATCAATACACTTTTACAAAGACTTGTAAGAAATAAGATCCTATATTCAGAACTTTCTTTACAAAGTATAATCAACCAGCCTTTGCAAAAGAAGAAAAATTTCTATTTATATCACTGGCTATCTTGGAATCCTCAAAGAAAGGATGCAACAAGCTTCAGATAGCCAAGAAAGAGACTTGCACTACAGAAAAAAAAAAAAAAGTACAAAAATGATGACAAAAGAATGGAGAAATAGAAAACAACTTCCAAACAAATGGAATCTTCATAGCTGACACCTTCGTCTGAGGATATTTCAAAACATTTTCTTGAGTTTGTTGCATGAATGATGACCACCAATACAAGCTAACTTACATCATTCTTTGTTTCATACATGCTCTCCCTAAATTTCTAGATCAGGTGCTAGGTGTACTTTACTCTTCTTCTACCTCCAGCTCCATGACAGTTGGCTTCTTTTTCTTTTGCTTTGTACTTTTATCCTAGGAAGCTACATTGTCATCTGAAGGCCAACTATAACCCTACAAGTCTTACAATGATTTAATTTGCAACTCCCACCTGGAGTCAGTGATGCCTTTAATATCTGTAACAAACTTTCTGTAATCATTTTCAACTTTTATCAAGTTGTCAATTATGTTGTTACATCCTTGTAAGTACAAAGAACTATCACCACTGAGGAAAGCCTCTTGCTTAATTATTATTAGGCCCATGCTTGACTTCCACTCATCCATACTGATTATTCTTCCATCATCACTATAAATAGAGGGAAAATACCAACTATAATCTTTATCAAACAGGGCCATCTTGGCCTTTACCTGATTTGATTTTCCTTTAAAAAACTTTGAAATAGCACTAACCAACCCTATCTTTTCATACACTTTTGTGACTACCTCAGGGATATCATGCCTATGTGGCTACAAGGCATCAAGCTTCTCAAACTACATACTCCTTGTTGGTTCTTCAAAAGATTTTACACTCCAAGAGATACCAGTATGCCTATGATTGATGTTAAGGAATGGTTAATTCCAAATATGGGAAATCTATAAGCAACTGGACCAACTATAGGGACAAGACTTCCCTCTTCACTTCTGGCTCTACAAAATCAAGGCGGGTACACCTGATCTAATAGATATAACTCTATTTTTACCTAATACTGGATCTTACAACAAATGACAGTGAGAAAGTACTAAGTAACAACCTATTACTCATTGACTCTCCATCACTAGGTAGAACAATATATAAAGTAAATAAAATGTAAAAGATTCGTATTAATTTAATGTTTTCAGGATTACAAGATTTCAATCATTCCATACAAAGAAAAGATGGGAAAATATATGCTAGTGACCTATCCATTGGGTAGAATATCAGAAGACAAAATGAATACAATACTATTTGAAAGATAAATGGTCTTGAAACATAAATACAAAATACTACAAATCTTTCCTACTTATAGAAAATCCCTAAATAGATTCAGTAAACATGCATCTCACTTACAACAATATTTAATCTAATCCTAGATCAGAACTCAAAGCTAAACACATACATATAAATCTTTGAAAGACTTAAAGAATTACTGAATAAACTCATAGGAGAGACAAAGACTTGATATTTGTATTAAGTGTAACCTTGAACATTGCATACATCATACTCTGAATCAATAAGCTTGCAAAATAGCAGCAACAACTTGTACTTCTTTTCTATTTCTTTGATAAAATAATACAAAACTTTACAATCCTCAACTGAGAGTTAGGGTTTCAAAGTTTATGTCTTTTTAACTCCTAGACTCTCAATGCCTAGAATGATCATGAAAAATCCTTTATATACAAGGAGATGCAACAAGCTACTGATCATTCTAGGGTTTGCAAAATTTCTAACTTAAAAACCTTTAAAACAACAACAAAAAGTTTACAATAAATACACAAGTCAACCAAGTGAAATATTTGTAGCCGAGTGACCTTGCTTTATGTCTTCAATACTATCCTTGGCTCCCTTCAACAAATCTAATTTGTAACATCTTGTTGTCCATCCTACAATGAATGTCCTCCTACATCTCAACAACCTTTATGACTCAAAAAGTAACTACCTTTACTTGCTCTAGGAGCCTAGCGGAGTATTAACCTTTTCAACATGAGGTATGTACTGATACCTCCATTTATTGTACACCTCCTTGCTTGGGAACTCAAAATTGGCAAACTCAGTCCTCTTACTTCATAACTATTCCCATTCATTTTCAATCTGAGTGATCTTATGCTAAATATTACCAAACATTGATTTGGCATTTATTAACAACTTGATAATGCTGCTAATAGAAAAAGTGTCATTCAGGACACCAATCACCCTTTTTGACAAAAGTGCATCCATCTCTTCTCTCCATAGATATGCTTCTTTAAATTTTCCCTTGTCTGTAAAAATAGTGGGCACCAGCTCATAGTTTGAAAGCATTAATTTAGCTTTCAACATACTTGATCTTTTGATAAAATTATCTAAAATGATGCCATACTGTACCATTTTCTTCACAATCTGATGCACTAGCTTAATCAATGGATCAAGATCCTCTTGGCCCTTTGATAGCATTTGAAACAACTTCACATTAGAAGATCTCTCAATCCATTTCTTCAAAATTGGTGACATTTTAGTCTTCTCCTTATTTAAAGTTTCAAATAATGAATATAATGTACTGGCATGAATATGGAAAATGGAAGGCTTCAAATCATATGAAAACTACATGATTGCATCTGTCATTTTCTCTTCATACTTCTGGTTTGCCAAAGCTATGGCCTTCACATTTTCATCTTTTTCCCTCTCTAGTTGCACTCTTATTTCCCTCAATTTATTGGTCTCCTCTGTTAATATTTGTTTCTCCCAAATAACCCTTGCATCCATACTCACCTCTGGGTAGGGGGATGGTGGTAACTCAACAATTAGGCTTGAGGATGAAGCTACAATAAGCTTGTCATAAATTACCAATTGGGGATACATGTGGTCCTGGGGCCCTGATAACTGAGCAATCAACTTTTCCTTTTGAATTAGCTCTACCTTGAGCTCATTGTAAGATTTGAGAACCATTTCAAATTTGAGCCTAAGCTCCTCCTTTTCTTGAGCATCCTTTTCTACCACTTTAACATTGAACTTGGCAGTCTTTAGAATTAAGTTTGATGCTTCCACACCAGAAGTTTCACCTACTCTTTGTACCAACAAACTACTTGCATATCCTATGGAGAGAGCTTCCTTTCTTCCTTTATCTTCCTCCCTCTTTAGGGACCACATGACCAAGGCTGCATGATCCTCCAAGAAAGCAATGCCCCTAGCAGCTTGCAATGTCAAAGGCAATTGCATCAGCAATGTCCCACATTGGAAAAATTAGCACTCCTACAGTATGAACCATGGCCCTTCCTTCCTCAGGAGTAATTTTTTCAAACTACTTGACCATCTCTACCTTGGTCTCACTTTCTATTTTTGTTATGTCTTTAGCAAGGAACTCTTCCCTCTTCTTCTCATAGATCTCTTTGTATTGATTTATTTTCATTCTCCATAAAAATTGGGAGAATGCCCTACTCTTGACAAATTTTTCATCAACAAGAAGAGAGTCACTAGCTTGCTTTAAAATAGGGTCCAATTTTTTACCCTCAAATTCATCAATGTTAACATCCATGGGTACCTCTTTAGGAGCCTCAAGCATCCCTTCTTGCAAGTCATCATTAGAAACAAAAATGTTTCCCTCATTTCTCAATTGTACTAGCTGCTCTGCTACCCCATGTTCATCTAATTAGATAGGGGATTGAGAAGGAGAATAAGCTTCCTCTCCTAGCATTGATTCTTCTTGTCTCTACCTCTTAGGTGAGGATCCCTGCATTGTTGATTCATCCATGGGCCTTTTCCCTTTAGAAGTAGAGGGAATATCCTCACTTCTCCAATGTGGTTGTAAGAGAACAGTGTATCCACTTCTCTTCTGCATTGTATAGACTCCCCTTGGGGTCAGCTTCATATAATTAGGCTAGCTCAAAATTTTCCTAGCTCTTTCAGGGTCTGTCTTGCTTACAGCAGCCCTCTTTTCATTCACTGCATGCATGATGCCTTCAAAATGCTCCATTAGGGCATCCACTTTCCTTGCCCATGGCTCAAATCCTTTTAATGGGTCATAAGCCTTGTCAAAATTCTGAATGAAATCCACAAATTTATTGTAAATGATCCAATTCTCTTTTTTAAACTCTTGAGTTTGGAGGTCACACTCATTCGTTATCACATCTTTGGGAAAATTAAATTTATGCTCAATATGAGCACACCTTATTTTATATTTAAACATTCCTGAGAGGAAACCCTCTGTATCTACACACCTTACCATTTCTCTAGTCATTCTATAGGGCTACAAAACTTTGTTCAAATGCACCCATCCTCCCTTTGTAATCACATACTGATGTGCTATAGTAATGTCCGAGAAGAAAGTTCCCCTTCCCTTGCCAGTGAGAGTGGTTTCCTATAGGTCGCCAATCTGTCTCAATATTTTAGCAGACCCTATTTTTAATGGGACCTAATAAGGTAAAATGTATGGTGCCACTTTGCAACCATAAACCCTAAAAACTATAGAAACAGGATATAGAATGATGTCCCCAAAAATTATGGACTATGGTGATGTCCTGACAATATTCCTTTGGCCTGATTAATCTTAGCAACTCTCTTGGCATCCTTGGATTGTCAAAAACAAAAGATTTCTAAGGCTTGAGGCAAAATCCCTATCAAATTCAATGTAACTGGCATCAATTATGTCCCATGATAGGGTTGTAGTCCATAGTTGTACTGGAAGTGTTTCTCAATTCCTCTCTTTCACAATATTTATTGTTGAGCTAAAAAATTTCTCACCTTTGTAGAGGAACATGTGCATAAGCATCGAGTACCACCCAAAAGGCCTACTAACCTTCATGTCCTTAATTCCCATCAATCCCTCATGGATCAAGTCAGCTAGATGAGATGCAAAATCAAAAATTAGTGCCAATTGGGGGTGTAGAGATTGTACCATCATAAACATGTATGGGACTGGCATATGAGTTGCTTCATTATGCCCTAGAATTAAATTCAATGATTTATAAACCTCCTGTGCTCTCTTACTAAACAAATTGAGCCTAAAAGGCTCTGGCATGCTTGGACTAATGACACACATGGATCCAATCTCATCTAGAAATTCCCTTAGAGGCCCTGCTCTCAAATAATCCCTCTGTGCTTCATATATTTCTATAAATTCTGTGAAATCAATTTTCTCTAACCCCACAGAATGGTCATTTAGTGAAAAAATTTCCCTAATCTCATCTTCTATAATACTAATTAGGTCCTTCCCATTTACATCCTCGACACACTTTGTCACAGGATCATAGCATTTAGCAATTTACATCAATAACTTAGCATCCATAAACACACTAGGAACCACCAATTTTCCTATATCAAACTATCGTATGTTACTAAGGGGGGCACAAGAATTTCTTTGTGAGTATGCTGATCTAAAAAAAATAAGACCATTATGATTTTCACCAACCCTTGCATCTCTCATCCAACTCCCTCTGTCATGGAGTGCCTCTGCAAAAAAATCCCTAGGGTTTCTTAGAACTAACTCCTTTAACCTAGCTACCCCATTATCTAAATGTGGTAATAACTGCATTAAATCTTCAAAGACTCCTCTTTTGTTGTACTCTATCTGACTAGACAGGTTTCTTTTTGGTGGAATTTTGAAACTAGGGCTTTTATAAAACAATATATGAATACACAAGAAAACCCTAAAAATGATCAACTGGAAACACAAATTCCTTCACAATTCCTTCAAAGACTTCAAACAACTTTATACTCAGAAAAGAAACCTACTAGGCACCTCCAAATTCTTTGCTTGAAATCACCCCGAGAGGAAAAAATGATTTTGCCAGAAATGCTTATGAGAATGGTGAATAGAAACAATAATTCAATTTTGATGTATAGCATTAGCAACTGCCTACAATCTATCCACATGTAACACATTGAATCTGCCATTACTGAAAGTTGGTAGCCTCAGTTATTCACAAGATGCAAAAAATGTCACTGAGCAAAAATTTGAATTCAGGTCATTGATTCATTTCTTCTCCAGTGCATTAGATGGTTGACAAGTCCAACAACATAACCTTGTATTACTTTTCCCCAAATAAGTTCTCGACCAATGAGAACATTTCAATAAAGGCATATGAGGAAATAAATAACTTAACTTTATCTCGATCTAAGTGGACAGGTGGCACTTCGTCGCTAAAGCACAAGCATAAGACTTGATCATCTTCATCCAGTGGTGTAACGATAGCCACAAGATTCTTTCTAACTTTCAGTGCTTTATCCATTCCTGAAGAGGTGACCCCACCTTTCCTTTAGAAATTCTATCAAATTAGGAAGCACCATGTTAGACAAGTCAATGGCAAAGAAGCCCTAACTTTATCCTTTTTGTCAAACACACTGGCCACTTTGACATGTCATTATTACCCTCAGCCAATCAAAAATGAGTACATCATCAAGAAGTCAGCAATAAAGGACCCACCAAATGGTCCCCATCTTTTGACAAGATCTATGGTTGTCGTTATACCGCTGACCCTAAAAATGTGCAACTTACCCCAGTGATATAATGACAACTGTGAGATCTTGTTGCATCTTAATCATCTGGAAAAGATAGGCCCCACTGTGACACATCACTAATTTGTCACTGAATCAAAAATTGCCACGTTGTGAAGAACCAACAAGTTGGCCTATTGACCTTTTCACTCTCAGTTCAAAACATCCTAAAAATTTCCACGTCATAACTCCCAGCAACCAATCAGAAGCATACATGTGAATGTGACCTAGCACCCTCAGGGCCCACTTCACACTTCAATCCTTAAAGAGAACTGGATGGTCATCGCTATACCGTAGGCTTAAATTCCTTACATCTTTTATCAATAGTATAACGACAATCATCAAATCAACCTGCTATTTAACCCTTTGAAAAGTCTGACCCCATAGATGCTACGTCACTAAAAATAGATGTCAACCCAGGGGAAATGCCACAGACACTGACAAACCAAAACCTACCACTATCAGTGTAACTTTGATTGGACACTCAGTGCTAAAGTGCGATGCTTAAACGGCTATCACCTTGGTCCAATGGTATAGCGAGAGCCATTGATGTGACCCGTTCTTTAAATGCCAGCACACCCTTATACCAGATGGGACCGCTTAGACAGGTGGTGCTTCATCGCTAAAGCACATGTCAAAGATTCTGACAATGGGCAGTCTTGTAGTTCAATGACAACCACATATTTGAAGGGTTTGATACTATTGAAATATTTATCAGGAACTTAGCCTTTGAAAGAAACAATTAGTTAAAAGGTACCCCGATTCCAAAACCTAACCGCATAACACATGAAATGATGAATAAAGGGGGTCAAAAATAACACATGCTTTATTAAGGGGATTAGTGAGCCAAAAAGTAACATGAAATTATAACAAGACTTAGGACCGGTTAGGGCTTTAATCAAAATTAGGGTTTTCAACATGAAACATTACCATTAGGTCAACTACTTTTATTATTTTTCAAAAATACCAACATGAATCCTAAAAAATTTGTATAGTGATAACAGTGGCTCATGCTTGGGGATGTGTATCTCTTGTAGATACAACAAGAAAACTAGAATCTCCTGGAAGAGCAAACTAGAAAAATAGGGGACTATACACAAAAACCGCAAAACCATACCTGTACGGCGGCTCAAAAACTCTTAAGAGAAATAAAATTTCAAGAATTGACCATAAACTGGAAATTCCATGAGCTCTCCTATTAAACTTCTCAAAACATATGAATTTGTTCCCCATTTATCCTCAATAATATATGGTCCCAACTAGATGGGATCAAATTTCCCATGCTTGCCCTTATCTTCGAGTCTTGCATTCCACATTAGGACCATATCACCATTTACAAAACTCCTTTGAGTAGTCCTTTTATCATACAAGATTTTGCACTGGGCCTGTAGCCTCTCATTCTTATCATGTGCTTCATTTCTTACCTCATTTAATTGAATCAAATTATTCATTCTGACTATCATATCTTCTTCCACATCATCATCATATGCTTGTATGAATTGATACATCTGTAATAAATATTTTTTGGGTAATCTTGCATTAATCCCATATACCAAGTCAAAAGGGACACATCCTATTGCTTTCTTAACTGTAACCCTGTTAGCCCATAAGGCTTGTAACAACCTAGAGTCCCAGGCCTTCTTATTTTTATCAAGGATTCTTTTTAGAATTTTAATCAAAATCTTGTTGCTAGATTCTGCCTGACCATTTCCTTGTGGATGATAGGGAGATGAATATGAAATCTTTATACCATTATTTTGATAGAAGCAAACAAACTCTTCTGACCTAAAACACATTGCATTATCAACTACCACAATTTTTGGGCAACCAAATCTTGTCAGGATATTTTGCATCATAAAATCTGTTACCACTTTGCTAGTTGCTCTTCTTGAGGGGATTGCTTCAACCCACTTGGTGAAATAATCAATTGCCACCAAGATATAAGAATGTCCACCACTGGAATTATTTGGGATTTCACCAATGAAATCCATACCCCACTTCTAGAAAGGAGCCTGAACAGAAACAGGTCTGAGAGGTAGATTTCCATTGAATTTTAATTTTCCTACAAACCTTTGACAAAGATCACACTTCTTTACAAACTGATGAGTATCTTTGAAAATTGAAGGCCACCAAAAACCCAATCTAATGATCTTATGGGTTGTTTTCCTTGCCATATAATGTCCTCCACAAACCCCATTATGCATTTCATCCATCAGAAGTTTAGCCTTCTCTTGATCCACACATCTAAGCAAGACACCCTCATTACTCCTCCACCATAACTCACCATTTATAATTGTATACCTTATAGATTGAAGCTTAATAGTTCTTTTCTTATTTTCATCCAATTTAGGAGGCAAGACCATCTTTTACAAATATTTGACAATGTCCTTGTACCACTCACAACAATCCATGTTACATACAAAAGGTCTCTGATCCTCTTCCAACATGTTTATTTGGTTTGCATTTAGATTACTTTGGGCCATCAACTTTGCTAGGCCTAATCCTCTTACCAACTTTGTAATGTGGATATCAATATTAAACTCTTGAATCCTATTAATCCACCTACATCTTCTTCCCAAAATCTCTTGTTGGAGCAAAATGTGCTTGACTACAGCACTTGGAACATAGGAAACCACTGTGGCTCCCACCAAATAGCATCTGAATGTTATAATGGCCTTTACCAAGGCATAAGCTTTCTTTTCAATAATATCATAATTTAATTCCTCTACCTAAAAAGTCTAGCTGAAAAAGGAAATAGGTTGTTCAAAACCATCAGCATTTTTTTGTTATTGCACTACAGCAATGGTATGGGCAGATGCAAAAGAAAAGATCTGCATTGGTTTTTTGTAGTCTGGTGTCTTCAAGACTGGGGCATGCTTGATATCCCTTTTGATATCACTAAAGGCCTATATTACCTCCATGTTCCATTCAACCTTTGCCCCTTTCTTCAACATTCTTGATATGGGAATACTGATTTCTACAAAATTTGTGATAAACTTTCTTAAAAAATTGACTTGTCCTAGAAAAGATTGAATCCCTTTGATATTCTTTGGCAAAGATAATTTATCAATAGCTTGCACCCTTTTAGGATCTATCCTCACCCCATCCTTTGAAACAATATGTCCTAGAAGCTTTCCTTCTACTACACCAAAGGCACACTTCTTTGGGTTCAAAGAAACCCCATACTCCAAAGCTCTAATGAAAATTTTCTCTAAGTGTTGGCAATGTTGTTCCTCCTTGGCTAAGAAGGTTGTCAAGTCATCCTGATACACCACCATAAATCTATCAATTAAATCTACAAAGGCCACATCCATAGCCCTTTGAAAACTAGCACTAGCATTAGTCAACCCAAAGGGCATCCTCAAATAGACATATGTCCCCCATGGGGTTGTAAATGTAGTTTTGAATTGCTCTATGTCTTTGACCATAACTTGGTTGTAACCAGAACAACCATCCATCATAGACATTAATTCAGATCCAATGACCTTGTGCAACATGTTCTCCATATTTGGCAATCCGTAGTTATCCTTCAGAGAGTTTATGTTAAGATTCCTAAAATCTACACATAACCTAATGTCACCATTTTTCTTTCTAATAGGCACCAAATTTGAAACTCAAGTGGAATGTCTAATAGGCTTGATTGTCCCAACATCAATCATCTTTTTAAGTTCACCCTACATCTTAGGTGCTAGGGTACAGTTAACAGGTCTCAAATTTTGTCTAAAAGGTTTTGTTCCTTCCTTGAGTGGAATCTCATGTTGAAAGAGATCCTCTCTATAAGCTTTAAGATCTTCATATGACCAAGCAAAAACATGTCTAAATTTTTTGAGAAGGTCAATCAAATTTTTTCTAATTCTTGGGGATAGACACTTGCCTATATAAACCTTCTTGGGGGCTATTCTAGTTCCCAAGTTTATTTCTTCAAGCTCATTGATTTTATCAGTACTAGCAGAGAAAACCTTGTCTTTATTGTCAAAAGCCCTTTCCAGAGCAACTAATCCTTTGGGAACTCTATTGGATTTTAACTGCAAAACTTCCTTCCCAAAAATGACATTTTTACCATTCACTGCATCAACATAAGTATTGAAATCCATTTCTTTAACACCAAAATGAGATTCACATTGGAGAAACCTTAGTATGTCTTGGTCATTAGAAAAAACCTGCCAATTATCTACATTATTAGGGATGGAAGGCCTAGCTTGTACCTCTATATTAGATATATCTGCAAATGTAACATCTTTAGGTCTGAGGGCCACATTAGCCAACAAGTTTTCCATTCTATTTTGACTTCTTTCTGCCCAAAAAATATTAAAAGCACTAAAGTCTTCAATCTCATCCCACACTGCATTCCTATACTGCTTTAATTTCTAATCTTTTGAAGCATATTTTGATCTAACTTGGGACACAACCAGCTCAGAGTCACCAATCACTTTCAAACATTTTATAGCATGCCTTGATGCCAACCTCAGACCTATTAATAGCACCTCATACTTTGCAACATTATTTGTGCATGAAAACAACAAAGTAAAGGAGGATTTGAAAGTTTTACCATTAGGAGATATGAGCAATATTCCAGGTCCAGATCCTTCTTTGCTATTAGCTCCATCAAAATACATGGTCCACAAACTATCAAGGTCAATCCACCCCTCCTGGCTTTCTGACCTATGAGCAAGTTCAACTTCTTCCTCTGGTTCCATATCTTGGACTTTGAAAGCATTAATGTCAGTATCAAGGAAACAATTCATGGTTTCTTCTTCTTCTTCTTCAATCATATGAGGAGTTCTAGATTCCCTAGTGATCTTGATATTCTATCCTTCCAAATTAAAAGTAGAAAATGATAAGTTACATTGTATACTACCTCCTATAGAAGCACTCCACTTTCTTGATAGTAGCATCCCATACTGAGGAGGAATATCCACTACAAAGACACTCATGGTCAGTTGTTTATTGGGGTATGCAGCTAGTCTATAAGGTAGGGCCTTGATAGTACCTATAACTAGTACCTCCCTTGAGTCCATTTCTTAACACCTACCATGGGGTGTGTCCACCTTTAATCGCAATGATTTCATAACCTCAGTAGGCATAACTATTTTTGATGCTCCAGAATCAATCATACAATTTTTTAGCAACTTTCCATTTATCTACAGAATTAAGAAAAAAGGATCAACTATTCCTGCTGTAGTACTAACAACATTTGTATCCAAATAAATTTGGGGAATTTTAGAAACAATCTCCTCACTACAATTTGCATCTTCATCATTCATAGTTGCTATTTTTTCTTAGTTCCTTTTTTTTTTTCAGAATCCATAGATACTACACCATTTACCCAATTTAAGGCCTTTTCCTTGTGTTCTTCTATTCTCATCATCTCCAGCAATGGAACTTTAATAGTAATATGAGACAATAGTTTTCTCATATCAATTGGGACATATTTTGAATCAGAGATATCTGGCTTTGAATTTGCAACTTCTTTATCAATCTCCTAGATGGATATGTCTGTAGTTTTTTTAGTATGGACTTCATTCTCTTTCTGCAAAGCTGGGACAACCTCAGCTATGGGTTTGGATTTTATCTTATAGACAATGTTAGGTTTAGCATTTTTCTTTATCTTGACCTTATCAATAGCATTGGCATCTTTAGACTTGTCCTGTGATGTTTTTACATCTTTGTCCATTTTCTTGATGAAAATTCTAGCAAGCTTTTGATTTGGACTAGTAACCACCCTATTTCTCAAGTTGTAATTTGTTTTAGCTTGAGTAAACATGTCTTTTGTTATCAAAGAAATTTCTTCATCAGAAGGTATTCTTAAAACAACTGCTTCCTTGTCTCTCAAGACATTGCATTGGACATTATCAGCCTCATCATCCTCATCATAAAAAACTTGTTGATGGTATGATTCAGTTTTGGCCTGAGAATTAAAAACATCTTGATTTTCATCCTCTTCAATAGAGTCAACTTCATCCCAAACATGGGAGGAAACTATTCCGCATCCCTGATCATCATAAGGCTGGTCCTCATTAGATTCTTGCTCTTCTTATGAAGAGACATTTTGGGATATGACACAATAATTAGGATCATGTGGTGACTGACAGGCAATACACCATGGGATTTCCTCCACCACATTCATTGAGTTCCTTTGCAATGGATCAAGGGTTCTATCATTTGGTTTATCCTTTCTATCAGGAAGAATAGGCTTCCCATCTTTCCATTGAGTATTATAAGGATAATTTTGCATTCTTGGTAATTTGTTAAAATTATTAAAAAGAGGCTTGTCTCCTCCTGTAATTTTATTATTTTTGTTTTCACCAGGTTTCAAGTCCTTTATTGCTTTCAAAATTTGCTTTAAGCTGTCATCATCCTTAGGTTTTACATTCACAGGCTTTCCTGGATCCCTTCTATTTAATAATGGTGATTTGTTGTCTTCCCTTCTTCCCAGCGTTCCTAAAATTCTCCGGTTACTCTCTATGTTCATAGCTAATTTGTAAGCTTCAACCAGACTCCTTGGATTTTTTTCTCTCAAAAGGTAGCCCATTTTAGAGTCAAAAGCATTTAAATATGTGACAAGACACACCCTGTCATCCAATATGATGACCTGCAATAACTTATGCATGGCTTTTTGGAACCTGACATTAAACTCAACAACATCCTCATTGAAATTATTTTTTATGTTATTAAATTCATTCAACATAAAACCTTCATGTGTTTTGTCACCATACTATTCTTTGAAACAATGTCTAAGCTGATCCCATGATCCTATGCTACCATGTGGCAAAGCCCTAAACCAATCCCTTGAATCCTCTGTTAGAGATTGTACAAATAATTTCATTATAACATCATCAGGCACAATGTTATAATCATCAATTACATCAATAAACTTTTTTAGGTGCTCTTCACAAGTAACAACATTACTTCCAGTAAATTTGGGGAGCTTCTTCCTAATTTCTTTAGGAATAGGGTTAGGATATCCAGGGATGCCAGTGAAAACCAACTGTTTACATCTTTCATGAATAGGCCCTGTAGTGGATATACCAACACCCTGAGATGTAGATGCATTAGTGTTTTCTATGGCAGAGCTTTTGAGCCCTCCTGGTGGGGGAACACCAGTTGTGTGACTAGCTATGTTTGCAACATTAATTCCTTGTGTCATGGTAGAATTAGCAAATTTTATGGGTCCTATAGGCCATTTTAGAAAATCAATCTTCTTTCTTATTTCTAATGTTGAAGCTTCTAATTCTTCCCTTTCAAGTTCCTTAGCTAACATTTCCTATTCCCTTTTAGCCTTTTCAAGGTCAACTTCCAACCTTAAAGTTTTATTCATAGGGATCCTAGGGCCCACAGGTTCCTTGATTGAAATACCCACTGCCCTTTGCTTTCCCTTATCCTTTGGATCCCTTGTCTCAAATATTTGATGAACAATAGGCAATTCACTTGTTTGTTTAGAAATGGGAGCATAATTAATAGCCTTTAAATTTAACAGTTGCCTTCTTAATTGGTCAGCTCTTATCATGGCATGTCTGATTTTTTCTTCTTTCTCCTTTTCTCTCTTCTGCCTAATAGTTGTTTGTTCATGAATCCTTCTTCCCAACTCATACACTTCCTCAAATATTTCCTCAAAATCAGGCAAATTTGTTTCAAACTCAGCTTGTTGTGCTTGGGGCTCTTCTTGTTGATCATGACACTCATGGAGGCCTTGGGGTAATGTTGAACCAAGGGTGAAAGGGGGAACAAAATCTTGGCCACCCCTCCTTTTACTTCTAAATCTTCTCTCCCCCCATACTGTCTATTTGGGACTATTTTCCTATTGTGAGGCAATTGTTCAACCTCTCTATCTATAGGGGAATAATAATCCTCACACTAGTTTAAACCCAAATCAACCACCTCTTCAGATTCTGAGGCATTTCCTTCCTAACCAAGAGGAGCAAGACCCTCCTGTCTTGAGTTTCTCTTTTGTTTCTAGGTAAGAGACATGTCACTAACACTTTTTTCACACCCTGGCCTCATCTTGATGTGACAGGAAGTTCACCCTACAAACTTTCCTCTCGGTGTTCCTTCCTCCAAGACCTTGTATTTTTGAAACTCATAGTGATATAGTAATATTTTATTTAGCACTGGTACAGAGATGTTTTAGAGTCACCACCCAAGCTATGTGGGATTTTCTATGATTTTAAACAAATAGGGGAGGGTAGGAAGAAAATGAAAAGGAATCAACTCTGTGTAAGGTAACCAATTGGTTTTTAAAGTAAGCAGGCCAGTAGTCTAGCTCAACTTGTACCTGCATTACTTATACTTTTCTTAACAAATCCCCAGCAGAGTCACCATTTTGTTGGTTCTTCAAAATATTTTACACTCTAAGAGATACCAGTATGCCTATGACTGATGTTAAGGAATGGTTAATTCCAAATATGGGAAATCTATAAGCAACTGGACCAACTATAGGGACAAGACTACCCTCTTCACTTTTGGCTTTGCAAAACCAAGCTGGGTACACCTGATCCAATAGATATAACTCTATTTTTACCTAATACCAGATCTTACAATAGATGACAATGAGAAAGTACTAAGTAACAAGCTATTACTCATTGACTCTCCATCACTGGGTAGAACAACATATAAAGTAAATAAAATGTAAAAGACTAGTATTGATTTAATGTTTTTAGGATTACAAGATTTCATTCATTCCATACAAAGAAAAGATGGGAAAATATAGGCCAGTGCCCTATCCATTGGGAAAAATATCAGAAGATAGAATGAATACAATAGTGTTTGAAAGATAAATGGTCTTGAAACATAAATACAAAATACTACAAATCTTTCCTACTTATAGAAAATCCCTAAATAGATTCAGTAAACATGTATCCCACTCAGAGCAATATTTAATCTAATCCTAGATCAGAACTCAAAGCTAAACACATACATATAAATCTCTGAAAGACTTAAATATTTACTGAATAAACTCATAGGAGAGACAAAGACTTGAGATTTGTATTAAGTGTAACCTTGAACATTGCATACATCATACTCTAAATGAATAAGCTTGCAAAATAGCAGCAGCAACCTGTACTTCTTTTCTATTTCTTTGATAAAATGATACAAGACTTTACAATCCTCGACTAAGGGTTAGGGTTTCAGAGTTTCTCTCTTTTTAACTCCTAGACTCTCAATGCCTAAAATGATCATGAAAAATCCTTTATATACAAGGAGATGCAACAAGCTACCGATCATTCTAGGGTTTGCAAAATTTCTAACCTAAAAACCTTTACAACAACCTCAAAAAGTTTACAATAAATACACAATTCAAGCAGGTGAGATATTTGTAGCCAAGCGACCTTTCTTTATGTCTTCAATATTGTCCTTGGCTCCCTTCAAAAAATCTGATTTGCAACATCTTGTTGTTCATCCTGCAATGAATGTCTCCTACATCTCAACAACCTTTATGACTCAAAAAGTAACTACCTTTACTTGCTCTAGGAGCCTGGCGGAGTATTAACCTTTTCAACATGAGGTATGTACTAATACCTCCATTTATTGTACACCTCCTCGCTTGGGAACTCAAAATTGGCAAACTCAATCCTCTTACTTGATAACTATTCGCATTCATTTTCAATCTCAGTGATCTTATGTTGAATATTATCAAACATTGATTTGACATTTATTAACAACTTGATAGCACTACTAATAGAAAAAGTGTCATTCAGGACACCAATCACCCTTTCTGACAAAAGTGCATCCATCTCTTCTCTCCATAGATATGCTTCTTTAAATTTTCCCTTGTTTGTGAAAATAGTGGGCACCAGCTCATAGTTTGAAAGCATTAATTCAGCTTTCAACATACTTGATCTTTTGATAAAATTATCTAAAATGATGCCACACTGTACCATTTTCTTCACAATCTATGCACTGGCTTAATCAATGGATCAGGATCCTCTTGGCCCTTTGATAGCATTTGAAATAGCTTCACATTAGGAGATCTCTCAATCCATTTCTTCAAAATTGGTGACATTTCAGTCTTCCTCTTATTCAAAGTTTCAAATAATGAATATAATTTACTGGCATGACTATGGAAAATGGAAGGCTTCAAATCATATGCAAACTGCATGATTGCATCTATCATTTTCTCTTCATACTTCTAGTTTTCCAAAGCTGTGGCCTTCGAATTTTCATCTTTTTCCTTCTGTAGTTGCACTCTTATTTCTCTCTATTTATCGGTCTCCTGTGTTAATCTTTGTTTCTCCCAAATAACCCTCACATCCATACTAGTCTCCAGGTAGGGGGATGGTGGTAACTCAACAATTGGGCTTGAGGATGAAGCTACAGCAAGCTTGTCAGAAATTACCAATTGGGGAGACCTATGGTCCTGGGGCCCTGATAACTGAGAAATCAACTTGTCATTTTGAATTAGCTCTACATTGAGCTCATTGTAAGATTTGAGAACCATTTCAAATTTGAGCCTAAGCTCCTCCTTTTCTTGATCATCCTTTTCTACCACTTTAACATTGAACTTGGCAGTCTCTAGAATTAAGTTTGATGCTTCCACACCAGAAGTTTCACCTACTCTTTGTACCAACAAACTACCTACATATCCTGTGGAGAGAGCCTCCTTTCTTCCTTTATCTTCCTCTCTCTTTAGGGACCACATGACCAAGGCTGCATGATCCTCTTTGAAATCAATGCCCCTAGCAACTTGTTTGACCTGTTCTACGGTAGTAAGAGTTTTCACTTTGCTATTCCTAACTTGGTCAAAGACAATTGCATCAGCAATGTCCCACTCTAGAAAAATTAGCACTCCTACAGTATGAACCATGGCCCTTCCTTCCTCAAGATTAATTTTTTCAAACTACTTGACCATCTCTGCCTTGGTCTCACTTTTTATTTCTATTATGTCTTTATCAAGGAACTCTTCCCTCTTCTTCTCACAGATCTCTTTGTACTGATTTATTTTCATTCTCCATAAAAATTGGGAGAATGCTCTAGTCTTGACAAATTTGTCATCAGCAAGAAAAGAGTCACTAGCTTGCTTTAAAATAGGGTCCAATTTTTTACCCTAAAATTCATCAATGGTAAGGTCCATGGGTACCTCTTTAGGAGCCTCAGGCATCCCTTCTTGCAAGTCATCATTAGAAACAAAAATGTTTCCCTCATTTCTCAATTGTACCAACTACTATGCTACCCCATGTTCATCTAATTCGATAGGGGATTGAGAAGGAGAATAAGCTTCCTCTCCTAGCCTTGGTTCTTCTTGTCTCTACCTCTTAGGTGAGGGTCCCTGCATTGTCGATTCATCCATGGGCCTTTTCCCTTTAGAAGTAGAGGGAATATCCTCACATCTTGGGTATGGTGGTAAGAGAATAGTGTATGCACTTCTCTCCTACATTGTATAGACTCCCCTTAGGGTCAGCTTCATATACTTAGGTTGGCTCAAAATCTGCCTAGCTCTTTCAAGGTCTATCTTGCTTACAGTAGCCCTCTTTTCATTCACTGCATGCATGATGCCTTCAAAATGCTCCATTAGGGCATCCACTTTCCTTGCCCATGGCTCAAAGCCTTTTAATGGGTCATAAGCCTTGTCAAAATTCTTAATGAAATCCATAGATTTCTTTTAGATGATCCATTTCTCTTTTTTAATCTCTTGAGTTTGAAGGTCAAACTTATTCCTTATCACATCTTCAAGAAAATTAAATTTATGCTCAATATGAGCACACCTTATTTTATCTTTAAATATTCCTGAGAGGAAACCCTCTATATCTACATAGCTTGCCATTGTGCTAGTCATTCAATAGGGATAAGAAACCTTGTTTAAATGCACCCATCCTCCCTTTGTAATCACATATTGATGTGCTATAGTAATGTCCAAGAAGTAAGTTCCCCTTCCCTTGCTAGTGAGAGTGGTTTCCTTCAGGTCCCCAATCTATCTCAATATTTCAGCATACCCTATTTTTAATGGGACCTGATAAGGTAAAATGTATGGTGCCACTTTTCAACCATAAACCCTAAAAACTATAGAAATAGGATACAGAATGATATCCCCAAAATTATGGACTATGGTGATGTCGTGACAATATTCCTTTGGCTTGATTAATCTTAGCAACTCTCTTGGGATCCTTGGATTGTCAAAAAACAAAAGAGTTCTAAGCCTTGAGGCAAAATCCCTGTCAAATGCAATGTAACTAGAATCAATTATGTCCCATGATAGGGCTATAGTCCATAGTTGTACTTGAAGGGTTTCTCCATTCCTCTCTTTCACAATATTTATTATTGAGCTAAAAAACTGCACACCTTTGTAGAGGAACATGTGCATAAGCATCGAGTACCACCCAAAAGGCCTACTAACCTTCATGTCCTTAATTCCCATCAATCCCTCATGGATCAAGTCAGCTAGATGAGATGCAAAATCAAAAATTAGTGCTAATTGGGGGTACAAAGATTGTACCATCATAAACATGTATGGGACTAGCATATGAGTTGCTTCATCATGCCCTAGAATTAAAGTCAATGATTTATAAACCTCCTGTGCTCTCTTACTAAACAAATCCAACATAAAAGGCTCTGGTGTGCTTGGACTGATGACACACATGGATCCAATCTCATCTATAAATTCCCTTAGAGGCCTTGCTCTCAAATAATCCCTCTATGCTTCATATATTCTTGTAAATTCTATGAAATCAATTTTCTCTAACCCCATAGAAGGGTCGTTTAGTGAAAAAACTTCCCTAATTTCATCTTCTATGATACTGATTAGGTCCTTCCCATTTACATCCTTGACACACTTTGTCACAGGATCATAGCATTTATCAACTTGAATCAATAGCTCAGCATCCATAAACAAACCAGGAACCACCAATTTTCCTATATTAAACTGCCATATGTTACTAAGGGGGGCACAGGAATTTCTTTGTGATTATGTTGATCTAAACAAAATAAGACCATTATGCTTTTCACCAACCCTTGCATCTCTCATGCAATTCCCTCTATCATGGAGTGCCTCTGCAATAGAATCCCTAAGGTTTCTCAGAACTAACTCCTTTAACCTAGTTGCCCTGTTATCTAAATGTGGTAATAACTGCATTAAATCTTTAAAGACTCCTCTTTTGTTGTAGTCTATCTGACTAGACATATTTCTTTTTGGTGGCATTTTGAAACTAGGGCTTTTATAAAACAATATATGAATACATAGGAAAACCCTAAAAATGATCAACTAGCAACACAAATTCCTTCACAATTCCTTCACAAACTTCAAACAACTTTATACTCAGAAAAGAAACCTACCAAGCACCTACAAATTCTTCACTTGAAATCACCCCTAGAGGAAAAAATGATTTCACCAAAAATGCTTATGAGAATGGTGAATAGAAATAATGATTCAATTTTGATCTATAGCATGGGCTACTGCCTAGAATCTATCCACACGTAACACATTAAATTAGCCATTACTAAAAGTTGGTGGCCTCAGTTATTCATAGGACGCAAAAAATGTCACTAAGCAAAAATTTGAATTCAAGCCATTGATTCATTTCTTCTCTGGCGCATCGGACGGTTGACAAGTCTAACAACATAACCCTGTATTACTTTTCCCCAAATTATTTCTCGACCAATGAGAACATTTCAATAAAGGTATATGAGGAAATAAATAACTTAACTTTATCTTGATCTGAGTGAACAGGTAGTGCTTCATCGCTAAAGTGCAAGTGTAAGACTCAAGCATCTTCATCCAGTGGTGTAACAATAGCCACAAGATTCTTTCTAACTTTCAGTGCTTTATCCATTCCCAAAGAGGCAACCCCACCTTTCTTTTAGAAATTCTATCAAATTAGGAAGTGCCATGTCAGAAAAGTCAGTGGCAAAGAAGCCCTAACTTTATCCTTGTTGTCAAACACATTGGCCACTTTGACATGTCATTATTATCCTTGACCAATCAGAAACAAATGCGTCATCAAGAAGTCAGCAGCAAAGGACCCACCAAATGGTCCCCATCTTTTAATAAGATCTACGGCTGTCATTATATCACTGAACCTAAAAAATGTGCAACTTACCCCAGTGGTATAATGACAACCGCGAGATCTTGTTGCATCTTAATCATCTAAAAAGACAAGCCCCACTATGACACATCACTAATTTGTCACTGAATCAAAAACTGTCACGTCATGAAGAACCAATAGGTGGGCCTCTTAACCTTTTCACTCTCAGTTTGAAACATCCTAATAAATGCCATGTCATAAATCTCAACAACCAATCAGAAGCATACATGTCAATGTGACCTAGCACCCTAAGGGCTCACTTCACACTTCAGTCCTTAAAGAGAATCGGACAGTCGTCACTATACCGCAGGCTTAAATTCCCTACATCTTTTATCAACAGTATAACGACAACCATCAAATAAACCTTCTATTTAACCCTTTGAAAAGTCTGACCCCATGAATGCTACATCACTAAAAACAAATGTCAGCCCAGGGGAAATGCTATGGAGACTGACAAACCAAAACCTGCCACTGTCAGTGTAACTTTGATTGGATGCTCGATGCTAAAGCACGATGCTTAAATGGCTATCACCTTGGTGCAATGGTATAGTGACAGCCATTGATGTGATCCATTCTTTAAATGCCAGCACACCCTTTTACCAGATGGACCTGCTCAGACAGGTGGCACTTCATCGCTAAAGAACATGTCAAAGATTCTAAAAATGGGCAGTCTTGGGGTTCAATGACAGCCACATATTTGAAGGGTTTGATACTATTGAAATATTTATCAAGAACTTAGCCTTTGAAAGAAACAATTAATTAAAAGGTACCCCGATTCCAAAACCTAACCGCATAACACATGAAATGATGAATAAAGGGGGTCAAAAATAACACATGCTTTATTAAGGGGATTAGTGAGCCAAAAAGTAACATGAAATTATTACAAGACTCAAGACCGGTTAGGGATTTAATCAAAATTAGGGTTTTCAACATGAAATGTTACCATTAGGTCAACTACTTGGATTATTTTTCAAAAATACCAACATGAAGCCTGAAAAATTTGTATAGTGATAACACTCCTCCTAGACCAGATACTATAAAGTGGATCTAAAGTTGTCAATGATTCATTCACATTCTCATTTGCCTTATGCAACAGGATAACTGATTGATGGACTAAGTCCATTTTCTCCTTTATTTTATCCAGTTTATGTTGCACAACATCTGACATGGTCTTCAAGGCTTCCTCAAGCCTTACCTTTTCTAGATCCTCTGATTGCCTATCAGGAATTTCTACCTCTGGCTGGGTAGGGGCCTCAATTTTCAAAGGAGGAGGAGGAACTGCCTTTCAAGCTTCTTTAAGCTTGATCTTTAAATCACTTAGCTTGTCCTCCATTTGTTTGATCATCATCAACTTCAGGTCCCTATCTTTAGCCACCTTCATTGAATTCTCAAATAACTTGGCATGCCTTTCTGACAACTGAGTTGTCTTTTCTTCATTAAGGTGGGCAAAGTGTGTGAGAGCCTTGGATACCTCAAGATCAGTAGTATTCTGGAAAATCTAGATAATCTTATCTCCTTCCATCTTGTCTTCAATGCTAACCAAGGAAGGTTTTTGAGTCCTAGGAGTAGGTGACCACATTGCAATAGCCTAAGATTTGGAGTCATAGCCACTACCTCTTATCATGTCTCCAATATGCACCTCATATGATAGGCTACCCTCTGGTTTCTTTCTAATCTAATCAATAATAAAGGAAGAGGTGAGATCCCATCTAGGAGTCAAGAGCATCACGCTTGATTTTACCATCTCCCTAGCCTCATCAACAATGATATTCTCAAGGCTAGAGTCATAAGATGTTAGGGCCCTTAAGGTCTCCTCACTTGGTTCCATACTCTCTATTAATGCTTGATCAACTTCTCTTTGTTTCCTCCAAATGAGGAAGTTTTTGAACTCATCACTTTTGACAAACTGGTCATCACTAAGGAATTCCTCTTGGTATAATTCCATTTCATCTTTTCCCAACAATAGAGGCAATTCCTCATCTTCTTTGGACATCACCTTCTTACCTTCCCTGATGGCCTTCCTTAATTGGTAATGATAAACATGATCACCAGGTACTAGAACAGAGTCCCTATCAACAACTTTCTTTCACCTCTTCTCTTTGGAAGGTCCACCAATCTCAAGCTTTTGTTTCTTCAATGGTGGATCTGAAGTATCCTCTACCTCTGGTGGATCTTGAGTCAAATCAATAATGGGGGAGTCCTTTTCTTGAGGTGGACTATCACCCTCTTGTGATTCATCAGTGTAATATTCATACTCTGAGGAAGAATAATTATTTTTCAAATCTAGCTTGGCCTCAATCATACCCTCCATCTAGCTAGATAGGGTGTCATACATTTCTATCATTCTTTCCATCCTTTTTAAATAAGGGAGATTGGGGAAAAACCCATCAAAAGTAATATTGGCCTCTTTGAGTTGGGCCTCCAGTCTTAGCAAATAAAAATACTTGGTCCATCTTCTTTGAGCTTCATCTTGATCCAAGATTTTTTGATCACATCTTCCTCATCCAAGCCATCATGTTCTCTAATTGTGCCAATGTTAGGAATTAAGGTCATTCTTATAGTCTTAATAAAATCTTCAGGATCAACATACCTACAAGTATCATAAATCAATTTGAAATGATTGAACCAACCACTGAGTTGTGGCAATGCTCTCTTCCCAATCAAGAAACTAGCCATTCTAAACTACCTTGGCTTGAATGTACCCTTCATATGAGGTGCCAAGTGTTCTTTATCAATCCATATCAATTTCCAAATGAATTCTAACATGGCAACCCTTGGAGGTACAAATCTTGGAAGGAGATGTGGGGGTTGTGAGCAACCATAAACACTGATCATGGTAAAGTTTTCCCCAAGGTATAAATCACCCCAATTGTGGTTTCCTAGCCACTTATCTTCAAACTACATTGGCCATAAAGGCTTCAAGACCTTAACTAACAATCTTACCACATGTGTTCCCAATAACCCAAGAATTGGATAAACAAAATAGTTATGGAACACACAAAAATCAGATTCATTAGAGGTGTATTTCCACACTCTAAGCCAATATTGCACTAGATTGGGATGGCCTTTAAATGAGAGTCTCGGCTTTAGAACCATTGCATCCAAACTTTTAACATTGAAATATAGAATTAAATGCATTAGGAGAGAATAATGCATAAACCTAATGGGTCTCTTACTTTCTTTAACCACCACCAAACCCTCATGCATTCTATCAATTACATATTGAATGTAATCATAATCAGTATTTGCATGGGAATTTTGGATATCTAGGATAATCATTAAAAGGTTAGTAGATAACATCTTTGGATCACCATCTATTCCTAGAACCCTACACAATCCATGGCACAAAAATATCATATAAAAATTGAGGTTTTTGAACTCACAAGGGGCCTTCATGTTGGCAAGGAGAGGGACTATATATTTACCTTGTTTAGGCATGTGCTTGCTTATTTGACTCTTTACAGACCCCACATTACTCATGTATTTTTGTTTCTCTTTCTTCAGGTCAATTTCAGTAGAAGAGGAAGAGAAGAAATCAAAAGCTTTCATAAAAGAACCCCTATCTAAAGTTACCAGGGTAGACTGGTCCTCTTTTCTGATTGTTTTTGAGATAGGGTCGTACAATCTAGCTAGCTCAATGATAAGGTCAACATTAATAAAAACATCAGGGATAATTAACTTAGCCATTCCTAAGGCCCAAGTCTTGAAAATTGGTATAGCCTTACTACTATTATTGTAAAAGTAAGTGAAAATGGTGTAACCTGATCTGGAGGCAGTGACAGGGTCTATACAATTCTCCATTAGATCTTCAAAGTCCTCGTCGATCACCTTCTTGTTTTGGTTGGACCCCAAAAGTAGTCTAATAAACTCATCTAAGTAATTGGGCTTCCCCTTCTCCTCACCACAGTGTTCTTTAGCTTGTCCACTAGATGACCCCATGCTTGCTTCTGGTTGACTCATCTTGAAAGTATGAATATCTCTTAACTCTACAAAATTCTACTCACTTCACACTTTTTGCTACTACTCTAAAATCATAATTCTCTTCAAAAAGCTTCAAACACACCAAAAAAAAAATTAGGCTTTGTCTATTTATCATTGAGAATTGAATGTGTGATGTTGCTAGAATCATTACAAATCCATCTTCAATCACTTCTGCATTCAATTTTGCATATTACCAACTTCAAATCAAGGCTAGCCATGGTGTGGATGTTGATAGGCTGATTTAAAAAACTCAGAAATAAAGCACAAAAGCAATGGTTACAGCTTTTATCTTTAAAACCCTCATTAACTAATAAAAACCCAAGTTTAAATCTGATTGGATGTTGTTTTACTTTTTTCCATCTGGGCAGTGTACTTTTCCACATAGGCAATGACACATAATCTTTCATTAATGAACTCTTAACTTGACCTGTTTTAGAGATCTAGTGAACAAAGGTTCTCATGATCTCTAAATAAAATGCTAACCTCGGGTTAAGCTTGGAGATTTGGTGATAGAGCCATTCACGTGATCTTGAAATGATTTCCTAACTCATGGTTCCTTTTGGAGATTGGGCGACCACCGTTGATCCCAAAAATGATCAACAATCCTAAAATTAAGCTTTGAAACTCATGACAAATCTATCACTATTCAGAGAATAAGAGACTAAAAGCATTCTCTAGTTCTCACAATTTGAAAATCAACCATGTTTTAATTCAGAGAATAGGCAACCAAAGACTTTTCCCATTCTTTTAATCCTTTACTTAACCCAACAACCATCCGAAGATCCAGTGAACACTGCCTTTCTTAAACCCATGCACTCGAAACCTTTACCATAGTCAAATCTAGAGCTTCAGTGACCACTATAATCTCTTAATCTCATAATACCTTTCTTAACTCATGATTTATCATGAGACTCAGTGAACAAGGTAATCTTGTAATCTCTGAATAAAATGCTTAACCCTGGGTTTATTACAAGATTGGGTGACCAAAGATATTCGCTGAATGCTTTCCTTAACTTGAGTTTTATTTAGAGATTAAGCGCTGGATGTAGATCTTGGGAGTAATCAAAGATTTATACTGAGTCGCCAAAACTTTTAAACCTTTATCATATAATCATGAGATTTAGTGAACACTGTATTCACTGAATGTCCCAAAGTTTGAAACATTAATTATATCATTCTGAGATCAGGTGACTAAAGGAAATACACCTCTATTATTGTTTTGTTCAGAAAATTTTTGAATGACTTAGGGATTTACTAACTAATCATGAGATTGCACAAATGCTTAATTCACTAAGTTGCCAAATGATTTGGAACTTTGCCAACTTTTCTTGAGATCCAGCGAATGAAGAAAATTTATCCTTTGCCAAATTACTTTATCAAAGCCACCAAACTTAGTGAACATGAGATTAAGACGCAGTCACTGAATCACCAAATAACTCACTATAGGGCCCATTCATTGTGAGATTAAGACATCATCATTGATCTTAGATATGATCAACGGTCCTTGCTGAGTCACCAAAAAACATAGAGCATGACCACCCAATTCAGCGATTAAGAGATAACTGCCACGCCCATTCATTGAATGTTAAGAGCAAACCACCAGGGATTAAGAGAATAGGAGACCACACAATCACCGAATCACTGGATAAAAGACTAATCATGGCATAAACTAGGAGATTCAATGACTAAGGAAAAACTTAACAAGGACTCACCACCATCACTAGTTTGCTGAATAAAAAGGTAACCTAGAAGACTATTCTGTGATTTACCGAACACATAAGGAAACAAAAGGTCACGTGCAAATTGGGAAACCTTAAGTGGCCAAAAAGTAATGCCCAAATATAAGAAACTAGGGCACACTCAGGACAAACCAAATAATTAATCCTACTAAGGGAAAAAATACATAAGGCAAGGGTTTTCAAACATACATGACAGATTTTGAGAAATTTTAAACCCTAAACCAAACAAAGACATTTGCAGAGACAAAGACAATGACCTGAAGCAAAAATCTTAGAAAACCTAAAATATACCCAATAGTGGCTCTATCTGAGGATGCTTGAATGCAAGTTCATAGCAATAAACCATGAATCTATGGGTGGCAGACCACAAAACCCTAACCTAAAGTAGGAAGCAAACATACAACAGAAACAAACACACCTATACATATATACAAAGCTACTGTGTATGGAAAGAAATGAGAATCAATTGAAGAAATATTTCAGGAATTGCCCATGCACTAGCAATTCCTATTCCTCACCATCCAATTTTTTTTAAGAAATAAGAATCCTTGCCATGAATTTGATGAATAATGAAGGTCCTAACCACATGGATTCAAATTTTTTATGCTTTCCTTTGTCCTTAGCCCTGGCATTCCATTGAAGAACCATATCATCAGGCTAGAACTGTCTAATAGTTTCTCTCTTGTCAAAAATATATTTCATTTTCTGTTGCAACTTTACATTTTCTTTTTGACTTTCCCTTCTGTTCATCCAGTTCAACTAACTGAATCATCTTGTCTTGCAATGGATCACTAATTTCCATATCTTCTTCTTGTATGAATTGGTAAATAGGTAAAAAAATATTTATAGGAAGTTTGGAATTTACTCCATAAACCATCTCAAAGGGGGATTTCCCTATTGCTTTCTTCTCAACAATCCTATCTACCAACAATGCCAATTTTAATTTTGCATGCCAACTCCTTTTGTTCTTTTCAAAGGTCTTCTTTAAAATCTACAAAATAATCTTGTTACTAGATTATACCTATCCATTGGCCTATGGATGGTATGGGGATGAATATGATGAAACTATTCTCATTTCAAAACAAAAGTCAGTGAATTCTTGTGACCTAATGCTCATGGCATTGTCCATTGCCAATTTCATGGGTACACCAAACCTAGTAATTATGTTATTCAACAAAAATTCAATTACTACTACACTGGTTGCCTTCTTGGTTGGAATTTTTTCAATCCATTTAGTAAAATAGTCAGTGGCCACCAAAATGTAACTATGTCCTCCACTAGACTTTTCAAAAAATTCTCCAATGAAATGCATGCCCCACATAGCAAAAGGAGCCTCTACAACTACAGGGTTCAATAGCAAGGCACCTGAGAATTTTAATTTCTTTGAAAATCTTTGACATGATTCACATTTCCTGACATATAAATGAGTGTCCTTAAACAAAATAGGCCAATAGTATCCAGCTCTTAGAATCTTATGAGTTGTAGACCGAGCTGAATGATGCCCTCCACACAACTAAGAGTGCATCTCTTGCAAAATATTTTCAGATTAGTGTTTGTCTAAACAAAAAAGTAATATCCCATCATTGTCCTTCCAAAAAAAATCACTTGGTATTAACACATACCTCTGAGCCTACAATCTAAAGCTTATTCTTTGATTTTCATTCAACTCTTGTGGGCAGCTAGCATGCTTGAGAAAATGAACAATATTTGTGTACCATGGTTGCATCTCAATACTAGTCACATTTCCTCCACCAATGGCCACATTATTTACTTGTACAAGATCCATATTCTCCTCTATCATTAGCTTTGCAAGTCCCAAACCTCTTACAAGCTTGTTAATATGGAGCTCTATATCAAATTCTTGGATCCTATTAATCCACTTACATCTCTTTCAAGTGACCTCACTCTGACTTAAGATGTTATTTACTACTGCATGAGGTACATATGCATTAACTTTAGTGAAAACAAGATAAGGACTAAAAGCCTTGACTGCCTTAACTAGTGCATATGCCTACTTTTCCATCAATTCATAATTAAGCTCAGTAGATTGCAATGATTTACTAAAGAAGGCAATGGGATGTTCAAATCCTTCTTCATCCTTTTGTAATAGAATAGCTGCAATTGTGTGAAAATATAAAGGAAAACAAAAAGAAAGGCTTGGAATAGTCAGGGGATATCAAGATAGGAGCCTCTTGGATTGCTTGCTTGATCTTTTCAAAAGCTTGATGAGCTTCACAATTCCAATCAAACTTTACATCTTTCTTCAAGAGCTTGAGTATGGGTTTGACTAGTTCTACAAAGTTAGCAATAAATCTCCTGAAAAAGTTAATTTTTCCTAAAAAGGACTACACAGCTTTGATATTCTTTGGGGGAGGGACCTTTTTTATTGCCTCCACTCTCTCAGGGTCAATTCTAACTCCCTCCTTTGATACTATATGACCAAGTGGCTTTCCCTCTATCACAGAAAATTGACACTTCTTGGGATTCAGTGAGATACCAAACTCCAAAGCCTTGACAATGACCTTATCCAAATGGTTACAGTGATCTTCAGCCTTCTTAGAGTATGTAGTTAAATCATCTTGATATACAACCATAAGGATATTAATCAAATCTTTGAAAGCAACATCCATTTCCCTTTGAAAGGTTGCCCCAGCATTTTTCAAACCAAATGGCATATGGAAATACACATAGGTTCCCCATGGGGTGGTGAATGTTGTCTTGAATTGTTCAGTTTCTTTGACCATAACCTGGTTGTACCCTAAAAAACCATCCATCATAGACAACAATTCACAACCAATTACCCTATGCAACATAGCTTCCATGTTTGGCAACCCATAATTGTCTTTTAGTGAGGAAACATTTAAATTCTTGAATTCAACATAGAGTTTTATGTCACCATTCTTTTTCCTTATTGGCACAAGATTAGAGACCCATGAGGAATGCCTAATAGGCTCAATAATACCAGCATCTCTTAATTTTGTCAATTCAGCTTGCATTTTTGTGGCTAATAAGGGATTGATGGGCCTCTGTTTCTATCTAAATGGTTTGGTGTCCTCCTTTAGGGGGATTTCATGTTGGAATAAATCTACTCTATAAGCTTTAAGGTCATCATAAGACCAAGCAAACACATTCTTGTACCTTTTCAACAATCTTATCAAATTTCCCCTAACCTCTTTGCTCAGCTCTTTTCCAATGTATACCATTTGAGGGAATGTTTCTGAACCTAAGTTTATTTCCTCTGAGTCCTCCATTTTGGTATTATACTTTTGAGACATATACCCATCATTTATCTTAAACATGCCTTCTACTTCCACTAATCCTTTAGGTATGTGATTTGAGGGTAACTAGACTATCTCATTTCCCATAATGCATTCCTTTCCATCAACAATGTGTTTTGAAGCATTGAAATCTATTTGATGCCCATCATATTGATCTAGACCTTGAAGAAACCTAAGGATGTCAAAGTCATCTTCAAATACTTTCCAATTGTATACATTGTTAGGCACTGCAGGCCTACTTTTGAATTCTAACATAGATACACCAGTCAGAGTAATATCATTGTTTTTCAGGGAAACATTGGCAAGGAAGTCAGCCATAATATTATTTGACCTCTCTACCCAAAGTATATTGAAAGCTTCAAAGAATTCTAATCTATCCCAAACAGCATTCTTATACAATTTCAGTCTGTCATCTTTAGCAGCTATTTATATCTAACTTGGGCTATAATCAATTAGGAATCACCATGGACTTTTAAGCATTTGATACCATGTTTTATAGAAACATCTAAACCCAATATTAAAGCCTCATACTCAATAGTGTTATTAGTACATTTGAAAGTTAACATAAATGAGTACTTGAATATAGTACCTGATGGGGAAATAGACACAACACCAACTCTTGATCCTTCCTTGGAGCATCCACCATCAAAATACATTTGCTAGAGCACACCTTGCTATAGTATCAATTCATCCACTATTAGATCAGTTTTCTTCATTTGGGGTACTATCTCTTCAACCATGAAGTTGTCCATGTCAATATCTACACAACTATTCAAATCTTTTGGTGCAACCTTTTCAGCCATCACTGAGGAATAGGGTTCCCTATACAACTTCACTTCTATTCCATTAACTAGAATAGTGGCATATGATAGATCCAATTGCAATTTCCCTCCTACTATTGTAGCTCACTATCTTGATAGAAGCATGCCATAATGAGGTTTAGTATGAACAACAACCACATCCATCTTGTAGGTGGCTTATGGGAATGCAGTAATCTTCACTTCTATCCCTACTAGGGTTCCCACAATATGCACTACCCTGTTATCCATGGCATAAAATCTACCATTGGATGTATCAACTTGCAGTCCCAACTCTTTCATTACATGATATGGCATTACAGTGGCAAGAGCACCAGAGTCAATCATACAATTTTTTATCAAATAATTGTTCACAATTAATGTAACATAGAAAGGATCAATAGAAGAAGGTTCTTGTATCACAATATTTCCAACACACACATCAGAAATATATTTAGTTGTCTATGGTCTATCCATTGTGTCTCCCTTTCCTGACACAATAGGGTCTATTCCTTGTTCACTTATAAGAGCTAGACTTGTTATCTTATGCTCTTTGATTTTCAACATTTCTAATAAAGGAATAGAAACCTTCATTTGAGACAAGGCATGTCTCATATCAAAACTAGGGGGATCAGTAGAAAGATCAGAAGAATCTTTTTTTCTACCAACCCTCTTCTTATCCTTGTCAATAAAAACTTCCTCATTATTTTTTCTTTCAGTAATAGGCCCTTCTCTCCTATTATCTCCATCTCTACCCTTAACAACACTTGGTTTAGGGGAGTCTTTATTCTAGGGGTCATCTTTAACAAATACTGACCTCGATACCCCTTGATCAACATCCACCCTTCTATTCCTCAAATTGTAAGAGGACCTAGCATGTGAAATAGCAGCCATAGTCATAGTTCTAATTTCCTCTTCACTAGGCTTTCTCCATTGTTTTTCATCTGATCCTGATCCAACCTTATTAGTTTTACACATATCATAATCAAACTCATCTTGATCAGAGTGGGTAAAAACCTATTACTCATAATCAGGGAGAATCCTCCTCTTATGATCAACATCAATACAAATCTCTTCATCATCTAAAGACAAAAGATCTTCGACCTTTTCAGTGGCAAACATGTTAACATCAGGCTTTTTAGAGTCTTCATAATCTCCTGCATGTAGATTATCAACTTCTTCCCCTAAAGTCTAAGCCATAGCACACTGAAAAGGTGAATGAGGAATATTGCAAGCCACACACCAAGGAATTCTCTCCACATTATGTGTTGTATTTTTTTTAAAGGGTCTGGTGTATCTCTCCTCTTTTGAGGCTCATGATTATCAAAGATTGGTTTCCCATCTTTCTAGTTTGTCTTATAAGGAATATCTTGCAACCTTAGGAACTTATCTTGTCTTTGATAAGGGGGCCTATTGTCCTAAAAGTTCCTACCACCCTTTTCAATTTTAGTTGAGAGATCCTTGACCACATTGGCTAGTTTATCAGCTTTGTCTTCATCCTTAGTTGGCCTTGCATCTTGTAGCTTAGTTTCCTTCCACAACCTACCCTCATCTCTTTTATACATCCAACTAGATGCCTCCATGTTTCTTTCAATATTTATAGCCAATTTAAAGGTATCTCTCAGAGTATGAGGACTCTTATCTCTTAGATGATATGACATCTTTCCATCTAAGGAATTAAATTATATGGTCAATCAAACTACATCATCTAACCTCAATACTTGGAACAATTTATACATGGCCTTTTGGAATCTTCCATTAAACTCTGACATGCTCTCATGTGATGCTTTTTTATATTATTAAACTCATTGAGCATGTAGCTTGAATTAACATGTTTTGCATATTTCTCCTTGAAGCTTCTAACAAACTCATCCCATGATGCAATGTTTTTCTCTGGTAGACCTCTATACCAATCCCTGACATCTTCAATTAAAGACGAAACAAAGAGCTTCATTACAACATCCTCATGCTCAATCTTATAGTCATTATTTTTTTCTATTTAGAATTTCAGATGCTCTTCACATGTAACCACATTATTTCCAGTGAACTTGGGGATCTTCTCTCTAATCTCATTTGGGATAACATTAGGCTAACTGGGGATACCATAAAAAAGAAAAGGCCAATATCTATCCAGGTGAACCAGTCTCCTTTGGAAATTTGGTGGGATTTGGGGTACTACTCCAACATTTTGACAGGGCATATTTCCAATTGGACTACTAGTCATAGGGGCTGCTAGATTGGTATTTAAAACTGGTCCAGGTGTACTTTGTTTGGGATTCAAGGCTTGGGGATTGGGAATTGTATTACAAGGATGATTTGATGGCATTGTTCCTGAAGTTACAGGGACTAAGCTACTAGCTGATGTATTCATATTGGCATGTAAGAAGGCTATCTTTCTTTTCATCTCAACAGCTGCAGCTTCCAATTCTAACTTCTCAAGTCGGAGAGCCAAATCTTCCTTAGCCTTTCTTATCTTTTCTAGTTCTAGGATATCTTGGGACATAGTATTAGAAAAAACAACATTCTTCCTAGGTTCATTGATACTTACACCAACTACCTTATGTTTCCCTTTATCAGTGACATCCCTCGGGGAATTTCTAAGCTCTTTGGTCTTCTTAATTTTTGATGGATGCAATTGTCTAAGAACATGACATGTTCCTTCAAATTCATCTTTCTCTGGGTTAGGTTTACTACCATCAAATTATTTTCTTAAGGCCCTCATGTCACCAAATAGTTCACTGTCTAAGCCTTGGACATTTTGACTTAGATCCTTATCCTGGATCTCATTATTCTTGGTTTTCCTTATGAGATCTTGTCTCTCCATAAGTAATCATAGATCTATTGTTCCCTCACATTTCTCCTATTAGCAATTTCTAACAATTTCTCACAATCTTTCTTCCTTAGAGAAATTACTTCCTCTCTCAATTTTTCTAAATCATATGAGGTAGTTTCTACAAAATAAGTTTCTCATAGTTGATCTAGAGTTTCTCTTGTGGGGAAAAAACCTATCTCTATGATCTCTTCTTCCTGAGAAGGATTACGAACACTAGGCTTGGTTTTCCTAATAAGTTTCAGGTCATCAAAAGAAGAAGAGGCTTCATGAGGAAGGGGTGTAGGGATTCAATCTTTAGAGGGTCTGGGAGAATTGGGGTTGAAAAAATCTCTCCTAGACCATTGTTTCCTACTAGGTGTATGGATTTTATCACCTGTATTACTCTCTAGATGATCTTTGAAATAAGACCTAGTAAATCTTTGTTGACTCATGGCATGTTACAACAAAATACAACAAATCTTTGGACGAATACCAGCAACTAGTAAATGCAGAACTTGGAGTTTCCACCCACAAAAAAATGGGAATAGAAATTTATAAAGTTGATCTGCAACAAACACAATAGATGGTTCAGCGTGAACACAAATCCATTGCGTATCCTTGTTAAGTCCCCACTAGAGTCACCATTTTTGTTAGCACTTAAACTTGTAGATGATTAAAAAGGATTCAAAAAACTCATGAAATCAAAACTCATGTACTCCCAACAAATGCATCTAGCACTATTCAAATGCTAAGGTAATAAGTTTTACAACCTTCTTCACTTCAAGTATGAAACTCAGGAAAGTTTACCTTTCTTAATAGCTTCTACAAAGCATTAAAATATTGATCTATGTGCTTGACGTAGATAGTTCAAATCAGAAATATGCAACAAAACTAAATTGACCAGATTATTTATTTTTTGGTGGTGAATACATGCAAATCAAGCAATAACCAATGCCTTATTCATTGGGCATCAGAGTCAAACCCTACATCAATAGAATCCTACCAAAACAAATGTACTAAAACTTAAATTCAATGCCTAACACTCCATTCTCCAAATTGCTAACCCTGCTATCCAATTTGGATAGTTAATTCCCAAAGACCTCCCTTAAGATTTATTCTTTCCTTGAAAGAACTTAAGCTCAACCCATATATCTTCCTTGTAAACAATGAATTAAAGAGCCTTACAATTTAATATATGAGAGAAATTAAACATCCATACATAAAGAAAACCAAAAATAGCAAAGAAGTTCCAGTATTTTTGTATTAATATATCAACTATATTAGTACACTTTTATAGAGACTTGTAAGAAATAAGATCCTATATTCAAAACTTTCTTTACAAAGTATAATCAACCACCCTTTTCAAAAGAAGAAAAAATTTTATTTATATCACTGGCTATCTTGGAATCCTCAAAGAAAGGATGCAACAAGCTTTAGATAGCTAGGAAAGAGACTTGCACTACAGACAAAAAGTACAAAAATGATGACAAAATACTAGAGAAACAGAAAACAACTTCTGAACAAATGGAATCTTCATAGCTGGCACCTTCGTCTAAGGATATTTCAAAGTAGTTTCTTGAGTTTGTTGCATGAATGATGACTGCCAATACAGGATATCTTACATCATTCTTTATTTCATACATGTTCTCTCTAAATTTTTGGATTAGGTGCTAGGTGTACTTTACTCTTCTTCTTCTACCTCTAGCTCCATGACAGTTGGCTTCTTTTTCTTTTTCTTTGTATTTTCATCCCAAGTAGCTACATCATCATCTAGGGGCCAACTATAACCCTACAAGTCTTGCAATGATTCAATCTGCAACTCCCACCTAGAGTCAGTGATGCCTTTAATATCTATAACAAACTTTGTGTAATCATTTTCTACTTTTATCAAGTTGTCAATTATGTTGTTACATCCTTGTAAGTCCAAAGAACTATCACCGCCGAGGAAAGCCTCTTGCTTAATTATTATGAGGCCAATGCTTGACTTTCACTCATCCATAGTGATTATGCTTCCATCATCACTGTAAATAGAGGGAAAATACCTACTATAATCTTTATCAAACATGGCCATCTTGGCCTTTACCTAATTTGATTTTCCTTTAAAAAACTTTGAAATAGCACTGAACAACCCTATCTTTTCATACACTTATGTGACTACCTCAGGGATATCAGGCCTATGTGGCTGCAAGACATCAAGCTTCTCAAACAACATACTCCTCCTGAACTAGATATTGTAAAGTGGCTCTAAAGTAGCCAATGATTCATTCACCTTCTCATTTGCCTTATGCAACAAGACAACTGACTGATGAACTAAGTCCATTGTCTCCTTTATTTTGTCCAATCTATGTTGCACAACATCTGACATGGTCTTCAAGGCTACCTCAAGCCTTAAATTTTCTAGATCTTCTGATGGCCTATCAGGAATTTATGCCTTTGGTTGGGAAGGGGCCTCAATTTGCAAAGGAGGGAGAGGAACTACCTTTGAATCTTCTTCAAGCTTGATCTTTAAATCACTTAGCTCATCCTCTATTTGTTTGATCATCATCAACTTCAAGTCCCTATCTTTAACCACCTTCATTGAATTCTCAAATAACTTGGCATACCTATCTGACAACTGAGCTATCTTTTCTTAATTGAGGTGGGGAAAGTGTGTGACAACCTTGGATACCTCAAGATCAATAGTATTCTAGATAGTCTAGATAATATTATCTCCTTCCATCTTGTCTTCAATGCTGACCAAGGAAGGCTTCTGAGTCCTAGGAGAAAGTGACCATATTGCAACAGCCTGAGATTTGGAGTCATAGTCACTACCCCTTATCATGTCTCCAATATGCACCTCATATGATAGGCTTCCCTCTCTTTTCTTTCTAATCTGATCAATAATAAAGGCAGAGATGAGATCCCATCTAGGATTCAAGAGTATCTTGCTTGATTTTACCATCTCCCTGGCCTCATTAATAGTGATATTCTCAAGGCCAGAGTCATAAGATGTTAGAGCACCCTCTAGTAATGCATGAGAAACTTCTCTATTTCCTCCAAATGAGGAATTTTTTGAACTCATCACTTTTTACAAACTAGTCATCACTAAGGAATTCCTCTTGGTATAATTCCATTTCATCTTTTCCCAACAATAGAGGCAATTCCTCATCTTCTTTGGACATCACCTTCATAACTTCCCTAATAGCCTTCCTCAATTGGTGATGATAGACCTGGTCACTGAGTACTAGAACAGATGCCCTATCAATAAAAATTTTTTGCCTCTTCTCTTAGGAAGGTCCACCAATCTCAAGCTTTTGTTTCTTCAATGGTGGCTCTGAGGTATCCTCTGCCTCTGATGGATCTTGAGTCAAATCAATAATGGGGGAGTCATTTTCTTGAGGTGGACTATCACCCTCTTGTGATTCATCAATGTAATATTCATACTCTAAGGAAGAATAATTCATTTTCACATCTAGCTTAGCCTCAATCATACCCTACATTTGGCTAGACAAGGTGCCATACATTTCTATCATTCTTTCCATCCTTTTAAAATAAGGGAGATTTGGGAAAAACCTATCAAAAGCAATATTGGTCTCTTTGAGTTGGGCCTCCAGTCTTAGCAAATCAAAATACTTGTTCCATCTTCTTTGAGCTTCATCTTGCTCCAAGATGTTCCTGATCACATCTTCCTCATCCAAGCCCTCATGTTCTCTAATTGTGCCAATGTTAGGAATTAAGGTCATTCTTGCAATCTTAATAAAATCTTCAGGATCAACATACCTCCAAGTACCATAAATCATTTTGAAATGATTGAGCCAACCACTAAGCTGTGGAAATGCTCTTTTCCTAGTCAGGAAACTACCAATTCTAAATTGCCTTGGTGTGAATGTACCCTTCATGTGAGGTGCTAAGTGTTTTTTATCAGTCCATATCAATTGCTAGATGAATTCTAACATGGAAACCCTTGGAGGTACAAATATTGGAAGGAGATGTGGGGGTTGTGGGAAACCATAAACCTTGATCATGGTAAAGTTTACCCCAAGGTAGAAATCACCCCAATTGTAGTTTCCTGGCCACTTATCTTCAAACTGCATTGGCCTTAAAAGCTTCAAGACCTTAACTGACAATCTTACCAAATTTTTCCCCAATAACCCAAGAATTGGATAAACAAAATACTTTTGGAACACACAAAGAACACATTCATTAGAGGTGTAATTCCACATTCTAAGCCAGTATTGCACTGGATTGGGTTGGCCTTCAAATGAGACTCTCAGCTTCAGAACCCTTGCATCCAAACTTTTAACATTTAAATACAGAATTAAATACATCAGGTGAGAATAATGCATAAACCTAATGGGTCTCTTACTTTCTTTAACAACCACCAAACCCTCATGCATTCTATCAATTACATATTGAATGTAATCATAATTAGTATTTGCATGGGAATTTTGGATATCTAGGATAATCATTAAAAGGTCAATAGTCAACATCTCTAGATCACCATCTATTCTAAGAACCCTGCACAATCCATGGCACAAGAATTTCATATAAAAATTGAGGTTTTTGAACTCATAAGGGGCCTTCATGTTGGTAGGGAGAGGACCTATATATTTACCCTATTTAGGTATGTGCATACTTATTTGACTCTTCACAAACCCCACATTACTCATGTATTTTTTTTTCTCTCTCTTGAGGTCAATTTCAGTAGAAAAGGAAGAGAAGAAATCAAAAGCTTTCATAAAAGAACCCCTATCTAAAGTTACCTAGGTAGACTAGTCCTCTTTTCTGATTATTTTTTAGATAGGGTCGTACAATCTAGCCAACTCAATGATAAGGTCAACATTAAGAAAAACATCAGGGATAATTAACTTAGACATTCCTAAGGCCCAAGCATTGAAAATTTGTATAGACTTACTCCTATTGTTGTAAAAGTAAGTGAAAATGGTGTAACCTAGTCCAGAGGGAGTGACAGGGTCTCTACAATTCTCCATTAGATCTTCAAAGGTGTCATTGGTCACCTTCTTGTTTTGGTTGGACCTCGGAAGTAGTTTGATAAACTCATCTGAGTAATTTCACTTCCCCTTCTCCTCACCATTGTGTTCTTTAGCTTGTCCACTAGATGACTCCATGCTTGCTTTTGGTTGACTCTTCTTGAATGTATGAATATCTCTTAACTCTGCAAAATTCTACTCACTTCACACTTTCTGCTACTGCTCTGAAATCACAATTCTCTTCAGAAAGATTTGAACACAAAAAACAATAAGGCTCTATCTATTTATCATTGCAAATTGAATGTGTGATGTTGCCAAAATCATTACAAATCCATCTTCAATCACTTCTGAATTCAATTCTGCATATTACCAACTTCAAATCAAGGCTAGTTGTGGTGTGGATGTTGACAGGATGATTTTAAAAACTTGAAAATAAAGCACAAAAGCAATGATTACAGCTTTTAGCTTTAAAACCCTCATTAACTGATAAAAACCCTCATTGAAATCTAATTGGATGTTGTTTTACTTTTTTCCAGCTTGGCAGTGTACTTTTCCATATAGGCAACGGCACATAATCTTTCATTAATGAAATCTTAACCTAACTTGTTTTAGAGATCCAACGAACAAAGGCTCTTGTGATCTCTAAATAAAATGCTAACCTCAGGTTAAGCTTGGAGATTCAATGACAGATCCATTTGTGTGATCTTGAAATGGTTTCCTAACTCATGGTTCCTTTTGGAGATTGGGTGACCACTGTTGATCCCAAAAGTTATCAATGGTCCTCAGATTAAGCTTTGAAACTCATGACAACTCTATCACTATTCAAAGAATAAGCAACTAAAAGTGTTCTCCAGCTCTCGCAATTTGAAAATCAACCATGGTTTAATTCAAAGAATAGGAGACCAAAGACTTCACCCATTCTCACAATCCTTTACTTAACCCAACAACCATCTAGAGATCCAGCGAACACTACCTTTCTTTAACCCATGCACTCGAATCCTTTACCACAGTCAAATCTGGAGATTTAGCGACCACTGTAATCTCTTAATCTCGAAATTCCTTTCTTAACCCATGATTTATCACAAGACTCAACAAACAAGGTAATCTCATTATCTCTAAATAAAATACTTAACCCTGGGTTTATTACGAGATTGGGTGACCAAAGGTATTTGCCAATTCGCTAAATGCTTTACTTAACTTGAGTTTTATTCAGAGATTAAGCGCTGGCCATAGATCTTGGGAGTAATCAAAGGTTGTCATTGAGTCACCAAAACTTTTAAACCTTTATCATATAATCAGGAGATTCAGCAAACACTGTATTCACTGAATCTCCCAAAGTTTGAAACATTAATTATATCATTCTGAGATCAGGTGACTAAAGGAAACACACCTCTATTATTGCTCTATTTTTTGAATCACTGAATGACTTAGGGATTTACTAACTAGTCATTAGATTGCTTAAATTCTTAATTCACTAAGTTGCCAAATGATTTGGAACTTTGCCAACTTTTCGTGAGACCCAACAAATGAAGAAAATTTATCCTTTGCCAAATTACTTTATCAGAGCCGCCAAACTTAGTGAGCATGAGATGAAGACTCAGTTGCTAAATCACCAAATAACTTGATGTAGGGCCCATTCATTGTGAGATTAAGACATCATTGTTGATCTTAGAGATGATCAACAGTCCTCACTGAGTCACCAGAAAACATAGAGCATGACCGCCCAATTCAGTGATTAAGAGATAACCACCACACCCATTCGTTGAATGTTAAGAGAAAACCACTAGGGATTAAGAGAATAGGAGACCGCACAGTTGTTGAATCACTAGATAAAAGACTAACCATGGCATAGACTAGGAGATTCAGTGACTAATGAAAACCTTAACAAGGGCTCACAACTGTCGCTAGTTCACTGAATAAAAAGGTAACCTAGAAGACTATTTCATGATTCAGCAAACACATAAGGAAACAAAAGGTCACGTGCAAATTGGGAAATCATAAGTGGCCAAAAAGTAGCACACAAATATAAGAAACTAGGGCACACTCAAGACAAACCAAAGAATTAATCCTACCAAGGGAAAAAATACATAAGGTAAGGGATTTCAAACATAAACATGACAGATTTTGAGAAATTTTAAACCCTAAACTAGACGAAGACATTTGTAGAGACAAAGACAATGACCTGAAGCAAAAATCTCAAAAATGCTAAAATATACCCAACACATTCTTTCTAATCCACTATTAACATTGTTTTGTACATGATTGATTACAATAATTTACCACTCTTCTATACCTTGTATGGATTGTCCTTGTGATTGTGGAATATATTGTCCTTATTACTTTAATGTGTATCATTGTGATGGTGCATCATTTTTCTTTCAGTGTTATTCTATATGACTACATGGATATGTTTTTTCTTTTAGATTCCTTTGACGGTCATGATTGTATCTTCCTCTTCTTATAATAGCCTTTTTCCTTTGAACTTGAGACAAATACATCTTCTAATCATGCCATAACTCTATTATGAATTTTATATTTTTGACACTAATCATACCATGTCATTGAGTATTATATATTTATACTCTTATCACTAGTACTCATGTTGGTTATTTGTAACTTGATATTCTATATCTCCATGCCTATGAATGCTACATATCTTCTTTTGATTGGCATATAATGAACATGATCTAATACTGTGACTTTTATTGCTTCCTTTCTCAGATAAGAGTTATTGTCTCTACTTTGACTAAAAATTCCTATGCCATTTTGATCTATTTTCTATGACAAAATGGTATAACTATTTCCATTCCAAATCTTCATTGATGTTTTTGTTTGGGAAGTCATTATTATACTTACTGTACATATTTAATTGATGATCTTTTTTTGTCTTTTTATAACCACCAACCTTTATATCATTGATTTAAAATTTGATATTTGGAATCACTATGTCTCTTTTTGGTACAAACAATATATTCTATGTTTTTCATTGATATAGAATTCTTTTAAAAACCATGATCCAATACATTTTACTATTATTTAATCAACATTCTCATTGGTTTTGATAACTTCATTTGTTACCAGCTAAAGAATTGAGGAAAACCTCTTTCATTGTACTCTTTAGGTTGATATATACACCTATTTGTATCATGTTCATTTCTGATCATATGAATGCTATTTTAATAATGACGTATGCCCCTTCATAGCACCATGTTCTCACTTAACAAGTTGTTTATCTTACTAGCTTTTCATTGAATTTCAACTATGCTTCCAATTTGACATCATGCGACATTTTTTCAAGCCAATACATAGTCATCCTTTATGTCACCATGTTTAACCTTTAAACCTTGTATTTTCCCTTATCTAATTTCACTGCAACATGTTCCTAAATATAGCAATGAGAATTTTTGTTCTACCATGGAACCTTGTTAACCATGACAGGATAAATTTATCACCCATGTCAACATGGTCTCCTCAGGAAAATATGTGTTATTTGTAACAATGAATTATGATGATTCATTGTTATGAATGATATGCATTGTATTGATGAGATTATAATAACATGTTTGATGTAGGGATTGTGAACCCTATCATGATCAACAATGTTTCACTAACAACATGATGGGATCAACCCTAACAGGAGCCTATTTTATCCCACATTCTAAAATATGAATGATATCAATGTATAATATTAAATGATGATCTCAATACCACTACTTTTACATTAAGAAAACTTATTAGATAAAAAGATGGAGTTGTGATCTGATTTTCTATTTTTCTTTATGATTCGATGTATTGTATGAGTAAGCTATCCATGTAAAAAAAATGTAGATAAATAAATGTGACCCTCAGCTCTAACATCATTTTTTAACTCTCCCTATAGGCCTTTTGGATGGTGAAGTAACTAGAGCTAAAGCTGAAGAGGAAACTAGGGACGCTGCCAACAACTATGGGATTCATCATTCTAGGCAATGACAGGTCCCATTTCTTTATTTCCATTTCATCTTTTCATGCATATGTTTACTTTTGTAAATGCATATTTTTTGAGTTATTCTCACAACTTGTGTGGGATATGCACTTTTCTTTGATGAATAAAAGAAGTTTTAATGCAAATAATTGTATAATTTTCTATTCTTTATTAGCAATCTTCCCTTTCAGCAATAACACTTAATCTAAAAACAAAAACATATACCTTAGCTTTTATTTGAAAACACATAACCAACTCCACTTGATTGAGATGATAATGAAAATAGGGTAACAATACCTTCACCATATCTTGAGAAAAAATCACCCAAGTTGTCTTTAGCCCTTTTGATGTATCCTCTCATTCCAAATATCCTAAACATCCTAACTAATGTCAATATTCCTTCCCAAAATTCACATGGAGTATTGGTATTGTTTTTTGACTTGTGCTTTATGAAAAATGTAGACCATAGTTTGAACTCCTATCCAATATGAGTTAGGTATCATAGCCCAATTCAACATTTTTTATACCAACTCTTGCATTGTTCTATTCTTCCTCTCCACCACTCCATTTTGTTGAGGATTCCTAAAAAGTGCAGTACTATCTATGTATCTCATGCTTCTCATAGCATTTGACAGTCCTACAATGGAACATAGGTCAAATATAGTCTCTTTGATTAACCAAATGGAGTGACCCAAAAATTTTTAAAATGTTGGAACAGATGGTATATATTTAGCATGCTTGGAAATACAATGATTTTCAATACAACAATTTTCAACTAGTGTGAAAAAAGATGCCTCACAATAGTGTAAAAGCTAATAATTCAAATATTGAAGCATGTGTGATATAAAGGAAGTTACCATGACAACAAAATAGTTTTAGATTTCCCCAATAAGAAAGAAAACTACTTGCACAGTAAACTAGAAAATAACTTTCAAAAATTTGACACATATTATGTAAAAAGGAACAAGAATCTCTTACTTGGTGTTCAAGTGAGATAAACCTCCCCATGGTTTGGAGTTAGGACATAACTTAGTACAATTCAAATAAAAATGAGTGTCGACAATCATAATTAATAGTATACATAGACCATCCAAATCAATGATAATGAAAATGGGAAATGGTACATTGTACAGAACCACAATCAAGAATGGATTTCAAAATCCATAATCTCTTTTCAGCAAGAAATTGTTTGCAGCCTTTCCGATTAACAATAATCTAGATTTAACATTGAAAAAATATAGTGGGTGCCATTACAAAATGTCCAAATACTATGGGTGTCCTTACAAAATGTCCAGTAGTTTAAACAAAATTTGAAAGGATATGTACTTCTAATGCCAGATATTATAGTACATGTAGACTATTAATTTGTAAGCATCACAAACATTTTAAGGATAGGAAATATAAAAGCATGCATATGATTACATGGAACTAAAGTGAACTTTTTAAGAGTATCAGTGAGGATGTTGGTTTTTCACAACCATAATGAATAGCTCAAAAGCTTTAAAAATTCTAAAGATTCATGCTCTCTAAGATGCACAGTCAATAAATCAATTTGTCTTGCTCTCTTGTTGCTCCTCATATACCTATCATACATCCAAGCTCATACTATACACTATCCCATTAGCTAGCTCTTTATTACACGGAAGTATATGAACTTCATATACTTGACTGCTCAAAACACAATCAAATATAGGTCTACAAATTTTAATATATAATTAAGATAAATTCCATCTATTTTATTTCATTCCTTCTCATTTTCTACATCCATTTTCCCTTTCGTATAGTTAGTAGGAGACTTACATGAAATACATTCCAAAAATGAAAGAATGGCCTTAAAAATAAGATATATGTAGCTTGAACTTCCAACTTTCTGTATTGATCCTATATTCATCTAAGGAGAAAGTTGGTAACTAATGCAATGACCTTAAAAATAAGAGATTTATAGCTTGAACTTCCAACTTTATGTATTGATCCTATATTCATCTAAGGAGAAATTTTCTTACTAATAATGCAATGATAGGGGATCATGGAATGCGAAGCCCTTTTTTTTCAAAAATATCATTTCAGTGATATTGATTTCTTAACTAATCCTCAAAATTCCTTTGACCGCTATTATGAATAGTTGTAAGAGATAAATATGTATTATATACACCTTTGAATTTCTTCCCATTCTTTACTTACCTATTGTTACTATAGATTCCAACATCTAAATTCCTCCTACAAGGATTGCTAACAGACCAGGCAATTTAAATTACTAGGGCTAAATCAAATAGGGTTTCTTGCAAGGTGTTCATTTTTTATGGCATGTGATTTTTTAATATGTAGAAATTAGGGTGAGGTTGATCAACCTACAATACTTTCTTATTATAAGTTCATATAAAATAGAGCCAACAATAGTTTTCTTTCAGAAGATACTGATGGTGGGTCTATTTAAATGCTTTGCAGATCAAAAAATTTCTAGATCATCTAGTCTCAAATATTTGAGTTCTAATGGTAAGGTGCTTCAATTACATTCCTATATTTAGTTTATTTTCCAGTTCATGGTATTTTACTAAATAATAATAACCAAAGGAAGGAGAATTAAGATACTCGATACAATATATAGTCACATGTATAGGTTGGCTGCATTCTATTACATACAAAAGATACATCCATATGAGTCACAACATCATCTAAGCTACAATTCATACTAATACAATGGTTTAAATATTAAACTATACAGAAGGAGTCCAACATTTGTATGCTAAAATGCTCAAAGTTGGAAACATACCCCATTCCAATAGTAGCCAAAATCACCTTTTAAGGAACTTTCACGTGTCATCCAAAATAAAAAATGATAGAATATTTATATGATCCACTGACTCTCATCTTATGGAGGATGGTGAAATGGGAGAACACACATAGGAGATGCCTGAGGCACCCCTAACATTTTAGTGTATTCTAATTGAACGGGATAATGACATTGGAACAAAAGTGGACACAGGTGAAAAAGAGGTGAGAACTCATCAACATGGAATGTAGTTTCTTTGGAAACTATAAGATGACAAAAACAAATCCCATTATAATAAAAGATGAGCATTATAGACACATACCTAATGGTTTTTTGGTCAACCAATTTGCATCGAAAAATTGACTAATCATCATAAAAAATCAAGCTAAAATTTACTAGTCATAATCATCACAGAAACCAAAACTAAGATAACAAGAGATAGTCACATCAACCATATATAAAATAGCCAAAATATTGTCCATATCAAACCAAATGAGTCTAGGGGTAGTACAAATAAGTTTCCATGTTCAAAACAATATGATTCATGTAAGATGAACCAATTGACTCTTCTAGATTTGAAATCCCAAGTTTTAGGAGTGATCATTCATCACAAGAGCTTATACTTGAACAATTTCAGCCTATAGTACTTCAAGGGACTCCTTTAGAAAATCCCATTGTATTTCAAGAAAATCCACAAAATACTATACCAAGTGAGCCTTCTCAAGAGAGACGAAATAGTGACTAGAATAAGGAGCTTTGTGAAGTACAATAAGAGGATTTTACTGGTAATACATTTGTGTATGAATTTCAAGATGAAAAACTAGATTTTTTCCATGTAAGTGATGAGCATACCTAGTTAGAACAACAGATAGAGGAAAAATGATAGTTGTTGAAAAGGAAAATTGAATATATTTGTTTATGAGTTTCTTGGTTATGTTGAGGAAATTGATGAAAATGTGACTAATTTATTTAAATAACTTTGAATTATATTGTTTATAATGATAAAGGTATGCTTGATCTAACTCAAAGAAAAGTGTTGAACAAAAAGAAGACATAAATATTTTGTATAGAGTGTTAGTTTTTCAAGAAGATAATTAGGACAACCTTGTCTTAAGAGAAGAAGAGGATGAAATAGGTGAAGTATTTCGTCATGTTGAGAAAATTAATCAACAAGATATTATTTCCCAAGATAATTTCAATTAGCAAGATGATGTCAAAAAAATAGTTCATAGGGATGAAGAAAAGGTTCCAAATCAAGAAGGTTAGGTCAAGAAAGTATTCAACCAACAATGGGTCAACATTGGAGCTCTAATTGTTCTTCATTCAAGAGGTTTAATTATAAGACACCTAGCCAAATTACAGGATAGTGAATAATGATCACAAATCATGCTTTCACCTAAGCATGAAAGTCCTAAAAAAGATGAGTATAAGCATGAGGTTATAGCAATACAAGATAGAATCCAAATTACTTATATAATTCAAAGAAACAATATACATCCACAATAATAACTAATATACCACATGGAAGGTCATGAACCTTCTAATGTCACAATCTAAAACCATTGAATGTATTTGAATTATGCATAAAAAAATATTAAGGAAATTATTTATAACTTTACATAAAAATAATTTCAATCTAAACCTAGCTCACACCTCAAGTGATATGGAGCCATGATTTCTTCATTATTCTACATGGATATCTAATCATCACTTAGGAATAGCTAGAATCATCTCTTTATGCAAAGATAGCTACACTATGAAAATGGGTGGTCACTTCTAAATGCAAGTTTCTTTGAGCTATGTTATCAGATATAAAAGTGATGGCCTATATTTTAAGGCACATTTATGGATAAAATCATTTTTTCATTAATTGGAGATTCCACAATTTTTCTATATGTGGAAATGTGCTCAAATTTTATATTTTTCTTAATTTTTTAATTTGTTTTGACAAACATTCAGTTGTACCAACCATATTTTGTTAACTTCTATGCTTTTTTTCATCCATATTTTTATTGAAATAGAGGAGAAAATTATTTTTGAATTAGATAATCATATAGTGATATTTGACTCAATTTTGAAACTTAATGTAGTTGCATTGAATCATCAATACCTTATATTTTAGTCTTATTTATAACATATGAGATTTAACTTTAACATATAGATATTTTAGGTCCATATTTTTTCTTTTTTTAGATTAAAATAAATACAACATACTTTTAATGTGTAAAAGTGCAAAACACCAAAGATCATGAAAATTTGGCACAAATCTAATATATAGTATTATAAAATTATTAAGATAAATGTACTATAATATAAAATTATTATATATATTTGATTAAGGGTGCTCCCCTTAATACCACAAACACATAACAAAAATAGAGAACAATGACAATTTGCAAGAATAGAAAATGGGCTTCTTATTATTGCCACAAATGTGGAATTACAAATTTTAGAATTACAATACAAATTTTAGAATTACAATATGCAAAGCCACATGGGCATTTTCCCTTACAATATTTTGTAGGAAAAAACCTCAAATTAAAACCCATATCTCCCTAGAACTGCCCAAGACAACACTATGGGTCTTTCTTATATAGATAATTTCCACCACCTAAGAAGGTTCTAGAAATTCGGTCCCTAAGGCCGACCACCCTTAGAATTATTTATTTTTCATTTTTATTACAATACAAAGATAATATACATCTTTTAAACCTCTCCCACCAATCACAGTGGCCACAGGGGTGGGAGAGTTACATCAACTTAAAGGATTTCAACCCAGCAATGCTAACTATACCCAAAAATCAATCACAGACCCAAATACCAGTCAATCTCTTTGTCTCAAGAACAATCCAAACATGATATAGTTTCTTAAACATGTAAATAAAACACTAGTCCGTGATTCTACATTATCATCCCATCAAGATCATGTTTTAAATGAACATGAGAATTTATTGTTACCTTGTTGTGGTGGACTATACCCACGGGTAGAGACACAGTTGCAAGAATTAATGGTGTTTATTGATTCGATACATTACAAAAATTTCCCCTTACATCACCAACTCTACATCATGTCTCCAAACCTGTGGATCAACATTGATATAGACTTATAATTCCCTAAATCCAACTGCAACCATTTCTAACTACCCCAAAACTATCCCTAAACAGTTTAAAACCAACTGTCTCAATAATATGTGATTTAAAGATTTTTTAACTTGATCTAATATGCACCACACATGTTGACAAAACTCCTCAGGTATGGTTTATGGACCTCCATATTGATATTAATGCTTTGTATTGACTCATTTTTCAAATAAACTAGATAGTTTTAAGTTACACATAAGGACATATAGAATTTATACTTTATGCAATCAAGTATTTCCCACATAGGAGATGCCTTAGGCACCCCTAAAATTTTAGTGTATTCTAATTGAATGGGATAATGAAATTGAAACAAAAGTGGGCACAGGGGAACAAGAGGTGAGAACTAATCAACATGGAATGTAGTTTCTTTGGAAACTATAAGATGACAAAAATAAATCCCATTATGATAAAAGATGAGCCTTATAGACACATACCTAATGGTTGTTTGGTCGACCAATTTGCATCAAAAAATTGACTAATCATCATTGAAAATCAAGCTAAAATTTACTAGTCATAATCATCACAGAAACCAAAACTAAGATAACAAGAGATAGTCATATCACCCATATATAAAAAAGCCAAAATATTGTCCATATCAAAAAAAAATGAGTCTAGGCATAGTACAAATAAGTTCCCATGTTCAAAACAATATGATTCATGTAAGATGAACCAATTGACTCTTCTAGATTTGAAATCCCATGTTTTAGGAGAGATCATTCATCACAAGAGCCTATATTTGAACAATTTCAGCCTATAGTACTTCAAGAGACTCCTTTAGAAAATCCCATTGTATTTCAAGAAAATCCACAAAATACTATACCAAATGAGCCTTCTCAAGAGAGACAAAATAGTGACTAGAAGAAGGAGCTTTGTGAAGTAGAATAAAAGGATTTTACTAGTAATACATTTGTGTATGAATTTCAAGATGAAAAACTATATTTGTTGCAAGTAAGTGATGAGCATACCCAATTAGAACAATAGATAGAGGAAAAATGATAGTTGTTGAAAAGGAAAATTGAATAGATTTGTTTATGAGTTTCTTGGTTATGTTGAGGAAATTGATGAAAATATGACTAATTTCTTTAAAGAGCTTTGAATTATATTGTTTATAACGATGAAGGTATGCTTGATCTAACTCAAAGAAAAGTGTTGAACAAAAAGAAGACATAAATATTTTGTATAGAGTGTTAGTTTTTTCAAAAGATAATAAGGACAATCTATTAATATGATTTAGAACAAAAGAGAGGGGGGGTGAATTGGTTGTTCTTAGGTCTAGATGTATAAAAAAAACTTTAATACACTTCAACAAATTTAGATATGATAACCAAAACTACTCGGTCACTATTGAATATATACCAGAAACATAAAATAGTGCAGCCCACTATCCAATAGTATTTAACTTGTAAAACACATAAATGTTCACACCAAAACATTCACACAACTATTAACACCAGGATTTATAGTGGAAACCCAATTTGGGAAAAATCACTTTGTAGCATGTTACTGATATTTTCACTCTTCTAAAGTGAGCTCTGTGAAAAGCCAACCCAATTAAAGGTTACAAACACACTGTTAGGTGTGACCCTATTAAAGGATTTCAACCACCCTATTAGGAGTGCCGCTTTTTATAGGACTTACATTCTATTAGAATGAAACCTTGTTCAAAGGATTTATACAAATGACTATTAGGTCAACCTTGGTTAAAAGGATTTTGACTGATATAATGGTTAGAAAGTAATGGTAGTATTGATCTGAAAAACACACAACTCACTTTGCAAATATCAGATCCAATTCAGTACATTCATGTATGCAAGCTTACTGAGTATACATCATTTCCATTCCCATCACTGATCTGCTTGGAAATCCCTTCAAACAATCACAACTCCTCACCTTCAGCCTTTCTGCTTCATCAGTCAATAACAACTCCAAGTATCCTCTGCATACTTTACACACCGCGCACATACATACATTTAACCTTCCTCTCAGGTTTCCTTATATCTCTTCAATGGATAGTTCCACCTTTTGCTGCTTAATCTCCTCCGTAGATCATAGGGTTAGGTCAGATTCATTGAATCCTTCCAACATTATGTTCTTCATCCATCCTTCTAGAAATATCTTAAATCTCCTTATTTGAATCAAAATAAAATAATTTACTATGCATTAAATGCTTCCATACAATCAATTAATAAAGTCAACATGATTTTCATAACACAAGAATTCAACATGTCGGCTTGGAATCTTAATTCTTCCTTAAATGTAAATTATTGACGATCGGTCAATACTATGTTCAACTCCTTAGTCGTCACTATGAAACTCAATCAACACATCAAAATTGTTTCACTCAACAATACACTAATGTTTGGTCAACACTAAATTCACTCAGCATATACTAACTCGGTCGACACTAACATCACTCAGCTTAAACTAGATTTCTTCATTTTTACTCAATTAAGCCTACTTGTTCAGTCTTCCTTCTTACTTGGATAAATAATACATTGTGTTATCATTGTGCCATATAATCAAGTACTCATTGAAGTATCAAGATAACTCAACCTTTCCCTAGGTGCTATTGTTACTAACCTTTCCCTAATCCTTCTCATCAACCTAATAGATATAGTACTTTCTTAAATAGTAACAATCTTACCAGTTAAGGTTTTATATCAACGACAATACAATAATTTCTTCAATTGCAGTTTCCAAGAATCTCCCTCTTTGGCATTGATGGCAACACAATATGAATAACAGATGTGTACCAACCAATCCAAAACTTGTAATATCCTTAGCTTCATTCTGATTCTGAATTGCCTCAACTAACCACTTTGCTAGCTTTTTGTGACCGTGTCAATCTTTCTCTAAATCTCCCTCTATCTTGATATTCCATGTGTTTAAATCTGACTTATCTCCCTCTTTGAGAATAATGCCAAAGCAGCAACATAAACTTACATCCTTTTGATGTAGATATCATCTTGTCAGTTTAGTAAAATTGTTTCTCCCTTTGTCATCTTGCTTATGAATTTTATAGCTTTTTTGTACTTTTCACAACTCTAGGCTACTCCTAAAGTGTGACCTTTTCTGCATCAATTTGTTAGATGCTCTTTACAACACATTTGATGTAGTGCTCCTAGCTTGACTAGGCAGCCTCAGTTAGCGGAAGAACCCGTAATTGACTTCTTATATACTCATGTGCCTCCTTTGGTAAGGCTTTTATGAATATGTCTTCTAATTGTTCCTTTGTATTCACATATTCCATTCTCACTTCTTTATCTTGTACCAATTCTCTCAAGTAGTGATACTTGATAGCAATGTGTTTGGTCTTTGTGTGCATCATTGGGTTCTTAGATATGTTGATAGCACTTATGTTGTCATAGTATATGACAACTAGTTTAGTGATCTTTCATGCCTACTAACAAATACTTTATCCATATCAGGTTTGAGCAATTCACTACAACAGCAACATACTCGGCTTCATCTATAGATTGGGAAATGCAATTTTGTTTCTTGCTTGTCCAGGAAACTAATATCTGTCTAAGAAAGAAAGCTCTAGCACTAGTACTTTTTATGTCATCCACATTTCCTACCCAATTAGCCTTAGTATAGACTCTCATTTCAAATCTTTCATGCTTCTTGTAGTACAGTCCATAATCTATAGTTCCTTCCAAGTATCTCATTATCCTCTTCACAGCCATCATATGAGTTTCCTTAGGATTGGTAGAGAATCTTGCCACAATCCCAACTACTAGAGAAATATCTAGTCTGCTTTGAATATCATACTATAGCTTTCCAATCATGGACCTATACAAAGTTTTGTTTACTTCAGAAGCATCATCATTTTTAAATAGTTTTTATCCAGTAGCCATGGGATTACTAATTGGCCTTGAGTCCTCCATTCCAAAAGTTTTCAGTATTTCATTGACATATTAAGACTGGGTGATGAAAGTACCTTTTTTCATTTGATAGACTTGCAAACCAACAAAGAATTTAATCTCCCCAAACATACTCATTTAAAATTTAGTTTGCATATCATTTGAAAATTTCTTACACAGGGCATCTTGTCCACCAAATATGATATCATCTACAAAAATCTTAGCTAAAAAATTCCTTTACCTTCTTCATCTTTCGTGTACAGATTGTTGGTGTCATTTTTCCTTGAGAATACAATCTATATTAGGTAATTGTCTAGCCTCTCATACCATGCTCTGGTGGCTTGCTTCAATCTATACAGTGCCACCTACAACATGCTTCGAGCACCACTTCACGATACAAAAAACCCCTATAAACAATCATGGAACACCCTGGACAACACTGCAATAGTTAGCAAAACTAATTTCACCAAACCCAACCACTAAAACATTAAAAATTAGTCCTTTCTATTGCTGGAAACCCTCTAAAAATTTGAATTTGAATTTAAACAGCTAGTTTCATGGAGCTAGTAGCAAATTAGCAATTAGCATTTAAACTGAGATCAACTTTAAAACATGACCGTTAGATCTTCACCTTTTACTCGAGCCTCATGAGTTAACTCTACAGGAATCCTGGTTACATTTGGTGAATATGCAACAATGGCATTCCTCATTTGTGAACACTTTTCCTTAACTATGGTTTGGTCAAGTGATTCAGCAAACACCACACTCACTAAGTTGTCGAATACATTTCTTAACCGGGGTTACAATATGAGAACAAGTGAAACCCTTTAGTCGCTACTTCACTGAATCACTTCATAACCTCAGGCCCACCTACAAATTCCACCTCAGTGACCTCTGACATCATGCCCACCTAGACAGTCCTTCAGCCAATAAAAATCACACATGTCAGCACCACATAGCACATTGGACCCACTGCAAAGTATCTCCCTTCAATCGGACGGTCAGCGTATGATCGCATAGCATGGAAAGATTCCATGCGATCATACGACCACCATAGATCTTGAATCTCCTAATTTGAGCTACCAATCCCACCTAACAACATATCCAGATCACTATTCCTTGACCAATAAAATGTCACCAATTGTGTACACCTCTTAGCAGTCCCACTTCTTTCATTTTCGCTTGAGAAAAGGTAAGATCGACAGCTGGTGTAAGATTGCATGGCTTTGACAAAACCCATGAGAACTTATGCCAACCGTAGATCTTCTATGGATGTTAGGACCCTTAAGGACACACTAGCAACCAGGTCCCACTAACACCTACCAAATCATCACACCTTGACCAATGAGAAACCGTCCAGTCAGCTTGTGTGGCAACGGACCCACAAAGAGATACACCGGAAGATTGGGCAGTTGTCACATGATCTCATGGGGAAGGAATATTCCATGAGATCATGCACCCACTGTTAGATTGAAAGTAACATGATGTTGGGCCCACAAACTATGCGAACACACAACCAAAGGAAAGACAAACCACCACACCAGGTCACAAACAGTTAAGGGCTAAGCCACCAAGAACATGAGAATACGCGACTACTGCAGTCGTGTAAATGCTAAAAAGAAATGCTAACCACTGGAGGACAATGCAAACTAGTGACAGACTAGGAAAGATAAAGCGCACATACGTTAAAAAGACTTAAGTGACCCAAAAAAGTAACAATGAAATAGAACTCAGCAGAGATAACTTTAGTGGTGAATCTTTGCCTTTTGGCGATCCCGTCTGACGGGTCAATCGTCATTTGGCGAATAGAGCACGCAACGCAGGTCAACTGCATCGCCGAATATTTATTAGATTTGGGTCCAACGCCCGGGGTAGTCACCCATTAGTTATCACATGATTGGTCAAAACTATCGGTGCAATCGCCAATGCAATATACATTTTGGATACATTTATTTTAAATATATCGCCAGCTTTTGCATGCTATTTCTTATTGGCCCACATTCTTTCACCATTACTACAACCAAATAATTTTCCCTTGGGTTGGGCATCGCCAACCATTTTCCAGACGTGTGTCGACTACTAGCCCCATTTAGCCAACTGTTTCCTACTGTGGGCTTGCATAGGAAGGTGCGTTTCGCCTGCATTTGACATTCCTGCTTGTTAATCCTGCCTAATTTGCCAACCTAGATTGGACTATAAAATATTATTATTCTACACAGTTCGCTCTTTTCTGGTCTGGAGACTGGCATTTCTTATTGCTGACGAACTTTCAGAGTGCTGAGTGCATTGGCCATTGACTCGTGGACCCTGGTTTTTTTAAAAGGCAAGTGCTTTTTAATTTATTTTTTATGTCAACAGTGGTACTGGACCACTGGTACAATGGTACTGGTTATTTTTTTAGTTTTACTATCCAGTGTAATGCTAAGATAGCCTATAGGTTTGTGAATTATATTGGCCCTTGGGTAGTACCGTAGACTGTAGTACCGTAGCAGTAGAACCCATTTTTTGAGAATGAATCATATTATTGTTATTATATGTAGTCTAAGTAGTTGAGTCTTTTGTTCAACAACTAAGTTGATATATTTTTTGCAGCCTTTATCGGTTTGCCATGTCAAATAAGAGGGGTAACAGGGGTTCCAGTAGGATCCCTGAATGCCAAGAGAAGCCACCATTACCAAAATGCAGAACCATAGCAGCATATTTTGGTGGTGGAAATGTTGGCAAGCTACAAGATTCACAAGTTAGATCTCCAGTTGAAAAAGGAGATTCATCACAAGTTTGACCCTCAGACCATATTGAAGTTCAAGTTGGTGAACCTGATATCTCAGTCGAGGACAAACTTGAACATGATTTGGAGGCACTTCCCCTAAGTAGGGAGTCACAAACTAAGATTATAGAGTTGGAGTCGGTCCTGGACCAGTCGGGTGAGAAAACCAAAACTGATTCCATAAATCATGCTCATGCACAAAAGGGGAAAAGAAAATTGGGATCGACGAAAGATCGATCTCGCTGGGATCTATCCCAAAGGAGTTTTCAGTTAGAATGGGTGGAAAAGTACTGATTCATTGAACCAGTGCCCAATCCAATTGATGGTGCACCTCCTACTGAATGCAGATGTAACATTTGCACAGAGATAACAAAGAAGGAGAAGAGGTTGCAGCTTAAAATTGATACCATAGAAAATCATGTCGGTAAAGTTTACAAGAAGGAAATTATAGATGGAGTTGAAAAATCCATGCTAACTTGGAAAACAAAGGACAACTATCTGCATATTAGGAATGCCAAAATATATGAGTTACACCAGCAATTACGAGATAAGCGTTCTGCAGTAAAAGGTTCCATTGAAGATTTCATTGGGAAAGCAACGGAAGTGCAAAATATGGGAAAATTAGTTCAATTAAGTGTGGTCTTTTATTTATTGAGTAGAGGACATCCTATGACAGACTACCCTTCAATTCCTACCTTATTGCACTTTTTGAAAACTCAAAACTATCCGAACAGTCACTGGTCAGTAAACAGCGGATGGGAATGGGCTAGATGTCTTGCACAGGTTGAAAAAGAAGATATGAAGGAAAAAATAAAAGACTCAAATTTCATTGCATTATCTCTAGATGAAGTTACAGCAATTGATAATACTTCCTGGGTGTGCATGCATGTTTATACTGTAAACAATCTTTGTCGTCAACCATTTATACCATCTGTTGCTAAATTAAATTGTACTACGACAGCTGAAAATTTATATGAATTATTAAAGACTACTCTAATTGAATCTGGAGGTTTGGATAGCATGGAGATTGCCAAAAAGTTGGTGTGTGTTGGAGCAGATGGAGCTTCGGTTATGCAAGGTCATAAAGGTGGTCTTTGCAAAAAGATCAAGGATGATTTGGCACCCTACGCTATTCCCATTCATTGCATGGCCCATCGAATGAATCTAGCTTTTGGAATTGTTAGCAATTTTGGTTGTGTAAGTAAAGTGGAATCTCTAATCAAAGAGATTTACCAATACTTCTGTCGAAGTCCAAAACGAGTCCGGGAATTTCAACACTTTTCTCAAGGACTTACTGATGGGAAGAAGCTTCTTAAAGACAATGATACCAGATGGATCTCTTTGGATGGACCGGCACATCGAGTAATGTCTGAATACCCGTCATTGCTTGGACTAATCCACTCTGTGCGAGATAGATTCCCTCGGCTATATTCAAGCCTAACTAATGTTAAGGTACTCTTAACTTTAGCAGCTATTCTCCCCATGCTACAGGACATGAGAAATATTATAAAAAAGGTTCAACAAAGAGCTATGTACATTGCAGAATATAATAAGCTGCGTAAAATGACATGTAGTAGCCTGGATACTCTGTATCGATTACTACCATTAGATGAATCAAAGTTTGCAAAGTGGATAGAAATCACAGATTTGAACAATCCTGGGAACTTTTTACATATTGGTGCAAACGATGAGGTATATGCCAGGGTATGTGGAGTTGACATACCAATGTAGTACTATGCCCGCGTCAACCCCGACGAAGCAGGAAGTGAAGTTGAATCAGAACCAGAGAAGGTACTTTCACGTGTTACAAGTGAAGACTTCAAGAAGATCAAAGAATCTATGCTTGACTCTGTCAAGCGAGTTTGCTACAATCTTTCATCAGAAATCAGAGACAGATTCCCTCCAGAGGAACTGCTCGAAGCAATGTCAATTGTTTTTCCACAATATTGGTCTCTAAACTGTCCGACTGATTTTTGAAGAAGGATGACGACTCTGATTCAGCATTTTTGCAAACCTAAAGTAATCAATGGAATCACTATAAATGGAATTTTAGATGAATCTCAACTGAGAGATCAATCATATTCTTTTGCAAACATAATGAGGGAACAATATGCTCTTATGGAGAACCCAAATGAAGAGGGAGTGGTAACAAAGCTTTGGAAAAACCTTGGTGAGAGCAATCAGTTGAGAGAGGCAATACCAGAATATTTCAAGCTTACCGATTTATGTTTGACAATGATATTGGGTTCAGTGGAGGATGAGAGAGTTTTCAGTACTTTGGGCTTCCTGAAGTCAAAGGTTAGAAACAAATTAGACAAAAATTTGGATAATTGTCTGAGGCTCTATAATTCTAGGTATGAGGTAGAAAATTTCCCTTATGACAGGGCTGTCAGCATTTGGAGAAAACAATGTCAAAGAAGAGGGATTGCCAACATTTCAAACCCAAGTGGTAGTGGTAGTGGTGGTGGCAATGGTAGTGGCAGTGGTTCATATCCTAATATTGGAAGCAATGAAGATGATGTTGACTTTGGCATGCATAGTGAGTCTGACGCTGACAGTGAATCTGAAGAAAACACAACGAACAATCAAATGTTGTATGCAATAAATGAGGAGGATTCTGATGATAGTGATGCTGAGCCGGTCCAGGCGGAATGGCAACTATAGCAGCTTCTCAACCTCAAGTTCTAACTTCTGTGAGTCAAGTACTAGGCTAGAAGTAGTAGCTCTGATCTAAGACTCTATCTACTAATTTATTATGTTTGTAGAAGTCAATTTATAGCCTTCATTCACAGTTTCACTATCCTTTTATAGATGCTTAAATGTTTTTTTTGAACATGTTGATAATACAAACTTACATGTTGAGATTTTCATTGATTCTAGTTTCTTTAAGAAATTGTAACATAATGCATTTAACAGAATAAGCTCTATTTAAAAAAAATTGTATTATAATTTATAATTATAAATCATCCTGTAACATAATACATTTAACAATTGTCAATTACAAACAATTACAACCCTTTGCAAATGACTCAATGTCAAATTGAAATGACCCTGAATTCCCTTTTGCAGATATAAGGGAGCAACAATAGTTGTAGGTCGATTTGTAATTGTATATATAATCAGATTATTACTACATAATACATTATGTGTGTACAATCACATTGCCAATTGTACAATTTTTTCTAGTAGGGAAATTTTTTCCATCTGCTGTGTAGTAATAGTATGCCAGTGCCTAGCTGCCCAACTATCCTGATATGCTGGCTCTTGATTCCTGTAACAATTAACATTAAACAAAGTTGAAATTAAATCCAAAATTTGAAATTAAAGAGAAACAAGTAACAAAATGATTATAGTACTATCACTTACTGAGTTGTTACTTCTTAGTGCTATCAGCTATGAGTCATGACTGCCAATGACAGCAACAGTAACAGCTTCAGTTTCATAAGATGACCCAGCTTCTAAGAATTTCTTTAGGGCGCTCCATTCTGCATCATTTGGTGGCTCCATTTGTTTGAGGTTGTAGCTAAATAGTTGTAACCTCGTCAACAATAAATACTTCTGAGAGATATTTTTAAATGAATCGAGGAATTTATCTACAACTTCATTCATTGTTGACAGTGGTTTGATGCAACTTGCAATTCCTTCTGGAGTGGTATCCTCAGGCAAGTTGCCTAAATCATGATTCATGCTCTCCTGCAACCTTTTCATGTAATTTTCATTTCCAATGAATCTGGCATTTGAGTCAGCTGGATTTGGTAATCCAGCATTCAGCAAGTTTAGTATGATGTTATTCATCTTCTTCAATTCTTTGGAAACAGATTTGAGAGCTTCACCCATTTCCGTTACTTGTTCACAATGGTGACCGACATCAATGGTCATTACAGAGGCATCCAAGCGGCTATTTATTCCATGCTTTGCCAAATCCCTATCACTAGATATCTTTACTTTACTCAAAATTTGGTCAGAAATATTTTTTAAGGATTTGGTGAAGATTTGTCTTTTACCAAAAAAATCACTTTTTACATTTTCAAAGAGAAGTCTGATATTGCTATTTAAATCAAGCCATTCAAACAAACTATCAGTGTTCTTCATTATTTTGTCCCAATTTTCTTGTTTGATAAGCTTAACCATGTTTATTATAGTATCCTTCACATGATGGTCTTCGAAAGAGGTCGCTCTATTTTCTGCCATTACATTCTCCATCTTTTTCTTCATTTGAGACATCTCTTTTTCACTCTTTTTATGTATTTCCTCTACTTGCCCTTGCAAATTAGTTGCTCTCTTCCTCTCATCCTCCAATTTCTTCTTCAAATCTTGGATTGTCTTTGCAGCAGTTACCTCTTTTTTCTTCTCATCCCCAAGTTCCCTTTTCAAATCATGGATTGCCTTTGCAGTGGACTCCTCCTTTTTCTTCACATTGTCCAATTCCTTCTTCAAATCATGGAGTCTTTGAGTAGAGTCAGTAGACTCCTCTTTCTTCGTGTTCTCCAATTCCTTTCTCAAATTGAAGATTTTCTTTGCAGCTGACTCTTCTTTTTTCTTTGCATTCTCCAATTCCCTCCTCATTTGGTGGATTATGTTAGTGTTTGCAGTAGCACTAGACTCTGTTTTCTTCACATTCTCCAATTCCTTCTCCAAATTACTGATAGTTTTTGCAGTTGACTCCTCTTTTTGTTTCATGTTCTCCAATTGCTTATTCAAATTGTTGATTGTTTTTGCACTAGACTCCTCTTTTTTCCTCCCATTCCCCAATTCCTTTTGCAAATTAAAAATCATATTTGCCCTAGACATCGACTGTTTCTTTTCATTCTCCAATTCAGTCTTCAAAATATTATTTCCCTTGACAGCATAGTCCAGGTCAGTTTTCAATTTATTGTTGACCTGTGCACTACTCTCTACAGACTTGAACAACTGTGCACTAGAGGCTTGTTCATCCTGAAGTCTTTTTTGGCACTCATCCAATTCTTTAGTCAATTTTTCCACTTGTTCATTCATCTTTTCTTGCTGGACAATTGCCTCTGTAGGAGAAGATTTCTTTATCCTATTTTGCAAATCTTTGAACCTATTGTCTGCTGCTTTCTCCTTCGCCTTCACATTATCAAGGTCTGCCTGTAACTTTTCTATTTGCTTTGTAAGCCTTTTGTTTTCCCTCTCCGCTTTCAGAAGTGTAGAGTAGACCATTTTGTTGCTCTCTTTAGATATATTGATTTTGTCAATATTTTTCACTTTTGACAAATCCATTTGAAGACTGGTAACTTGTATATCATTAGGATTTGTTACATTTTGTGGTGGAATATTATCTCTACCCAGGGGCATAACAGCCATGAAGTTCATCATTTCATTGTTTGGATCATATGTTGGAAATAATCTGTTAGTAGATCCCTGACATTCAGCAACTGCATCACTTTTCAAAGTCTTCATAATTTGCCTATTTCTTTCGCTTGTCTATTCAAACTTTGATGCAAATTCATTCAAACTAAAATCTAGGTTTGCTGACAGAATTGAGTGTTTGAAAGGTGAATTATCAGTTGTATCCTTGTGTGCTCCTCCAACTCCAGTTAAACTTACTCCACCTACAATTGTATTTTGAGGATTGCCAACAGACTGAAGATGGCCCATTCCAAATCCTAGTGTTTTAGGACTATTTTCTGGGTTTTGTACAGAAGCTACTGGTGCATACATTGGTGAAGTAACCACTGACATTGTTGGCAGTGTAATTGTCATAACTTTTTGCTTTTTTGCACAAGGTTCATCCATGCTAGTGCCAGTGCCAATGGGATCAACTACAACTGGATTCGAAGATTTAACAAATAATGTTTTGGGATGACCTTCAGAAGCAGAGACATAATGTTTTTTGCCCTTTCTAGATGAATCATCTTCATTGTCAGAGAGTCCAATGATTGGTTTACATCCTCTTTTGGGTGGCTCTGGTACTGGAAGTGGATTCCAAATCCCTTCACCACTTGCACCAATGGGCCCTAGACCTGCATAACCCATTTTTTGTATCATAGTTGCCCCTCTACTATACGTTTGTTTAACAGAATCACTCATTTGAAGTGTAACAATATCTCTGCCCCTGGTTGACCTGAAATCCTGAATACCTTGAATGTCAGCATCAGACTGGAGGTCCTTCTGCCTTTCATTATCATCGTCACTGCCAAAATCATATAGTACAGTTGGATGCTCTTTATTCCAATAATTGCTGAAAATTTCATCCTCCTCAATTTCATCAAAAATAGCTGATGTCTTTGGTTCACCCAAATTTTGCCTCATTTTCCAGAAATCAGTCATCTTGGTTTGACACCACATTTCAGCTTTGCATGCCTCTTTAATTTATTTAGGCATAGACCTCGTAGAAGGTTGAGATGCTTTCTTGTAGAAATTTAAGTATGTCAGAGGCTCTGATTTGTGCAATGTCATAATTTGGGATGACAATTCTTGCATTGAAATATTATTCTCTGTTACATGTTTCTCCATCTCTTTCTTAACCTCATCCCATGAATCCTTGTTTTTAAACTTTTCTATCAATGGCATCTCCTGATGTTGATATTTGCTCGCAGAGTTCCCATTGGCAATAAGTCTCGTTTGTATTATGTTCAGTGGATCATAATTCCAGTGATTGACAAAATCAAAGCCAAAAAAAGTTACCAATTCATTTGCCAGTTTGAAAGCCTTTCTCTCAAATGTGAGGCCTCCAATTGCGAAAGGCAAGGAAGGAAATATCATTTTCTTTTGTTGTCCACTGAAAAGTTCATCTGCGCTCTCCATCTACCGTACATATTCTAGTGTAAAAACCCTTTCTGTAACATGCATTGGAAGTTTGCAGGGTTCAACCACTGAACCGTAAAACCTTAAGAGAGTGTACTCTTCCATAAAGAACCAGTCAGCCAATTGAATCTGACTTCCCAGTTGAATGCAATCTTTACAACACACAGGAAATCTAGGCATCGAAGTGCCTATGATTTTTTGGTAAATAGGTGCCAAAAAGAAGTCTACAAAATGGTTGTAGTTTTTATTTGCAGCAGTCATCCTCATCTTATGTGTCCACTCATATACTAGACTTGGAGTCTCTGATTTCTTCTGGGTTCTCTCATCAAACTTATAGACCTCAATACCAAGCTTGTTGTTCTCTGTCTCAAATATTGGGCGATGCTTTGCTAAAAGAAGGTAGCACAAGTAACTTGTGAACCTAAATGTCTTGGTCTTGCCTGTAGTTGTACTTTGTTTAATCATCAGTAATTGTTGTTGCATAGATTCAACAATGTGCTGAACAAAATTATATCTTACATCTACCTGCTCAACTGACTGCCCTCGACAATGGATATTATAAATCATTTCAAGAACACTGGCCCCCACTTCCTTGTTACTGTCCAATCCCAGACAAAATGATAACAAAGAAATAGTATTCTGAACCCATGGCACAAAAATATCATACTTGATAAGGAGGCTTATGGTCTTTGTCCAGTGTAACACTAGTAGTGGACTCTGAGGGTATTAAACCCTTAATATATGAATCTTGAAAACATCTTTCCAGCTTGTCATAAGCCTGAGCTAGTTTATCCAAGTCAATGCGCTCCTTAGAGCTTTCTGTTCTAAACTCTAACCCTAGGTCTAACAGAGTCAGAAATTCACTCTCAGTTATTGATAAAATTTCCTCTTGAGTGTTTTGGTTTACAATTGCCTTTCTATTTTCATCATAATTCTGAGCGCATAGCATTACAATTTTAGGGCAAGGGAATACTTCGGGTACAGCGAGGTTTGCTAATCTAGTAACCACAGCAGCTAGTTTATTTGTATATGCCCCAATACTGCTGTTATATTTGTAATAAATTCTCCCCTTCTGTGGATCTTTCCACTTACTAAACAATGAATGTCTAATTGCCATGATTTCAGAATCTCCATGGATAACAGGATCAAAAATATCATGACACTCATCGGTGAAACCTGGGGTTTGTAGCACTCGTTTGAGTTCTATAATGGTGTTCTTTTCCTTTATGGGTGCACTCGTTTGGGAGGTTTTTGACTTTGTTTTGCCCATGCCTGGCGCTACTGGTTATTAGACTTCAGGCCCTATTCAAAATAATTTTAAAGTGCAAACCTAAGACAATTAAAATCAAGATTTCTATTGCTGCAAATTGCAATAGAATTTTTTTGAAAAAAATTAAATACCTAGAATTGAGATTGGATAATTGGTGTTGTCGGCTGATAACAAAGTTTCACAGTGTCACACTTTCAGACTTCAGTCTTCAGAAATCAGAACACAAAATGGAATTCTGCCAGTCTTTGAAAATTTAAATTTTGAAAACCCTATGGCTATGGTATCGGACTCTCGTAAATACTTGAAGTTTAATAGTTAAAATGAAAGTAATAAGTAATTAATGGTTTTAACTTTAATGTACAATGTACATCTAACAGTAATAAATTGTCAAGACTCAATAATGTACATAAGTTACACGTGTCACGATTCCGGATGAATATTGGCAGATGGGAAAGCATTCCCCAAATCGGCCCGAAATTCATCTTGGGCCGTCGATCTATAGACTATCAAATGTTTATTAAATTTATTATTATTATTATTATATTTTATTATTTAATATTATAAATAATATTAAATAATACAATATAATAATAATAATCATAACCTATAATATAATATAATATAATTATAATTTATAACCATATAATCTAATAAAATATAATATAATATAATATTAAATAATATTAAATAATACAACATAATAATAATAATAATAATCATAACCTATAATATAATTATTATTATTATTATTATTATATTGTATTATTTAATATTATTTATGTAATATTACATTATGATTATTATTATATTATATTATTTAATATTATTTATATGTAATATATTATTACATATAAATAATATTAAATAATATAATATAATAATTATTATTACATAAATAATATATTATTTATGTAATATATATTTACATAAATAATATTAAATAATATAATATAATAATAATATTATTATTATTATATTATATTACATAAATAATATAATATATTAAATAATACATAAATAATATAATATAATAATAATAATAATAATAATAATCATAAGTTCATAACCATATAATATAATATAATATAATACAATCTGAAGACTGATAGATCGACGGCCCGGGATGAATTTCGGGCCGATTTGGGGAATCTTTTCCCATCTGCCCAGATTCATCTGAAATCGTGACACGTGTCACGATTCTGGATGAATCTGGGCAGATGGGAAAAGATTCCCCAAATCGGCCCGAAATTCATCCCAGGCCGTCGATGACTGAGACTCGATGGTCATTATTATTATTATTATTAATTATTATTATATTATATAAATATTATATGGTTATAATTATATTATATTATATGGTTATGGTTATATCAATGTATCATATGGTTGTAATTATATTATATTATATTATAGTATAAATAATTATATCATATGTTCTATTATTTTTAATTAAATTATTAAATTATTATTGTTTTTAAATATTTTTAATTTTTTTTAATGTAACTGCATTGGTTTATATTTTATATTTTAATAATGTATTTTTTATAAATTATAATATGTTTTTTGGCATTCAATTAAAAATAATATTACTTATATTATGTAATCATTTAAGATTTATTATTATTATAAAAATAATATTATTTTTATTTATAATTATTTATTATATAATAGAACATATAATATAATTATTTATACTATAATATAATTATAGCCATATGATATAATCATAACCATATAATTATTAATAAAATATAAATATAACCATGTAACAGTAATACAATCTGATAGATCGACGACCCGTCACTAGATTTATTATTATTATAAAAATAATATTATTTTTATTTATAATTATTTATTATATAATAGAACATATAATATAATTATTTATACTATAATATAATTATAGCCATATGATATAATCATAGCCATATAATTATTAATAAAATATAAATATAACCATGTAACAGTAATACAATCTGATAGATCGACGGCCCGGGATGAATTTCGGGCCGATTTGGGGAATCTTTTCCCATCTGCCCAGATTCATCCGGAATTGTGACACACAGTAATACAATCTAATAGATCGACGGCCCGGGATGAATTTCGGGCCAATTTGGGGAATCTTTTCCCATCTGCCCAGATTCATCCGGAATCGTGACACATGTCACGATTCCGGATGAATCTAGGCAGATGGGAAAAGATTCCCCAAATCGGCCCGAAATTCATCCCGGGCCGTCGATCTATCAGTCTTCAGATTGTATTATATTATATTATATTATATTATATTATATGGTTAAATTATATTATATTATATTATATTATATTATAATTATATTATATTATATTATATTGTTATGATTATTATTATTATTATTATTTATTATATCATATCGTTATGAATATAATTATATTATATTATATGGTTATGATTATATCGTATGGTTGTAATTATATTATATTATATTATAGTATAGTATAAATAATTATATTATATATATATATGATATGGTTATAATTACAATTTAAAAATATAATTGCAAATGCTCTATTTTTATTCATATTTATTATTTAGTTTCAAAATTAAAATATAATATAGTTATAATATCTATAAATTATTAAAATTTAACATATATTGAAAATTGTGATACTTGTTTATAAACTATTCTTCATCATTTAAAAGATTTTATAATGAAAAAAAAGTTAGGAATAGGTGACAAGATAGGTATGAAATAAAAATTTGACACATAGATTATCAAAATTATATTTAACTTTGTTAAGCTTATAATCTATTAATCTTTAGTTTTCCTTGAAGCTCCATTTGTTAACTTTTAACCAATCATATTAAAGGAAAATAGTTAATTATTAACAGTTCACTATTTTTAACTAAGTCGCAGACTAACAGTAACATTTCAAGTTTCAACAGTGCATAATTTGAGAAACAACTTAACAAGATGCCAAAAACAACCTTACAAAGTCGTAGATTAAGAAGAACAACGATTTGAGATTAAACAATTTTTCAGTTTACCAATAAATGTGCAAATTTCGCTTTCAGATTAGCCAAGACCATTATTATTCATTTTCCTACAAAACAAGTAATTCGCCTCTGAAATTATTAATTCATTTTTGGCAAGGGAAAAAATAGCCATCATTTATATATCCGTCAGTGAAAAAAAACATTAATTCGCCACATTTAAAATGATTTTTGCTAGGGCAAGAAAAAAATTGCCAACATATAATATTTTATTTCCCTATATGGAACAAAAAAATCGCCCTCGATATTAAAATTTTCCTGCCCACAAGATGTTGGATTCGCCAGCATTTTAGGCTTTTTTTTCGGGAGGGGTTTCTTAAAGTTATCCCTGGAACTCAGCCAGGGTAAACTAGGGTTTTCTCTATGCAACGACTAAAATTATGAATTTTTGCCTAGGGTTTGAGCCAGAAACATGGAAAAAACATTACAGAGACCAAAGGGAAACTAATGCAGCCATAAAAATTTATGCAAGTGCAGACCATTTTCTGAGGATTTTAGCTATTACAAGAAAATGGGCTAACAGTGGCTCTGTCTGGGGATGATGGGCAACCTATGCCTATGCAAGAATTCAAGATTTCTAGGAGAGCAAACCACCTACTAGAAAAAGATAGGGACCTCAAAAACTGGCAACTGAACCAGGGAAATAGGAAGGGAAACACACAACTTAAAGGGAAATATTTACATAATTTACATGCTTTGAAACTTTAATTGATGGCCCTGGGCCACCGAAGGAAAATCAAAAGCCTCCTGAATCAAAGGTCTGATTCTCATCCACATATGCAACTAGCCACCTACAATTATCATGATCATCCTACTGCCAACATATGTGAACACTCATGGGCTGAAAAATGAGACTGTATTTATCACTACCCATGTTTTTCCAGTCAACCACTTTCATACTCATACTCCAAGAAGTATGGAGTATCATTTATTTCTTCTTGTGGACTGGAAACAAAAATTTGATCTATTAATGCATTAGAAAATAAAACATATTGAGCATCATGCATTACGACAGGATTACCTGGCTGAAAAGGACTTGGATCCTCAGATTCTCCTTCATGAATTGCTTTAGCCACTGAGCAACTTGGTTCCTCTATGATATCATCACTGACTGGATCATAAACCAAGTGAAGGTCATTTACACAAATATTGTGATAGTGGGACAAGTGATCTGCATCATTGTTTCCATCAAAAAAAATTATGTCCCAATTATTGAAGACAAAGTCCTCAACACTGTCACCATCACTATCATTTTTAACAAAAGAAGGGAAAGGGGTTGAACAAGAAACTTGTTCATCAATAGAATTCTTATGATAGGAAAACACACTATCACAACCTTCAACCTCTTCTTTTTCAGAGTTACAGCATGAGGAGGGCTCTGGTGTACATGGGTCATCAAGCATAGGCACCTGTTGCATCCTGTCAGCATTTGACAAACCCAAAAATTGTCGGTGGTCAGGAGGAGAAACATCAACACACTCATTGTAAACATGTGAAATTTGAGTAACTGATTGGCCATCCTTCCATGGCTTAACAAAAGATTCAGAATTAGAAAAGGATTCAAAATCTATACAACTTTCTCAATCAGTACTCAACACCATATTAGGGACATCTACATTACTTGAAGATGAACAAACACTGATGAATTCATCATTTGATACATCATACTACACTTGGTTTCCATCTAGTACTGTTGGGGCAACAAAATAATTAGAGGCACACATGTCAAAATTAGACCCCATTGACTCATGCTCTCGGTCAAAATCAATGTGTGTTAGATGTGAGAAATCAGAGTCATCCCTCCTTGAATATCTGAGATATTCACAAGACAAGAAATCTGAAATTTGTTCACTATGAAGTGAACAACTATCCTCAAGAACACCCTCCTCTAATAGGAAATCATCAGCAACATCTTCATTCATCCAATCCTTTTCTTCATCTGACTGACTATATAAATTTTCTGCCCCATATTGAGAAAGAGCTTCACCCTCATGATCATAAGAAAGGGTGTCAGCACTTGACACATCTCCTTCATAAGTTCCATCATTCTCAATAATAGTATTACTAGGCACAACCCCAAATGCATCTTCAAGATCAAGATCAACATCATTAAGTATCCAATCCCTAATATACACATAATACTCTTCACACAAGGAGGCTGGCCAATGGGTTGATTCAGGAAAATAGAGTTCCCAAAACAAACCAATGAACATAGATTTTGAAAGCTCAATACCCCCTGAAAGCTCAACATATGCCACACAAAACCTCTCATAGAACAAAGGTATTGATAGTTCCCTTCTACTTCCCACCTTCAATCTTACCAATTTTATGCAATCCCTCTGGATGCCCTGGTCTAATAATGCAAGCTCCTCCTCAACTTTACCCATCATAACTTAATGCAATACTTCCATAAGGTTTTTGTAAAAATGCAACTGAAAATTTGAAGTATGCAAACCTCTACTCACACCTCATTCCTTTTCATAGTGCTCAAATCACTTAATAAGGAGACATTTTAGATCTTGAGAAATACCTGGGAGTTCAGCAGTAGAAATTCAACTTGTTGATTGGAAGGCAAGGCAGATTTAGAGCTCTCCATGCAGCTCCATCAGGTTACTTGCTTTGTAGAGTAACTGCCTCCTTGAAGAGGAAAATATTGCAATGTTTTGTATCTTCTTCCAATCAACCAAAACTTCACCAGGGTTTACTGTTTATCAGGAACTGCACTGATCAAACAGAGAACTCAGAGTCGTCACTCAACACTTAGTGAGAAGATATTAGCAAACGCTTTGTTTTACTTTTGACTCTTTTCTAGACTCTCCTCGGTAGAGTCGCCATTTTTTTGGTTTTATTTTCTTTATACTTGCAGGTTTACACTATGATTGACAAAATAATGTCACTGACTCTATCACCACTCCAAAGTCTACAAGGAAAAGGGCCAATTAACAAGGATCAGGGCCAATTAACAAGGATCAACGAGATCCTCCTACACTTTGAGCTTATATGCTCAGGTGGGTATACCTTTGATTCACTTCTTGAAAGAAATCACTAAATACTAAGCAATTATATCATTTACTGACTTATTTAAAGATTTTATCATTTATATTATGTGTGTGATTGATGATGATGAACTACTTCCAGAGAATGGACCAATGCCTTAACCAAGGGCATAGAGTTATCAATAATGATATCGACTAAAGACCCCAACTCAAACACTCTTGGACTTAGAATAAGTGCTTTGCCTATTATTCCTCTCCCTCACACACCTGGACATCAGATTCTTATATAGCCATGAACTCACTAAAATCACCTTAAAGACTTTAATCCTAACTTTGTTAGGAACTCAAAGATGACTCCAGAATACTCTTTGTTTACCATATGCTAACTCACTTTGTGACATTAACATATATGAGCCCAAGAATAAAATAAGAAGACATACACAAATATAAGATTGGAATCCAAGTGTATTCTCATTAAAATTTGCAGAATCAATACATTACCATAACAAAATGCTAGGAAACAAACCCTAAATCCAAGCTCTCCTTGTTCAGTCTTTACATTGACTTTCAATATACACCATCAACCAACCCTTTGCAAAGTCAAAAATTCAACCATAAATACCCCCTAGTCATCTTGGGATCCCAAAACAAGATGTAACAAGCTACAGATGATTAGGATTAGGGTTTTACCCACCAAACTAACTAAGATCAATCAAGAATTTATTACAATTGGGCAAAAACCAAGCAGCCTGGAGAAAGCAGATCCAAGAATGATCTGTAATCATGGTAATTCCCTGAGAAAGTAGTGAAAACCATGTATTTTCCCATATATATCAACCTATTCGGCCACCTACAACATGCTTCAAGCACCACTTCACGGTACAAAAAACCCCTGCAAATAATCATGGAACACCCTAGACCACACTGCAACAGTCGGAAAAACCAATTTCACCAAACCCAACCACTAAAACATTAAAAATCAATCCTTTCTGTTGCTAGAAACCCTCTAAAAATTTTAATTTGAATTTAAATGGCTAGTTTCATGGCGCAAGCAGCAAATCGGCGATCAACATTTAAACTGAGATCAACTTCAAAACATGACTGTTAGATCTTCACCTATTACCTGGCCCTCGTGACTTAACTCTGTAGGAATCTTGGTTACATTTGGTGAATATGAGACAATGGCATTCCTCATTCATGAACACTTTGCCTTAACCATGGTCTGGTCAAGTGATTCCGTGAACACCGCACTCACTAAGTCACCGAATACATTTCTTAACCGGGGTTACAATATGAGAACAAGTGAAACCCTTTAGTCGCTAGTTCACTGAATCACTTCATAACCTCAGGCCCACCTGCAAATTCCACCTCATCCACCTCTGACATCATGCCCACCTAGACAGTCCTTCAACCAATTAAAATCATGCATGTCAGCACCGCGTAGCACATTAGACCCACCGCAAAGTATCTCCCCTCAATAGGATGGTCGGCGTATGATCGCATAGCATGGAAACATTCCATGTGATCATACGACCACCATAGATCTTGAATCTCCTAATTTGAGCTACCAAGACCACCTGACAACATATCCAAATCACTATTCCTCAACTAATAAAATGCTGCCAATTGTGCACACTTGTCAGTGGTCCCACTTCTTTGATTTTCGCTTGAGAAAAGGTAAGATCGACGACTGGCGTAAGATCGCATGGCTCTGACAAAACCCATGAGAACTTACACCAACCGTAGATCTTTTGCAAATGTCAGGACCCTCAAGGAAACATCGGCAACTAGGTCCCACTAACACCTGCCAAATCATCACGCCTCGACCAATGAGAAACTGCCCAATCAGCTTGCATGGCAATGGACCCACAAAGAGATACACCGGAAGATCGAGTGGCTGTCGCATCATCTCATGGGGAAGGAATATTCCATGAGATCATGCACCCCCTGTTAGATTTAAAGTAACATGATGTTGGGCCCACAGACCATGCAAACACGTGACCAAAGGAAAGACAAACCACCATGCCAATTCGCAAATAGTTAAGGGCTAAACCACCAGGAACATGAGAATACGCGACTACAACAGTCATGTAAATGCTGAAAAGAAACACTAACTGCTAGAGGACAATGCAAACTGGTGACAGACTGGGAAAGATAAAGTGCACATACGTTAAAAAGACTTAAGTGACCCAAAAAAGTAACAATGAAATAGAACTCGGCCAGGGTAAACTAGGGTTTTCTCTATGCAACGGCTAGAATTATGAATTTTTGCCTAGGGTTTGAGCCAGAAACATGGAAAAAACATTGCAGAGACCAAAGGGAAACTAATGCAGGCATAAAAATTTATGCAAGTGCAGACCATTTTCTAAGGATTTTAGCTATTACAGGAAAATGGGCTAACAGGTAGCATCTCCTTGTTAGTCGGCAACCACTTCCTGATTCTCAACAATATTTTCCTGATGCTCGGCATTGCTAGCCTAAGACTCAGCTTTAGGTGCAAGTGTGTTACTTGCCTCTCCTTCTTCTACATAGACAAAAGATTTATAATCTTCTAGTTCTCTTCTGCTTTCCTATTCATTTTTCTCTACATATTCATCAATTTTTACATTTTCACTTTCCACAATTTTGTTAGAGCTAGAGTTCAAACACTTATACGCTTTACTTTTTGTGGAATAACCTAGGAATATGCCCTCATCACTTTTAGCATCAAACTTTCTATTTCTATTGTCTTTTAGTATATAGAATTTTCTCCCAAAGATTCTAAAGTATTTTACATTAGGTACATACTCGTACCATAATTCATAAGGTGTAACATTTGTACCTTTTTTGATCTATACTTAGTTTACCATATAAATAGATGTACTTACAGCTTCTTTCCAGTACTTTTGTGCAACATTCTTTTCAATCATTAGTGTCTTTGCCCAATCCATGATAGATATGTTCCTTCTCTCTTCTATGCCATTCCATGGAGGTGTTCTAGGTATAGACATCTATCTTTTGATTCCTCTATCATTGCAAAATAGATTGAAATTATTTGATAAGAACTCTCCACCTCAGTCAGATCTCAGACACTTTAGGTTCCTACCTGTCTCCTTTTCAACCTTACCCAAATACCACTTAAATAATTGAAATGCATCAAATTTTTCTTTTAGAATCATTACAGTCATCATCCTTGTATAATCATCAACAAAGAGAATAAAATATCTAGCACCACAATAGATTTTTACACCCATAGGTCCACAAAGGTCAATATGAACCAAATCTAAAATATTTTCAGAAGTAAAATTTTTGCTCTTGAAACTAGACTTTGTCATTTTACCCAACTAACATTGTTTGCACATTACATTTTCAGGTTTCTTCAATCTCATCAGTCCTCTCACTTTCTTCTTTTTACTAATATCTACCAGATTTTCAAAGTTAACCTGACATAGCCGCTTATGCCATAACCAAATATCATCAAACTGTGCAATCAAACATGTCTCTTCAAATAGGTCTAGATAGAACAAATTACCTTTAGTACATTCTCCACTTCCAATCAGTTCATCAGTAGCATCAAATATTTTGGCCTTTCTATGATGAAATTCGACTCGGTAACTAGTGCTATTAAGTTATGCAACACTTGACAAGTTATAATTAAGACCCTCTACCCAATAAGAATTTTCACAAACCATCTTATCGTTTAGCTTAATCAAACCTTTACCCTTCATAAGACATGGTGCATCATTACCAAATTTTACACTTCTACCTTTGTAATGATCTAGAGTATCAAACTTACTTTTATCACCATTCATGTGGTGTGAGCAACCACTATCAATAATCAATTTTTCACCTCTCCTCACTTAGGATACAAGTGTAGTTTTCTCATCTTCATCAAACTCATCCTTCATAGAAACATATACTACTTCTATCTCAAAATCATCATTATCAATGTCAGTTTCTTGTTTAGCTATGTAACAGGATTTCTTATCTTTACCATTGTAGTCCTTGTATCTTCAGTAACCTTTGTTTCATCTCTTGTCTTTGTGCTTGCCTTCTCTATCCTCATCCTTCTCATCCTTGTCAGGACATCCTATAGCTATATGACCAACTTTGTTACATGAGAAACATATGATAGGGATTTTACCTTTATACTTGCCTTTTCCTCTTTTTAATCTTTTGGCCATAAGAACTTCAAGATCCTCTAGTTCTTCATCGCATGTGTCACTATTACTTTCACTCTCACTAATGCATCTTTTCTTTTCTTTCTTAGACTTATTCAGAACCAATTTTGAGTTGAATGTAGATTCAACATTAGCAATAGTGAAGTTATCATAATTAGAAAGTTCAAAAGCAGTGAGCTTACCAACAAGACTTTCCAATGTCAAAGCATTTCTAGGGTTGCATCTAGATTCTTGAATTGCTAAAATTTTGATGGCATATATAGGACACAAATTTCTTAGTACTTTTCCAATAACAGTCTCATCATCAATAGTTCCATTGGCTCCTCTAATAGCATTTACAACCTCTTTGATTCTACCACAATATTCAGCAATATTCTCACCTTCTTGCATTTTCATTTCATCATATTTACCTCTTAGGCTTTTAGCTTCGGTACTTCCTTCTTATACATCCTGATCATTTTCTTCAAGTACCTTTAAACTTGTTCTCTGTAAGCACCAATAGAGCTCTGATACCAATTTTTAATATGATTTAGAACAACAGAGGGGGGGGTTAATCGGTTGTTCTCAGGTCTAGAAGTATAAAAAAAACTTTACTACACTTCAACAAATTCAAATTTGATAACCAAAACTACTCAGTCACTATTGAATATATACCAAAAACATAAAATAGTACAGTCCACTATCCAATAGTATTTAACTTGTAAAACACATAAATGTTCACACCAAAAAATTCACACAAGTATTAACACTAAGATTTATAGTGGAAACCCAATTCGGGAAAAACCACTTTGTAACATGTTACTGATATTTTCACTCTTCTGAAGTGAGCTCTGTGAAAAGCCAACCTAGTTAAAGGTTACAAATAGACTGTTAGGTGTGACCCTGTTAAAGAATTTCAACCACCCTATTAGGAGTGTGCCTTGTTATAGGGCTTACATACATTTCATTAGAATGCAACCTTGTTCAAAGGATTTATACAAATGATTGTTAGGTCAACCTTGGTTAAAAGGATTTTGACTAATATAATGGTTAGAAAGTAACCGAAGTATTGATCTAAAAAACATACAAGTCAATTTGAAAATACCAGATCCAATTTAGTATATTCATGTATGCAAGCTTATTGATTGTGATCCATTTCCATTCCCATCACTGATCTTCTTAGCAATCCCTTCAAGAAATCACAACTCTTCACCTTCTACCTTTCTACTTAATCAGTCAATAACAACTCCAAGTATCCTCTGCATACTTTACACACCTCGTGCATACATATATTTAACCTTCCTCTTAGGTTTCCTTATATCTCTTCAACATATAGTTCCATCTTTTTCTACTTAATCTCCTCCGTAGATCTTAGGGTTAGGTCAAATTCATTGAATCCTTCCAACATTATGTTCTTCGTCCATCCTTCTAGAAATATCTTAAATATCCTTATTTGAATCGCAATAAAATGATTTATTGTGCATTAAATGCTTCCATTCAATCAATTAATAAAGTCAACATGATTCACATAACCCAAGAGTTCAACATGTGAGCTTGGAATCTAAATTCTTCCTCAAATGTAAATTACTCATGCTCGGTCAATACTATGTTCAACTCCTCAGTCGTCACTGTGAAACTCAGTCAACACATCAAAATGGTTTCACTAGGCAATACATTGATGTTCAGTCAACACTGAATTTTCTCAGCATATACTAACTCGGTCGACACTAACATCACTCGGCTTAAACTAGATTTCTTCATTTTTGCTTGGTTAAGCCAACTTGTTCATTCTTCCTTCTTACTTGTATAAACAATACATTGTCTTATCATTTTTCCATATAATCAATTACGCATTGAGCTATCAAGATAACTCACCCTTTCCCTAGGTCCTATTGTTACCAACCTTTCCCTAATCCTTCTCATCAACCTAATAGATATAGTACTTTCTTAAATAGAAATACTCTTACCAATTAAGGTTTGACATCAATGAAAATACAATAATTGACTCAATTGCAGTTTCCAAGAATCTCCCTCTTTGGCATTGATGGCAATGCCATATGAATAAGAGATGTGTACCAACCAATCCAAAACTTTTAATATCCTTAGCTTCATTTGGATTCTGAATTGCCTCAACTAACCACTTTGCTAGCTTTCTATGACCATGTCAATCCTCCTCTGAATCTCCCTCTATCTTGATATTCCATGTGTTTTCATCTGAATTATCTCCCTCTTTAACAATAATTCCAAAGCACAAACAAAAACTTACATCCTTCTGATGTAGATATCATCTTGTCAGTTAAGTAACATTGTGTCTCCCTCTGTCATCTTGCTTATGACTTTTATATCTTTGATGTACTTTTCACAACTCTAGGTTACTCCTAAATTGTGACCTTTTCTGCATCAATTTATCAAATGCTCTTTGCAGCACATTTGATGCAATGCTCCTAGCTTGGCTAGGAAGCTTCAGTTAGGGGAAGAACCCCTAATTGACTTCTTAGATACTCATGTGCCTCCTTTGGTAAGGCTTTTGTGAATATGTCTTCTCATTGTTCCTTTGTATTCACATATTCCATTCTCACTTCTTTATCTGGTACCAATTCTCTCAAGTAGTGATACTTTATAGCAATGTGTTTGGTCTTTGTGTGCATCACTAGGTTCTTAAATATGTTGATAGCACTTATGTTGTCATAGTACATGACAACTGGTTCAGTGATCTCTTCTTTCATGCCTACCATTAATTTCTTTATCCATATCAGGTTTGAGCAATTCACTATAGCAGCAACATACTCGGCTTCAGCTGTAGATTGGGAAATGCAATTTTGTTTCTTGCTTGTCCAGGAAACTAATCTCTATCAAAGAAAGAAAGCTCCACCACTAGTACTTTTTTTTTCCTCTACATTTCCTGCCCAATCAGCATCAATATAGACTCTCAGTTCAAATCATTCATGCTTCTTGTAGTAAAGTCAGTTCCTTTCAAGTATCTCATTATCCTCTTCATAGCCATCATATGAGTTTCCTTAGGATTGGCAGAGAATCTTGCCACAATCCCAACTGCTAGAGCAATATCTAGTCTACTGTGAATGACATACTGAAGCTTTCCAATCATGGACCTATACAAAGTTTGGTTTACTTCAGCAGCATCATCATTTTTAGATATTTTTTGTCCAATAGCCATGGGAGTACTAACTTGCCTTGAGTCCTCCATTCCAAAAAAATTCAGTATTTAATTGACATATTTAGACTAAGTGATGAAAATACCTTTTTCCATTTGACAGACTTGCAAACCAATAAAGAATTTGATCTCCCCAAAAATACTCATTTAAAATTCAGTTTGCAACTCATTTGAAAATTTCTTACATAAGGCATCTTTTCTACCAAATATGATATCATCTACAAAAATCTTAGCTAACAAGATTCCTTTACCTTCTTCATCTTTCATGTATAGATTGTTGCTGTCATTTTTCCTTGAGAATCCAATTGGTATTAGTTAATTGTGCAGCCTCTCATACCATGCTCTAGCAGCTTGCTTCAATCCATACAATTCCTTATTTAGTTTGCAAACCATGTGTCTCTTGTTTGGATCAACAAATCCTTCAGGTTGTTCAATATAAAATTCTTCTTCTAATATACCATTCAAAAATGCAGACTTGACATCCATTTGGTATACCTTGAAATCTCTGTAGGTAGCATATGCAAGTAAAGTTCTCAGTCCTTCTAATCTTTCTACAGGGGCAAATGTCTCCCCATAGTCTATTCCCTCTTCTTGTGCATAGTCCTTGCATACCAGCCTCGCTTTGTTCCTCGTGATCTATCCATGTTCATTAAGCTTGTTTTTGAATACCCACTTTGTTCCAATAACATTTGTGTTTTTTGGTCTCGGCACCAGAGTCCAGGTATCATTCTTTTCTATTTGGTCTATCCCCTCATTCATGGCTTGGATCCAGTCTTCATTTTCTAATGCTTGCCTTGTTGTCTTAGGCTCAAATTCACATAATAAGCATGTAGGGTCTCTTAATTTGCTTCTGGTCAGAACTCTAGTTTCTTTGTCTCCAATGATGTGCTCAAGCTTGTGATGTCTCCTTGCATATTGTTCCAAAATAGGTTCTTCTCTCCTTTCTTCTTGTTCTTTAGGTTCACCAATAAGATTATCAAATTCAGCCTCTGAAAGCTCGGCAACCTCTTCCTAATTCTCAGCAATATTTTCCTGACACTTGGCATTGCTAGCTCAAGACTCGGCATCAAGTGCAAGTGTGTTACTTGCCTCTCCTTCTTCTACATAGACAAAAGATCTATAATCTTTTGGTTCTCTTCTTCTTTCCTGTTCATTTTTCTCTGCATATTCATCAATTTTCAAATTTGCAATTTTCACAATTTTGTTAGTGTTAGAGTTCAAACACTTAAAAGCTTTACTTTTTGTGGAATAACCTAGGAATATGCCCTCATCACTTTTAGCATCAAACTTTCCATTTCTATTATCTTTTAGTATATAGCATCTACTCCCAAAGATTCTAAAGTATTTTACATTAGGTGCATACCCATACCATAATTCATAAGGTGTAACATTTGTACCTTTTTTTATCTATACTTGGTTTAACGTATAAACAATTGTACTTATAGCTTATTTCTAGTACTTTTGTGCAACATTCTTTTCAATCATTAGTGTCCTTGCACAATCCATGATAAATCTATTCATTCTCTCTACTATGTCAGTCTATGGAGGTGTTCTAGGTGCAGACATCTATCTTTTGATTCTTCTATCATTGTAAAATAGATTGAACTCATTTGATAAGAATTCTCCACCTCGGTCAGATCTCAGACACTACAAGTTCCTACCTGTCTCCTTTTCAACCTTAGCCAAATACCACTTAAATAACTGAAATGCATCAAATTTTTCTTTTAGTAACATTACAATCATCATCATTGTATAATCATCAACAAAGAGAATAAAATATCTAGTACCACAATATCTTTGTACACCCATAGGTCCAAAAAGGTCAATATGAACCAAATCTAAAATATTTTTAGAAGTAAAAGTTTTTCTCTTGAAAGTAGACTTTGTCATTTTACCCAACTAACATTGTTTTCACATTACATTTTTAGGTTTCTTCAATCTCGGCAGTCCTCTCACTTTTTTCTTTTTACTAATATCTACCAAATTGTTAATGTTAACCTGACATAGCCACTTATGCCATAACCAAATATCATCAAACTGTGCAATCAAACATGTCTCTTCAGATAGGTCTAGATAGAACAAATTACCTCTAATATGTTCTCCACTTCCAATCATTTCACCAATAGCATCAAATATTTTGGCCTTTTTATGATGAAATTCCACTCAGTAACCAGTGTTATTAAGTTGTGCAACACTTAACAAGTTATAATTAAGACCCTCTACCGAATAAGAATTTTCACAAATAATCTTATCATTTAGCTTAATCAAATATTTACCCTTCATAGGATATGGTGCATCATTACCAAATTTTACACTTCTACCTTTGTAATGATCTAGAGTATCAAACTTACTTTTATCACTAGTCATGTGGTGTGAGCAACCACTATCAATAATCCAGTTATCACCTTTTCTCACATAGGCTACAAGTGTAGTTTTATCATCTTCATCAGACTCATCCTTCATAGCAACATATACTACTTCTATGTCAAAATCATCATTATCAGTGTCAGTTTCTTCTTTAGCTATGTAACAGGATTTCTTACCTTTACCATTGTAGTCCTTGTATCTTCGGTAACCTCTATTTTCTCTCTTGTATTTGTGCTTTCTTTCTCTATCCTCCTCCTTGTTATCCCTGTCAGGACATCTTACAGCTATATGACCAACTTTGTTACATGAGAAATATAAGATAGGGATTTTACCTTTATACTTACCTTTTCCACTTTTTAATCTTTTGGCCACAAGAGCGTCAAGATCCTCTAGTTCTTCATCAGATGTGTCACTATCACTTTCACTCTCACTGATTCATCTATCCTTTTCTTTCTTAGACTTATTCAGAACCAAATGTGACTTGAATACAGATTCAACATTAGCAACAATGAACTTATCATAATTAGAAAGTTCAAAAGCAGTGAGCTTACCAACAAGACTTTCCAGTGTCAAAGCATTTCCAGGGTTGCATCTAGATTCTTGAATTGCTGAAATTTTGATGGCATATATAGGATGAAAATTTCTTAGTACTTTTCCAATAATAATCTCATCATCAATAGTTCCATTGGCTCCTCTAATAGCATGATTTATAACCTCTTTGATTCTACCACAATATTGAGCAATATTCTTACCTTCTTCCATTTTCATTTCATCAAATTTACCTCTTAGGCTTTCATCTTTTGCCCTTAGTACATTTACATCACCACCATAGATGTTTGCAAGAGTGTCCCACATTTTCTTTGCACTTGTGTAATATTTGAGGTCTTCAAATTATGGATAACTTAAGGCAGATGAAATCTCCAACATTGCTTGGTTGTGTTTCTGCTTAGCTCTCATCTCCTTAGCATTCAATGGTGTAGAAGGTGTGACATAGTCATGTTCAACATAATATTTTGTTGAGTCACCAATAAAAGCTAAGTGTAGCTTCATCAAACTCTGCCATGCAGGGAAGTTCTCCTTATTCAGCTTCGGTACTTGCTTCTTATACATCCTGATCATTTTCTTGAAGTACCTTTAAACTTGTTCTCTATAAGCACCAACAAAGCTCTGATACCAATTTTTAATATGATTTAGAAAAGCAAAGATGGGGGGTGAATCGGTTGTTCTCAGGTACAAATGTATAAAATAAACTTTAATACACTTCAACAAATTCAAATTTGATAACCAAAACTACTCGGTCACTACTGAATATATACCAGAAACATATTTGATAACCAAAACTACTCGGTCACTAGTGCAGTCCACTATCCAACATTATTTAACTTGTAAAACACATAAATGTGTACACCAAAACATTCACACAAGTATTAACACTAGGATTTATAGTGGAAACCCAATTTGGGAAAAACCACTTTGTAACATGTTATTGATATTTTCACTCTTCCGAAGTGAGCTCTGTGAAAATCCAACCCGGTTAAAGGTTACAAACACACTATTACATGTGACCCTGTTAATGGATTTCAGCCACCCTATAAGGAGTGCACCTTGTTATAGGACATACATACATTCTATTAGAATGCAACATTGTTCAAAGGATTTATACAAATGACTGTTAGCTCAACCTTGGTTAAAAGGATTTTGACTGATACAATGGTTAGAAAGTAACAGTAGTATTGATCTGAAAAACATACAACTCACTTTTCAAATATCAGATCCAATTTAGTACATTAATGTATGCAAGCTTACTGACTATGCTCCATTTCCATTCCCATCACTGATCTTCTCGGCAATCCCTTCAAGAAATCACAACTCTTCACCTTTAGCCTTTCATCTTAATCAGTAAATAACAAATCCAAGTATCCTCTACATACTTTACACACCCCGCGCATACATACATTTAACCTTCCTCTTAGGTTTCCTTATATCTCTTCAACAGATAGTTCCATACCTCTTCCTGATTCTCAGCAATGTTTTTCTGACTCTTAGCATTGCTAGCCTGAGACTCGGCATCATGTGAAAGTATGTTACTTGCCTCTCCTTCTTCTACATCAACAATAGATCTATAATCTTCTGGTTCTCTTCTTCTTTCTTATTCATTTTTCTCTACATATCCATCAATTTTCATATTTGCACTTTCTACAATTTTGTTAGTGTTAGAGTTCAAACACTTATAAGCTTTACATTTTGTGGAATAACCTAGCAATATACCCTCATCACTTTTAGCATCAAAAGTTCCATTTCTATTGTCTTTTAGTATATAGTATTTGCTCCCAAAGATTCTAAAGTATTTTATATTAGGTGCATTCCCATACCATAATTCATAAGGTGTAACATTTGTACCTTTTTTGATCTATACTCAGTTTAAGGTATAAATAGCTATACTTACAGCTTCTTTCAGTACTTTTGTGTAATATTCTTTTCAATCATTAGTGTCCTTGCACAATCCATGATAGATTTGTTCCTTCTCTCTGCTATGTCATTCTGTGGAGGTGTTTGAGGTGCAAACATCTATCTTTTGATTCCTCTATCATTGAAAAATAGATTGAACTCATTTGATAAGAATTCTCCACCTCAGTCAGATCTCAGACACTTCAGGTTTCTACCTATCTCCTTTTCAACCTTAGCCAAATACCACTTAAATAACTGAAATGCATCAATTTTTTCTTTTAGAAACATTACAGTCATCATCCTTTTATAATCATCAACAAAGAGAATAAAATATCTATCACCACAATAGATTTGTACACCCATAGGTCAAAAAATGTCACTATCAACCAAATCTAAAATATATTTAGAAGTAAAAGTTTTGCTCTTGAAACTAGACTTTGTCATTTTACCCAACTAACATTGTTTGCACATTACATTTTGAGGTTTCTTCAATCTTAGCAGTCCTCTCACTTTCTCATTTCTACTAATATCTGCCAGATTGTCAAAGTTAACCTGACATAGCCACTTATGTCATAACCAAATATCATCAAACTATGCAATCAAACATGTCTCTTCAAATAGGTCTAGATAGAACAAATTACCTCTAGTCTATTCTCCACTTCCAATCAATTCACGAGTAGCATCAAATATTTTGGCCTTTCTATGATGAAATTCCTCTCGGTAACCAGTGCTATTAAGTTGTGCAACATTTAACAAGTTATAATTAAGACCCTCTAACCAATAAGCATTTTCACAAATGATCTTATCATTCAGCTTAATCAAATCTTTACCCTTCACAGGACATGGTGCATCATTACCAAATTTTACACTTCTACCTTTGTAATGATCTAGAGTATCAAACTTACTTTTATCACTAATCATGTGGTGTGAGCAACCACTATCAATAATCTATTTGTCAACTTTTCTCACATATGATACAAGTGCAGTTTTCTCATCTTCATCTGACTCATCCTTCATAGAAACATATACTACTTCTATCTCAAAATCATCATTATCAGTGTTAGTTTCTTCTTCAGCTATGTAACAAGATTTCTTACCTTTACCATTGTAGTCCTTGTATCTTTGGTAACCTCTATTTACTCTCTTGTCTTTGTGCTTGCTTTCTCTATCCTCCTCCTTGTCATCCCTGTTAGGACATCTTGCAACTATATTACCCACTTTGTTACATCATAAACATATGATAGGGAGTTTACCTTTATACTTGCATTTTCCTCTTTTTACTCTTCTGGCCATAAGAGCTTCAAGATCCTCTAGTTCTTTATCAGATGTGTCACTATCACTTTCACTCTCATTCATGCATCTTTCATTTTCTTTCTTAGACTTATTCAAAACCAATTGTGACTTGAATACAGGTTCAACATTAGCAACAGTGAAGTTATCATAATTAGAAAGTTCAAAAGTAGTGAGCTTACCAACAAGACTTTCCAGTGTCAAAGCATTTCCAGGGTTGCAACTAGATTCTTGAATTGCTAAAATTTTGATGGCATATATAGGATGCAAAATTCTCAGTACTTTTCCAATAACAGTCTCATCATCAATAGTTCCATTGGCTCCTCTAATAGTATTTACAACCTCTTTGATTCTACCACAATATTGAGCAATATTCTCACCTTCTTGCATTTTCATTTCATCAAATTTACCTATTAGGCTTTCAGCTTTTTCTCTTAGTACATTCACATCACCACCATAGATGTTTGCAAAAGTGTCCCACATTTTCTTTGTATTTGTGCAATCTTTTATGTCTTCAAATTCTGGATAACTTAAGGCAGATGCAATCTCCAACATTGCTTGGTTATGTTCCTGCTTAGCTCTCATCTCCTCGGTAGTCAAGGGTGCAGAAGGTGTGACATATTCATGCTCAACATAATATTTCACTAAGTCACCAATACCAGCTAAGTGTAGATTCATGACACTCTCCAATGCAGGGAAGTTCTCCTTATTCAACTTCAGTACTTCCTGCTTATACATCCTAATCATTTGCTTCAAGTACCTTTAAACTTGTTCTTTGTAAGCACCAATATAACTCTAATACCAATTGTTAATATGATTTAGAAAAATAGAGAGGGGGGCTGAATCAGTTGTTCTCAGGTCCAGATGTATAAAACAAACTTTAATACACTTCAACAAATTCAGATCTGATAACCAAAACTACTTGGTCACTATTGAATATATACCAGAAACATAAAATAGTGCAATCCACTATCCAACAGTATTTAACTTGTAAAACACATAAATGTTCACACCAAAACATTCACACAAGTATTAACACCAGGATTTATAGTGGAAACCCAATTTGGGAAAAACCACTTTGTAACATGTTACTGATATTTTCACTCTTTTAAAGTGAGCTCTGTGAAAAGCCAACCCGGTTAAAGGTTACAAACACACTGTTAGGTGTGACCCTGTTAAAAGGATTTATACAAATGATTCTTAGGTCAACCTTGGTTAAAAGGATTTTGACTGATACAATGGTTAGAAAGTAACAGTAGTATTGATCTGAAAAACATACAACTCACTTTGAAAATATTAGATCCAATTTAGTACATTCATGTATGCAGGCTTACTAGCTGTGCTCAATTTCCATTCACGTCACTGATTTTCTTGGCAAACCCTTCAAGCAATCACAACTCTTCACCTTCAGCCTTTCTGCTTAATCATTCAATAACAACTCCAAGTATCCTCTGCATACTTTACACACCCCGTGCATACATACATTTAACCTTCCTCTAAGGTTTCCTTATATCTCTTCAACAGATAGTTCCATCTTTTGCCACTTAATCTCCGATGTAGATCTTAGGGTTAGGTCAGATTCATTGAATCCTTCCAACATTATGTTCTTCATCCATCCTTCTAGAAATATCTTAAATCTCCTTATTTGACTCATAATAAAATGATTTACTATGCATTAAATGCTTCCATACAATCAATTAATAAAGTCAACATGATTTACATAACCCAAGAATTCAACATGTCGGCTTAGAATTTGAATTCTTCCTCAAGTGTAAATTACTGATGCTCGGTCAATGTTGTGTTCAACTCCTTGGTCATCACTGTGAAACTTGGTCAACACATCAAAACTATTTCACTTAGCAATACACTGATGTTCGGTCAACACTGAATTTTCTCATCATATATGAACTCGGTCGACACTAACATCACTCAACTTAAACTATATTTCTTCATTTTTGCTCAGTTAAGCCTACTTGTTCAGTCTTCCTTCTTACTTGGATAAACAATACATTGTCTTATCATTGTGCCATATAATAAAGTACTCATTGAATTATCAAGATAACTCAACCTTTCCCTAGGTGTTATTGTTACCAACCTTGCCCTAATCCTTCTAATCAACCTAATAGATATAGTACTTTCTTAAATAACAACAGTCTCACCAGTTAAGGTTTGACATCAATGACAATAGAACAATTGCTTTAATTGTAGTTTCCAACACAACCTTGTCTTAAGAGAAGAAAATGATGATAGAGATGAAGTATTTCATCATGTTGAGAAAAGTAATCAACAAGAGATTATTTTCCAAGATAATTTCAATTAGCAAGATGATCTCAAAAAAATAGTTCATATGCATGAAGAAAAGGTTCCAAATCAAGAAGGTGAGGTCAATAAAGTATTCAACAAACAATAGGTCAACATTTGAGCTCCAATTTTTCTACATTCCAGAGGTTTTTTTATAAGACACCTAGCCAAAATAGAGGATAGTGAAGAATGATCACAAATCATGCTTTCACCTATTTATGAAAGTCCTAAAAAAGATGAGGCTAAGCATGAGGTTATAGCAATAGATGATAGAATCCAACTCACTTATATAATTCAAAGAAACAATATACATCCATAATAATAACCAATATACCAGATGTAAGGTCATGAACCTTCTAATGTCACAATCTAAAACCATTTAATGTATTTGAATTATGCATAAAAAAATATTAAGGAAATTATTTATAGCTTTATATGAAAGTAATTTCAGTCTGAGCCTAGCTCACACCTTAAGTGATATGGAGCCATGATTTCTTCATTATTCTACAAGGATTTCTAATCATCACTTAGGAATAGCTATAATTGTCTCTTTGTGCAAAGATAGCTACACTATGAAAATGGGTGGTCACTTCTAAATGCATGTTTCTTTGAGCTATGTTATCAGATATAAAAGTGATCGCCTATATTTTAAGGCACATTTATGGATAAAATCATTTTTTCATTAATTGGAGATTCCACGATTTTTCTATATGTGAAAATGTGCTCAAATTTTATATTTTTCTTAATTTTTTAATTTGTTTTTACAAACATTCAGTTGTACCAACCATATTTCGTTAACTTCAATGCTTTTTTTAATCAATATTTTTATTGAAATAGAAGAGAAAATCATTTTGAATTAGATAATCATATAGTGATATTTGACTCAATTTTGAAACTTAATGTAGTTCCATTGAATCATCAATACCTTATATTTTAGTCTTATTTATAACATATGAGATTTAACTTTAACATATAGATATTTTAGGTCAATATTTTTTCTTTTTTTTAGATGAAAATACGTACAACATACTTTTAATGTGTAAGAGTTCAAAACACCAAAGATCATGAAGATTTGGCACAAAACTGATATATAGTATTATAAAATTATTAAGATAAATGTATTATACTATGAAATTATTATATATATGACGAAGGGTGCTCCCCTTAATACCACAAACACATAACAGAAACAGAGAGCAACAACAATTTGCAAGAACAGAAAATGGGCTTCTTATTATCTCCACAAATCTGGAATTACAAATTTCATAATTACAATATGCAAAGCCACATGGGCATTTTTCCTTACAATATTCTATAGGACAAAGCCTTGAATTATTACCCTGATCTCCCTAGAACTACCCAAGACAACACTATGGGTCTTTCTTATATAGGTAATTTCCACCGCCCGAGAAGGTTCCAGAAATTTGGACCCTAAGGCCGACCGCCCTTAGAATTATTTATTTTTCATTTTCATTACAATAGGGTCAGCTCAAAATAAATTAAACATATGTTTTTAGGTAGCCCAACTTTTGGAGACCATAACTTTCTAACCGTAGCTCCATTTTTCTATTATAACCACTTTTTGAAAGTGGCAGGATGAGATCTATAATGCCTGACTTGCGCAAGCTCTAGTCAGTCGGGGATCAATCGCAATCTAGAGCCTCTAAGGCCTTCAAAATTGAGCTCAAAGATTTCATACCCAAAAACCTCAATAACTTCACCAATACAGATGATATGGCAATGAAACTCAACTAGTAGGCTGATATGACTAAGGTGAACCTCCACCTGTGAAATCAAAATATTATGAGATCGTATGACCAACTTACTAAAAATAGTAAGTTTCCATAAATAGAAGCTTCGCACAAGATAGCCCTTCTTGAAAAGAAACCAAAAATATTTTTGGGTGATGCAAGATTACTCTTACACCTAGGATGCTCCTGCATCAGACACCCGAGGTAATTTGAGAAATGACTCTGTCACGTCTCACGTGTGAAGAAGAAAACCAAGATGATTAACCTCCTCCCTTGCTAGCCATGATGAATCTTCTACAAGTTGTCCTTTCTATTTGACTAGATATTATTCATATTTCTTGTTCCTTGTGCTTCTACCAATACGACTATCCAGTATATCCTCAATCTCCTTGGTAGCTGAAGTAGTTGTGGGAATAATCCACTGTGCTATTGTGATCTCATCTTCAACACCTCCTTCATGATACTCTATCAAATTTGAAATGTTAAATACTGGTGAAATATTCATCTCAGTAGGAAATTCTACTTCATATACATTTCCTCAATCATGCTTCTTCAATATCTTACATGGTCCAAACTTCTTCATTTTCAACTTGTTATATGTATCAACTGGAAATCACTCCTTTCTCAAATGAACCATGACTTCATCTCCAACTTGAAATTCCTTATGCCTCATTTTCTCATATTCCTTAGCCTTCTACTGTGCATTCATCTTGATAATGTTCTTCCTCACCTCCTCATGGATGTTCTTATAATGTTCTGCAAAATTCTCAGCTTCAGCACTACTTATCTCTCCTTTATCTATCTTTCTCAACTCTGATGCATTTCTGAGACTACTTCCATATAAAATATGGAAAGGTGATTTACCAGTGCTCTTGTTGACATAATTATTGTATGAAAATTATGCACATGTGGTAAAATCAAATCCCATCATGTTGGCTTATCTCGAACCAAACATCTCAGTAAATTCCCCAAACTCCTATTCACCACCTTTGTCTATCCATCAGTATGTGGATGAAGTGATGAACTAAACTTCAAATCTATCTTTAACTTTTTCCACAATGTATGCTAGAAATATCTAGCAACATTAGTGTCTCGATCTGAAACAATACTCTTTGGAAAACCATGTAGTCTCACCACATCTTTGAAAAATAATTCAGCTACATAAACAACATCATTAGTCTTCTTGCAGGGAATGAAATGTGCCATCTTTGAAAATCTATCAACCACCACAAAAATTGAATCATGTCCCCACTGAGTCATTGGTAAACAAATAAAAAAGTCCATACTGATATCCTCCCAATGATTTTCTGGTATAGGTAATGGATGATACAACCCTGTATTCTACTTTACTCATTTTTCCATCTAACATACTATGTAACCCTATACAAACTTCTTGACATCTTGCTAAAATTGTGGCCAGTAATAATTCTCATTAACCAAAGTAAGGGTTTTACCTTGACCAAAATGTCCAGCAAATCCTCTACTATGCTTCTCCTTTATTAGATTATCCCTCATAGAACTTTGTGGAATGCACAATTGTCTCCCTCTGAATGGCATATCATCTTGGATGATGAAATCCAACAACTTCATTTTGTCTAGAGTAAAAGGTTCTTTAGAAGCTTTCCAAGTTTCACCAAAATTAGGATCCTCTAGATATAAACTCTTGAGTTCTTTCAACCCAACCACCTCAATCTACATCTCTATCAACAACAATTGCCTTCTGCTAAGAGCATCTGCAACGCTATTAGACTTTCCACTCTTGCGTTTCAAAACAAATGTGTAACTCTGCAAAAACTCAACCTATTTCAAATGCCTCTGATTCAACTTTTCTTGACTATTCAAATATTGCAAAGCTTGATGATTAGTGTACAAAGAAACTCCTTAGGAAGCAAATAGTGTCTCCACTTCTTCATGCCTAAACTATAGCATGAAATTCCTGATCATAAATAGAATATTTCCTCTTGGCATCATTCAACTTCTTACTGAAATAAGCAAAAGGTTTACCTTCTTGGCTCATAATAGCTCCTATTGCAGTACCACTAGCATCATAGCCTACTTTAAATACCTTTTTAAAATTTTGAAGTGCTAAAATAGGTTGTTTTGTAACTTTTTGTTTCAACAATTTAAAACTCTTATATGCCCCTACAGTCCACTTAAATTATTTTCTATCCCCTCTCATTGTTTCAGTCAAGGGTCCACAAATACTGGTAAAAATTTTGATAAATTTTCTGTAAAAGCTAGCCAAACCATGAAAAGATATTACCTCAGTAGTACTCCTTGGAGTAGGCCATTCAAGGATAGTCTTTACTTTCTCTAGGTCTATTTTTAGACCTTCTCATGAAACTAAAAATCCCAAATACACTAATTCTTTCTTCACAAAACTACACTTCTTCAAATTCATCAACAATTTCTCTTCTCTCAACTTCTCAAACACCATATGAATATGCATCATACGCTCCTCCAATGTCTTACTAAAGATCAAAATATCATCTAGGTAAACAATGACAAACTTACCTAAAAATTCTTTTAGAATCTCATTCACGAGCTGCATAAAAGTTCTCGATGCATTGGTTAGCCCAAAAGGCATGACTAACCATTCATACAGTCCTTCCTTTATCTTGAAGGTAGTCTTCCATTCATCTCCTTCTCTACTCTGAATCTAATGATATCCACTATTCAGATCTATCTTTGAGAAATATACAAATCCACTCAAACAGTCCATAATATCATCCATCCACAAAAATAGAAACATGTACTTGATTGCGATCATGTTTATATCCCTAGAATCTGTACACATCCTCCATTCTCTATTAATTTTTTGGTGCTAATACTGTTGGTACAGCACATGGACTTAGGCTCTCCCGAATCAACCCTTTTTGTAACAACTCATGTACTTGTCTAATCAACTCTTCACTTTCTACTAGTGTCATTCTATGTGCTGCCTTATTTGGAAAACTGGCTCCTAGAATCAAGTCCATCTGATGACTGATCTTCTTTATTGGTGGTAATCCATCAAATACATTATCGGGTATAATATCTTGAAACTTATTCAAAAAATCTGCAACTTCTACAAGTACATCTTCTACTTCCTCTTTACCAGCTTTAAGAATTAAATAAAAACACATGCTCATGACTCATACCATCTAGGAACTTTCTTCCATTAACAAAATTTATTTTTGCATTACCACATTCCTTTTCTTTTGTGTCCTTCAATGGCTTTATCTTATGTCGCACTCCATCCTTTGTCAGGGAATAAGTATTTGCACGACCATCATATGTAGCATGCATGTCAATCTGTCATGGTCTACCCAACAACATATGACATCCATCCATAGGTATGATATCACATAGTAGCTCAACATGGTATCTACCAATCTTGAACTTTACTAGGCACTGTTCACTAACCATGACCTTGTGGTCATCCTATACCTAGGTGATTTGGTATGGATGTGGGTATTTCTATCTCTTATGCTTCAACTTTATGATCATCTCTTCTAACACCAAATTATCAGTGCTTCCACTATTGATAATCACATCACAATACTTATTCTCACATTTGCATATGGTGCGAAACAAGCTTCTCCTTTTCTCAGGTTCATTCTCACCACTCAGTAGGACTATTCTGTTAATTAGTGTTTCTCCTATTTTAGCTTCTTCAAAATGTGATGATCTAGCATCTTCATCTACATGCGCAACTCTAGCCTTGCCTTTAGTTCTCCTATTTGTCCTTCCTTGGTGTTGAGGAGATTCATATGCCCTATGACCTTCTCCTCCATAGCAAAAACATGTTCCATAGAAGCCTCCCCTTCTGGATCATTGTCTTCTTCCTCTTCCTCTTCCTCTTTGATCTCTATTATTCTGATCATGGAAATGACTGAAATTGTTTCCTCTCTGATTTTGACTACTACTAGCCTCATCCTTCTTTTTTGGATCTTCATTTAGGCCTCCATATGATCATCTACTAGATCTTCCACCATGACCTCTTTCACTTTGTCTACTCTCAAACTTCTTATTCAGCTTTTCCTCTACTTTTAGGGCAAACTGGTGTGCCTCTTCAATGGTATTCATTCAAACCAAATTCAACTCCTCATGAATGCTTGGCCTTAACCCATTAAGGTAGTGGGAAACTTTCTCCTTATTAGCTTCCACATGGCCTATTCTAATGAGGATTCAATAGAACTCCTATGTATACTCCTGAACAGATCTTCTTGCTTGCTTCAAACCTTGCATTTTCTTTTGTAGGTCAAGCTCATAATCAATAGGAATGAACTGTTGCTTCAATTTATCCGTCATCTGATCCCATCTTGTGATTTTATCCTTTCTTCTTCTATTTCACTCCAATTAAATCTCTTGCCACTAGATCTTCACATGACCCTTTAGTTTGGCCTTCACAAACTTGACCCGATTAGGATCCTTGATATCTTCATACTCAAAATATTCCACTAATTCATTGATCCAGTCGATCAACTCTTCTAGGTTAAGGTTTCTTGAAAATGTAGGAACCTCAATCTTATTTCTTTTCCCAATCTTGGAAATGGCTTGAAAAAGCCTTTCTATCTCTTGGTTCAGAATTTTTCCTTCTCCTTCTTGAAAAAAAATTTCTTCTTTGGCTTCATCCTCACTTTTGTCTCTGACTATAAGATTCATTCCTTTGTGAATCTCTTCTTTCAATGTTCACACTTTCCTCTAGAGGGCTCTAACCTCAGGTGTCACACCACCAGCTCTTCCACCACATTCCCTTCATGGAGGTATTTTCATGCTACTCGCTGAAACCCTAAACCACGGTCATGGTACAAACTATCTCACAGTCGACAATCTATTCACACACTTAAAAACTCTCTCTCTCTGATACCACTTGATGAAGGGTGCTCCCCTTAATACCAAAAACATAAAACAACAATAATTTGCAAGAACAAAAATGGGCTTATTATCTCCACAAATGTGCAATTACAAATTTCAGAATTACAATATGCAAAGCAACATGGGTATTTTTCCTTACAATATTTTGTAGGATAAAGCCTCAAATTATTACCCAAATCTCCCCAGAACTTCCCAAGACAACACTATGGGCCTTTCTTATATAGGAAATTTCCACCACATGAGAAGGTTCTTGAAATTTAGCTCATAAGGCCGACCACCCTTAGAATTTTTATTATTATTATTACAATAGGGTCGGCTCAAAAGAAATACAAAATATGTTTTTAGGTAGCCCAACTCTTGGAGACAATAACTTTCTAACTGTAGCTCTATTTTTCTATTATAACAACTTTTCAAAAATGACAGGACAAGATCTAGAGTGCTTGACTCGTGTAAGGTCCAATTAGTCGGGGGTCGATCGCGATCCAAAGCCTCTAAGGCTTTCAAAATTGAGCTTAAAGATTTTGTACCCAAAAACCTAAATAACTTCACCAATACAGATGATGTGGCAATGAAACTCAACTGGTAGGTTGATATGACTAAGATGAACCTCCACCTATGAAATCAAAACATTATGAGATCATATGACCAACTTACTAAAAATAGTAAGTTTCCATAAATAGTAGTTGTGCACAAGATAGCCCTTATTGAAAAGAAACCAGAAATATTTTTGGGTGATGCAAGATTGGTCTTACACCTAGAATGCTCCTACATCAATATTATTTTATGAGTATAATAATATTAGTTAGAGGAGGAGGATGGTGTTGTAGGTGTCTACTAAGTATAATGTAGGCTAGGACATCCTAGCTTGGTCTATTTTTTCTCTAGTCTTTTCATTATGGTGTTTGTGGGGGCTACTTTTTACATTATTGTGTGTTGGAGTGTGTATCACCATAACACTTACAAATATAAAGCGCCAGTCGGTATGATACATAAAGATCATGAGATATAAATATCTACTTCATCTTGTACTTGGGTATGATATTTATGATTGCTAGTTACAAGAAGATTTAACATTTTATTGTGCATAGAGAAACTAACACAATATAATGGAATAAGCCACAAAGTCAATAATACAGATGAACTGGACATGAAGCTCTAATATCATCAATTGAATTTTGAGTTCCAATGACTATAATATATTAATAGATTTAATAATATATTTAAAAAAGAAAAAAATTGAATTTGCTGTTGATTTTTTGACCAAAAAAGACTATACATTTGACGAGAATGCTATACTCTCGATGAATGTTTTTGATAGATAAAAGTAGTAGAAAGGTGCTGGCCCATAGAACAGAGGACTAGTAGCACATTAACAGCATATTAATGTAACTAGTCAAGTAGTAGTAATAGGATAATAGTGTTCAGTAGTTCTAATCTACCTCTATCAAAAACAAAAGTCACCTTACTAAACATACGAAATAACCCAGAGTATCTAGTATCAGCAGTATCAAGTAAAGTATCAATAAACAGCCACACAGGGCTAACTAGAGAGCAGTAAAAGCTAATAAAAACCCCATTCACAAAATTGGGGGACCTAGGGTTAAACCCTTCCAAAATTGACCAAATCATAGGAACCGAGCTAATTATTTCCACCCAACTGCTTAGACAACAAAGTAGTCAACCATTCTTCCTGCAAGAATAGGAGGAGATCCTTGTTGTCCTTGTTCACTTCGAGAGTGCCACCCGCTAGCTTATCCTGCAAATGACAAAGAGTCATCACCAATGCATGCATAATTTTCAAACCAAATTTATTGGTTAGCCTGCATTGGTTCATCAACTCCTGTACCTTATTCTTTATCTCAAAAATTTCCTTGTCCAACTTCTCAAACCTCCTCTTAAGAGTCCCTTTGAGCTTTTTTCTCTCCTCCAGGGCTTCAGTGTTGTGAACAGGGGAAGGGGGATTCTCCAGAGGATTGTGAGTAGGGCTTAGGGACGGGGAAGAGATGAAGGGGGCTTCCATGGTAGGTTTGGGTTCAAGGATAGGGATATGAGGGGGGCTCATGTGGTCTTCTGAAGAATCATTTATGGACTCGGTAGATTGGGAGTCCTTGTTAGACATGGAAAGCTCTTTAGTCGCTATTTCCAGTAGTTTTGTTTTGCATTTCTCTTTGGCCAATCTATTAGACCTCCTTCTACCCGACCCACTCAAGTCCACCTCCAAGTTGACCTGGCTTTCCAATAATTTTCTTTTTTTGGCCTTACAGTCAGTCTCCGAGGGACTATCATCCTCCTTCCTATTTTTCATATCCTCAGACTCGAAAACATAAGACACATCCTGGGCATCCTTCTTTAGAAATGGATTTTTGACACATTTTTTTTTACTCTTACCCTCTTTGGTACTAGGAATAGCCTCCTGGGTAATACAGACGGATAGGGAGGAGGACTGGGTGGGGTACTCTCGACAAATGTTTTGACCATCAGTCGTCGATATTTTGACAACAATTTTGACTGAAATACCTTAAGTTTGAACAATATTGTATGATTATTTTGACCAACATTGGTCAAAAAAGATGAAAGATATGTCAAACAATTCTTCTAGGTTGAAGTGATTATTTCGACATCAGATCAGTCGATAGTTTGATTGTACATTCGATGAGAATGTTATACTCTCGACGAATGTTCTGACCATTTGTCATCAATATTTTGACAATAATTTTGACTGAACTACCTTAAGTTCAACCAACATTGTATGATTATTTTAACCAACATTGGTCAAAAAAGATGAAACATATGTCGGACAATTCTTCCAGATTGAAATAATTATTTTGACGTTGAATTAGTCGATAGTTCGACAACTATAAAGGTAAAATTTGTAACAAACATATTATGTGTCAAATAATCGACAAATAAAGTTTGACAATAGTAATGGTCATTTGGTCGACCAATTTGCATCAAAAAATTGACTAATCGTCATCAAAAATCAAGCTAAAATTTACTAGTGACAATTTTTGGCAAGCCTAGTGGAACATAAATTGATATTTAGTTCTTTTGAGCTAGATACGTGTTTCTATTTGGGTGTGAATAGTAGTTTTTAACCTTTGAGAAGGTATTTTTCTAGCACTTGGTGAATTTTAGTTTTGGTTTTTATAATAGATCTAGTATTGCAGCCTTTGAGAAAAGTATAGACAAGAAAAAGTAGGAAAAATTTTGATTACCAAGATCTTTAACCTAGAAGATGGGGGGGTAGGAAAGTGAGAAGGGAATTAAGAGTATCACATAACATAGAAAGGAAAACACCTTCTAGTTATAATCCTATATTTATAACCTTTGGTAACCCTTTTTTGCAAGTTTAGAAGTTCTTTTTTATCAGATTCTTGAGGATTTTACTTTTCTCGGCAGTTTTGGTGCTCCTAGTCATTCTTGTTCAAAATCACTAGCCTTTGAAAATCAATTTCCAATAGCTGCAAGTTTTGTACCAACACTTAATCAAGAACAATATGTTATTGTGAACCCCATTTTACTAGTTCAAAATATAATGGCTCATCAAGTACCTATAAATCAACCTTTGTGGCTTTTAATTTAGTAATTCCTTTGAATATTGAAAATCATCATGATATCCCTTTAGCTACCTTAAAATGTCTATCATTCTTTATGAGTAAAGATCATGTTAAATTCATTGAGCACATTTGCGATGTGGCCTCTTTAGGTAGTTTACATCAAGTAAATTCTAAGAAAGACATTTCCTTAAAGATTTTGGCATCATAATTCAAAGGAAAAGGCAAACAATGGTTCAGGAGGTTACATGTTAATTCTATTCAAGTACCTAGGATGAATTAGTGGAGCATCTTAACAAAAAAAATATAGGATAAATCTAATCATTTACCACTTTTTGAGTAGCTAATAACAATCAAAATGAGTCCTCATGAGTAGATCTATGATTTCAACTATTGCATTAAAAGGACATGGGATAGAATCCCAACATTGGTTATTGACTTTACTTTCTTATTTTACCTTATGGGATTGAATATTGATATATATCATTACAAATGCAATCTATGGGATACCATTCTCTACCAACTGCTTATGATATTGTAGTAAGAGAAGAAAACAACTTGATACATGCTGGTAAAATAGCCCCAATATCTTCAATGCCAATTTTCTCTAATATACAACTAATTACACCTACAATTCTACGTATAGTAGTTGTTTTCCTTGTATTTGTATCTTATAAGCCTTAAGTTGTAAATTAAAAACACACTACTATAACATCTTCTCAAGAGATAAAAGAGATAAAATAAAAAAATGAGAGGCTAATGAAAACTTTGTAGAACTTAGCTAGGGAATGAGATGGTGAATTTGAAGAAGTAAAATCATGAGAATGGGCAATATTAAGTACCTTTTATGAAAATAGGTCTACTTATTAGGCTTGTAAATAGGGTCAAGGAAGGTTTTTCAATCAAAGAACAATTCAACCATAGAATCAAAAAGTTCCAAGTACATAAAGAGAAATGGTGCTTTTTTAGAACAATATGATATAGAATTATGAGTGGTGATACCCTTGTAACTAGACGCATAATAAGATGACCTACCCAAATGGGGTACTTAATCAAGCCCTTATGGTTTATAATAATGCCTTAATTCAGCAAGGTATAGATCAAAAAAGTAATGAATATCCAAGAGGTTACAATGATCAAGGTTCACCACATATTGCTTTGATTAATTGCATGCAAGTTGAGGAATCTTTCCATGTAAATTTTACACAAGATCAAAAACAACATTATGTGCCCATTTCAACCAATACAAGGTCCAATAAATATACTATTAAAATAGAATAGAAATATGATAAAGACAAGTTAGAAGATGATAATCTAAAAAAATAGGCTTTTATAAGCCAAAAATGGCATCCTATTACTCCAACATCAAAATATGTACAATTTTTTTCTAGAGGATATCCCTTACTAGCTAAAGAGTGGCCCAAAGTGCAGATTCCAACACCAAAAATGCAAAAGGATGTTGCTGACAAGTGATGCAGCCAAAGAAGGAGGGTCCTCAATGAGAATAGTCCAAACCATGCAACAAGAGTTTCACAATAGAAACAACAACATGGAATAGAAAAAATGCAAAATCAAATATTTACATTATCATAAACTCATTACAACTATCTAGCAACATGAAAGCTTACAATATAGGCATATAGGCCTAACTACATATTGAAATCCAAATTATCCTCTATGTGGATCTACAAGAATTATCATTCATGAAAGCTACCAACTTAAGGAACAAATATAACAATATATATGATGTTCACAATGCATCTAAGTAGTCCAAGAGTAATCACAATTCCCAAGGTGAGAAAATTTAACATGCAAAATAGGTCAAAACCTAAATTATGAATAAATCCTCCTCTAATATTTGGAATGAAGTGTGAATACATATGGAGGTCATCCAAGGATAACATTGAATAATGAACCAATTATATCCACAAGCCAAGGAAATGGTTTGTAGGATCAGAAATCTCCAACTAGTTGCAAATTATTAAGAACAAGTGCTTTAGAGAAAAATCCTAGAGAACTCCACCAAAAAGAATCAAATTGAGATGCGAACCCAAATAGAGATTGAAAAAGGGATGCTAAAAGAAACACAAAAATGTGAACTGAATAGGAACAACTAAAAGAAAAAAAAATTGGTTGATGTAAGATTGCCAAGAGCCCAAGGATGCTCCTACATTAGACATTTGGGGTTATTTTAAAAGTGATACCCTAACTTTTATGGGGCTAGAGGAAAATGAAGATGTTCTAACTTAGCTTGATATACCCAATAAGAATCCACAACTAGCCTATCTTTCCACTTCACTAGGTATTCCATGTACTAGCATGTAGGCATGCTTCTACCAACTATGTTATCCAAAATGTCTTCAATATCATCCAATTACTTCTTAGGAAACTATTTTTTTAAATCTAGTCCACTATCTTCACTAAATATTTTCTCATGATACTAATAGAGATTGTAAATTTTGAATACAAGTGATATACCCAAAGTATATTGTAACTCAACTTCATACGCATTACCTGAAGCAAACTTCCTCGCCTTCATTTTATTGTATATTCCAACTATAAATATTTCCTTTTTCAAGTATAGCATTTACTTTCTCAAATATATAATTTCCTCGTCTCCCACTTGAAATTCATTGTGTCTCCTATTCTCATTTACCTTCTTCTTATACTTTTGGTTCATGTCTTCCAAATCTTGTTTCACCTAACTATGTAATGACTTCATGTGTTCTACAAATTTCTCTGCATATGCACTTATTTTATCCTCATGAATGATGTCTCTCAATTTTTATATACCTTTAGGATTCATGTTGGTAACAATCTCAAATGGAGTTTTCCATGTACTTTAGTTTACTAAATTTTTATATGCAAACTCTACTTGAGTGTAATTCACCATCGGGAAACTTGAGTGGAAAAGCCAACTAATGACTAGAAGATGTGTGTAATTTTTTTAGTTAACTAATATGATATGCATCATCTCTAATACATAAATAACACATTAGTTTATAATGGTTGAATCGAATATTACAGGTTCTTAACATCTCTACTCAAGAAACATTATAAATAACCTATTCACCCTCAAGAGATATAACTTGAATTATAAGCTTTATTGGTCTAATTTATTCAAGGTAAATGTTCCTATCTAATATGTCATCCATCTATCAAATTATTTTATTTATCAACTTAAGTCATTACTTTATAACTAATCATCGAATTTATAAGCATCTTCTAAAGTGTCATTTATATCAATTTTATTTAAACATTAGGGTAGAGATAAACATTCGTTAAGGTATGAATTATCTTATGGAATTCATTAATCTATGTTCATTTTAATGAACCAAACAAATATTCCTAGTTTATTCTTTTCCATAATCATGAATTAACCATCTATTGCAACTAATCAATTTACTTAGTTTACTATCTCATTTCATAATAATTTCTCTAACATCGATACATTTTATTCTTTCCCAACATAAAAAATCATTCATTAATATTGATGCAAAGGTAGGTGAGGGCTCACAAAACAACTAAGGTAAATCAAAATACCCAAAGTGTCTACAATGGTTATAATGTCACAAGAGCCTTAAAATGGCATTTACTCACCCACAACTATCCCCAATTCCCCCAATGGCATAGATGACTTCAAGACACTTAGTTATGAGTGATTCAAAAGGTTTTGGGAAAAGGAAAGGAAACCTTCCATAAGGAACCCTTGCAAGTATCTAGGCCACCGAGCAATACAGAACACACTGAACCCACTCGATGAATAACACCACCGAGTAGAACAGGACACAGCAAAGCCACTCGATGAAAGGAACCAAGAAGAAAACAAAAGGAAAAATAATGTTAGTTTCAAATACCCATTTGTCTCTCCTTTAACATACCAAAATCTTAGGTAGACTTTCTTCGGATGATATATGTTGTCTCTTAACTATTCACTGATTTTGGCCTAGAAATTGGTCACTTTAACAAAGGAAGTGTATGTTATATACTTAACCCCAAACCTCATAAATCTAGATAGTTTTTTAATATCATGCCAAATGAATATTTCCCGAGTCAATTTGAGTCTATGTGCTCATTTGATATAAAATCCCAAAAACCCTACTCACAAAGGCCCTAAAATGAGGGTTTCTTTATTCCACTTACCACAAACACTTCCCAGATTGATTCATGGATTCTACACCATGTATTCATCCTTATAAAAATTATCCAATCATAAAAACACTCCCTTATTCAAGAAGATCTTCTACTTCTATAGGCTAGCCACTGATTTCACCTAACTTACTCCTCCAATATCATAGGGTACCCCTGCAACCACCAAATTTCCTACATATCTAGTGTTAGAACATAGTGTTACATGTTAATATGCATCCATCCCTTGAGAATCATACAACCATTCAAGGAATGGATGAAGTTATTCAACAAAACTCAAAAATATGATGTTAGAGAACTCAAATCCCTTGCACCAATAAATATAATGCAAATGGATTAGTATACCATTCAAAGGTTTATAATATGACTATATAAATATGATCATTTGATCCAATTGGTAACCTACAACTAATTGAATATCTTGAAGGAATGAACGGACAAGGAAAATATAGTGATTGAAGGTCACCAAGCTACTAAAGTAATATGTAAGGCAATTAAATCAGTCAATGTATTGTCATTGATGTCAACTATTTTTTATTGTACTTATCATGATGGTTACAAACATCTGAAGTAGAATATGGTAAATGAATCAAATATCTATGTAAAGATAATATGGATATGAAATATATGCCTATGGTAGACATTGGGTAACTTATTGATGAGTCTATGGCATTATGTTGTTGACTTGATTGTATTACATGATTTTGTTATATATTGAAGATCATAACTAAACAAGTTTATGTGGTCGGTCATTGAATATTTTTGTAAACACCAAGCTAGTGTAGTGTATACTGAGTATATTATTAACTGAGCAAGTGTTCACTGACAGATTCTGGTATTGATTGAGTGAAAGAAAAAAATAAAGTTTCTAAAATACAACTGAATTGATGTGTTGGACAATTTTTTTTATTCTAAGGTAGAAGATAAATTTTGTTATGAGGATCTAACGGCTGAAAAAAATTAATATTGATCAGATAAAGAAGAATGATACGTGTTATAGACACAACTTTCGAGCAAGCTTGAAGTAGAAAAATGAACAATTGAGATTCAGAGGTAAAATCTAATGGATGAGAAGAAAATGGTTTATGACATCTATTTAAAGAGACATGAGATTCATTATTGAGTCTGAGATTATTGACATTGTAGGAGAATTTGTGTGAAAGTACTATTTTTATGCACTTATGATCAAACTAGTTATAGACATAACCGAGGTGAATTGCAGACATTACCGAGTATTAGAGAAGCATACATCGAGTGAAGTAAAGTTTGAGGACATGAAGGATTGAATTGATTATTGATCAGATGAGGTATTTTGAGCTTAGCATAGATCTTTAAATCTTTAAATTGTACTGATCAAAAAAAAAATATTTAAATTGTAATTTTATTTGAATCAGATCATTAATATATCAGTTTAACCATTGTTACATCAAAATATCTTAACCAAGTGGACTTAACAGTCTTTTTATATTTCAATGTGACATTAAATGAATGTTGATTATTTTCTTGTTGACCCCATAGTGAATGTTGGTCAAAGGAGAACTGTTAGTGATAAATCCTCTAACTTGGTCACACCTTAGAGTGTGTTTTGTAACCTTTGACAAGGTTGGATCCTAACTTAGCTCACTTCATAAGAGTGAACTATTTTGGGTTACTGGTCCTAGGTGTTTTTTCCCTTAATAGGGTTTCCACCTTAAAAATCTATGTTATGTGTATTTTATGTGATTGAATTGTTGTTTTACTTTACACATTGCATAACTAGTCAAATCAATAAATATAGTATTGAAATGACTGTCAATCAATAGATGAAGGAAAAGATATTGTTGATAGCTTACCGAGTTGATAATTTTGTTGAAAAGTTTGAATATATACATCTAGGAGTTGTGGGACTATAGGATAACTAGAATTAAGTGATTCACCTACTTTACACATTTCATAACTAGTCAAATCGGTAAATATAGTATTGAATTGACTGTCAATCAGTAGATGAAGAAAAAGATATTGTTGATAGCTTACTGAGTTGATAATTTTGTTTGAAAAGTTTGAATATATACATCTAGCAGTTGTGGGACTATAGGATAACTAGGATTAAGTGATTCACCCCCCCTCTCAATTATCTAACAATTTGTATCATAGGGTTGGTTACTTGAAATGAAAGTTTAAAGGACTTAAGCTAATATCACAAGATGTATAAGAGAGAGGTGTCAAAGCTGAACAAAGACAACTTCTCAACATGGAAAAGTAGAATGAAGTGGCATATATCTAGAATTGCAAAATGTGCACTATTATAATTGATCAATGATTACATTCAACCGATGATTGGACCTTTGACTATTAATCAGTTGAGAGATAGACATGAACATAATATGACAATGATAGAGATTGATGTTGCCTTATCTTATGCATAATTTGAAGATGTTAAGACATGTACTACTACTAAAGGAATGTGGGACAAACTTGCACTAGTTCAAGGAGGAGATAAGAATGTATTAAGGGCAAGAGCTTAAATTCTTAGAAGAAATTTTGATGATATGAAGATGAAAGAAGGAGAAAATATTTCATAGTACAGTAACTGAATTAAGGAGATTGGCAATGCTATCTAAGCATCAAGAGGTGTTATTGATGAAGACACTATTGTGAGTAAAATTTTTAGAACCTTGTTGCCTATTTATGCTATCAGAATCTCTGCAATCTGATGTAGGAGCATCCTGGGTGTAAGAGCAATCTTGCATCACCCAAAATTATTTCTAGTTTTTTTTCAATAAGGGCTATCCTTTGCAGGGCTGCTATTTATGAAAACTTACTATTTTCAATAAGTTGGTCATATGATCTCAAACTGTTCTGATTTCACAGGTGGAGGTTCATCTTAGTCATATCAGCCTACCAGTTGAGTTTCATTATCATTTCATTTGTATTAGTGAAGTTATTGAGGTTTTTGAGTATGAAATATTTCAGCTCAATTTTGTAGGCCTTAGAGGCTCTGGATTGTGATCGACCCTCAGCTGACTGGAGCTTGCATGAGACAATCACTGTAGATCAGGTTTTGCCATTTCAAAAAAGTGGTTATAATAGGAAAACGAAGCTACGGTTAGAAAGTTATGGCCTCCAGAAGTTGGGGTACCTTAAAACATATTTTGTAATTATTTTGAGCTGACCCTAATGTAATAATTGTGAAAAATAAATAATTCTTGGGATAGTCGGCCTTAATGGCTAAATCTTTGGAAACTTCTCGGGCAGTGGAAATTGCCTATCTAAGAAAGCCCCGTAGTGTTTTCTAGGGAAGTTCTACGTAGATCTGGGTAATGATTCAAAGCTTTGTCCTATAGAATATTGGAAGGGAAAATGCCCATGTGGCTTTGCATATTGTAATTCTAAAATTTGTAATTCCACATTTTTGGAGATAATAAGAAGCCCATTTTCTATTCTTGCAAATTATTGTTGTTTCTTTGTTTCTATTATGCATTTGTGGTATTAAGGGGAGCACCCTTCATCAAGTGGTATTAGAGAGAGCGTTCCTAAGTGTGTAGATAGATCACTGACAATGAGGCAGTTTGCACTAGGACCGTGGTTTAGAGTTTCAGCGATAAGTGCAAAAATGCCTCTGCAAAGGGAATGTGGTAGAAGAGCTGGTGTTGTGAAACTTAAGGTTAGAGCCCTGTAGAGACAAGGACAAGCATTGCAAGAAGATATTTACAGAGGAATGAATCTTACAGTTAGAGACAAAAGCGAGGATGAAGCCAAAGAAGAATATTTAGATCAGGAAGGAGGAAAAATTCTAAACAAAGAGGAAGAAAGGCTTTTTTAGGCCATTTCCAAGATCAAGAAAAGACATAAGATAGAGGTTCCTACATTTTCAAGAAATCTTAACCCAGAAGACTTGATCGACTAGATCAATGAATTAGAGGAATATTTTGAGTATGAAGATATCGAGGATCCTAATCGGGTCAAGTTTGCAAAGGCCAGACTGAAGGGTCATGCAAAGATCTGGTTGCAAGAGATTCAATTGGAGATAAATAGAAGAGGAAAGGATAAAATCACAAGGTGAGATCGGATGGTGGATAAATTGAAGTGATAGTTCATTCTTCTTGATTATGAGCTTGATGTGAGGCCTCACCCTGAGCCTATCATAGCTTTTTAGTTTTTGCATTTGAGATAGACTTAATTGATACTACATTTTGATGCTTTATGGTTTTCAGACACTTTATATTATGAATTTTATCACCATGGAGGTTAGATACACATTATGTTATTTAGTTTGATGATTTACCATGATATCAATTTGGATTCTAAATGTGTGATTAATTTGATTTTATGAATGTTATGATGTCATTGTGATATTTAATTATGCAAATGAATTATTGATACAATGTTGAAGTTATGAGCTTTATTAAATGATGTAATTGTTTATTACATGACAAGATATATGTATGTCATAGATGAGTTATGATGCCATGTGTATTATGACTTCATTAGGGATATTGTAAATGAAATATTTTGATCATGTATGTTATGAATTTATATGTATATTTCCTTGGACTACTGATGTTGGACTTTAGTGTGCAGGGAATTAGACCATGGTAAATTTGGGGAACCAAAGCATAGACTTATGTTATTCAGTTATACAAAGTTTTGTCTAATAAGAGATAAAATCTCATTGTATCGCTTTTTATTTTTGAATGTAATGAGCATGTGTGTATTTAATCAATACATTTAAATTGTAAATGTTAATTGTTTTGTGAATGCTCAAAGTGGATATGTCACATGGCTTGTGATGTGTTATTCTTCTTGTGTCAATTGACACTTATAAGTGTACTTGTGGCTATGACATGTCCACTTGAGGATTAGATGCTCATCAACCTAGGATATTACCCTTTAGGATCCCCATGTGAAATCCCTTGGTTAGGGAGCTTGAGGTTGTGTCAATTCATGAATTTCGAATTTAAACTTGTCATGAGTATTTGGAGGGTTAAAAAGGTGCCTATGGGTGTGTTTAGGCCATTTTTAGTTATCCCACTTGGTATACCTATGGGTAAGGGTCATTTTTCACCATATGGACAACCCATAGTTGACCAAAAGACCCATCCAAAAGTTAGTTTTCCAAGATAGCCGAAAATAAACTTTTGGGACCAAGTTTTGGTAAGAACAACATCCATTAGAATGGTAGTCCTTCTTCCACCTTTTTAGCTTACCTTTGTAAGAGGCCATTTTTAGAAACCCTGTAAGGAGCTTAGGGAAGACCACCCAATGGAAAGGAAGCCTTATCCCTAGTAATTTGTTGGAAGATTAAGTGTGCAGGCCTTTTTAGAGGGGTCTCTTCTTTTGGAAGAGTTTTAACACCCACTCTCTAACTTAGAGACTAGATAATTTTGGAGAATCTTGGAGAGGAAAAATCTTTGACAAAAGGGCTCTCAACTTCAACTCTCAAAATTATTTCTTGGACTTAGGTTGGTGGCTCCACTTGAATTCTCATGCATATTCATTTTCTTGTATGTGAGAAACTTGTTATTGTGTTTCTTCATGTTCTTGATGTTGGGAATCTTGTTGTTATATGTTAGTAGATGCATATGTCAATCTTGTGCTAGTCATTGTGTTGTAAATGTGAAGTTTAGTGTTATAGATTCCTTATTTATTTGATGTTGTAAGGGAGTCTCAAGGCCACACTCACCCATGGGGGAAAGAGTATCCTTGGAGGTGAAGGGTTTTTTCTTAGACAATCATGGGTGTAGAGTCTCTCTTTGAAAAGGAGAAAGAAAAAAGCATGGAAGTATGGGCTCCATGTAGCCATTTCTTTCTTGTTATTATGGGGGACATAAGGGTTTTATATGGCTTGATGTGTATTTGGGAAAGCCATGTGTAGGCTTGTCTCTTGTTTTGAAATGAGCTTTCTCCCCTTGATATTTAGTCCACCTTCACCCCAAGATTGGTTTATTGTGAGACCCATTGTTCATAACCTTGGTTTGGGAGTTTTGTGTGTTTGTTGATTTGTAGTTATGTTTAGATTTGTATGATTTTATCTCCATCTAGGTGTTGGTTCCCCTAGCTCAGGGGTGGCCTCTTAAAGGGCCTTGGTTGGGAGGTGAGCATCCCCATGGTCCATCCATGTTGGCATTGTAGTTTTTGGAGCCTTGTTACTTGATGCAGGAAGCTTGAGGATGTACTCAAGTTGGAATGGTTCTCTTATAAATGTGAAAGGATTTTCTTTCCTATTGTAAAAGGGTTCTTAAGAATCCCTTGTATTCTTGATTTTTGAATAAGCTTGTATAAAAAGAAATTCTTTGGGCAATTTGTTATGTTGTTAGGAAGATGTAATCCTTGTTTATGAAAACAGGAGTATAGGAGAGTTTTATTATGTAACTGGTTCTCTGTTTTAGTTTGAATGAAGTCTATTTTTAAATGTTGAAAAAAAGGGTTCCTCCTATATTTCAATGAAGTTGCAATGTGTATGATAGACTAAACTTTGATCCTTGGATGTATAAAGTTTATGTGCAGCATCATTGTTTGTATAAATTTTAGATTCTGTCAATTTTATTAGATGTTGTTTTTAAAAAAATAGTTTTTACTTTTAAAGGTAATATTTCTTTTTAGTTAAATAACTATTTAAAATAGATTATTTTCTAGCAAGTTTCATTGTATAGAGATGGGTTTTAGCTTTAGACTAAACTGTGAAAACAAAAAAAATAGAAATTAAATAAATAAATTTAACCTAGTGATTTTCTTTCAAAAAAAAAGTTGTTTAAAAAGGGAAAAAAACATATATTTTGAGCAGATTAAATGTCTTAAAAAAAAGAATTTATTTGCCTTTTAGCTCAGTTTTTATCTGAAAACTATAATTTATGCATTTATATTTCAAAGAAAAGGGGTATTATAGTAATCACAGTTAACTTACTTTTGTATCCTTTTCTTTTTTTTAAAAAAAATAATTTAATATTTACAGTGATTATTAAATGAAAAAAAAAAAATTACATATGCCTATATTCCATAAGTTTTTTGTTTTTTTTTAAAATATATATTGTAATATTAAATTTGATAGGTTTTAGTTTTGTTTTTTTTTAAATTAAAATAAAAATTAAATCAAAAAAAAAAGAAAAGCCTTAAGGGATAGGGTTGGCTGGGCCAAGCCACAACCGCAACATCAGTTGCGACTGTGACTTAGTCACAATGTAGAAGGCTGTTGCATGAGGGCCGGGGGCTTGGGTTGAGCCTCGGCTCCCCTTCCCCCCTATTTTGTTTTTATTTTTTATGTTTTTTTTTATTGTTTTTTTTTTAAACAAAGACAACAAAAAAATGTTTGCATGAAATATGATTTTTTTTTAATTTTTTTAAAAGAATCTACATTTTTACAACAAATTTTTTTTATATACCCAATTGGGTACTAAAAACTGAGATCTAGATCATGAACAAACAAAGACAAGCATATGCCTTCTAGTCTTATAGTATGGAGGAATACCCAAATGGGTATTGATGTAACAAATTAAAAGAAAAATAGATTTACTAGCCCTTCGTATGTGGAAGCTTGCTGAGAGAGCCCCTTAGCCGGGTAGCCTTTGTTATCAAAAATGTAAGAGATATATTCATAGGCACATATACATCAAGTATATGTGAATATGAATATACTTCACACATTATTTTTGCACTCCATTGTAGACCTTCCTCCTAGCTTTCCTGCAAGAGAGAAAAAAAAAGAGAGATTTTTCATAAGGGCTTTGGGTGGAAATTTTTAGAGCAAAAAAATTGGGTTTTTGAGATTTTTATGAAACTTTTCTTTTGCTCTCTAACCCTAATTTTCGGATTAGGGTTAGGGCAAGGAAAGTCAACTCTCTTTTCAAAATTAACATTTCCCCCCACTTTCCCTTGTTTTATTTTTATTATTGTTATTTGCTTTTCGCCTATATTTTTTTTTCTTTTATTAAAAGTGTGATCTCATAATATATTAAGATTTGGTATTTTATTTTTAGCTAACTTTTTACTATCTAAGTTAGTGAGAATTTTAATTTGCCAAATCATTAAAAGATAATAATATTAACACCTAACTAACATTGTGGTGCATAATTAAAATGAATAAATTCTAAATTTGAGAAATTTATTCTAATCTACTATTATGTTAAATTACTTGATAAGGCTATTAATTTAATAAAGTTTTGGGTAGGTGTTTTATTTTATCAAATAAATTTTATTACTTACTAGTTTTCGATAATGTAGATTACATTTTTTTATTTAAAAAGAAATCCTTGGACTGGAATATTAATTACCTTGTTAAATAGAAACTATTAATCTTGCCACTATAGCTATTTAATTATTGCCAATCTAAGGGATTGTTACAACAATTTCATGAGACATCTTTCACATCAAAGAACTTAACTTTAGTAAATTAAAACCTTAAGATAACTATAATACTCAATTTATGCTAGCACCTAGAAGTCAACTACGTTAGATTAATAATTGCATTATAGTAAGTTGACCACACCCGTAATAGTTTTATACTTTAAATAATTTTATTCATCGCGAAAGTTCGAGAACCATTAACCTTTAATCAAATCTTTTTAATTTTAACTTATCGAGTTGGTCAGCCTTCTAATATTAGTAGTAACATAATCCTTTTAAAAAAAAAGTTGGTGTGTTTTTGCTCGTAGAAATATGGGCATGACATTTTGGCATCAAAGTCAAGTTTGCGAAAAATTTGGAACCTTATACCCACTACGACATTTAATTAACTCAATCTTTTGAATTTGTTTAGGATGTCTCCCTTACACACCAAGCTCGTGGCCATAATAGAGGTCATAGGCGAGCCCCCTTGGCTCGCATACAAGATGAGCAAAGGGTTGAGATGTCAGCAGTGAATCAGCAACCTCCTCCTGAACCACCACTGAATCCTAATCAGGAGGTCTTGCTAGCCCTTCAAAACCTCATTGGGGTTATTCAGGAAAGGTTTCCTCTAGTGGACCCTTAGTCAAAGCATCAGTTATCAGGAGGTCATAGTTCAGAGGCTAGAGAGAGAACTAGGAGCCCTCCACATGATCATGAGGAGGGACAAGGAGCACATAAGGTGGAATCAGTTCGCATGCCAGAACCACCACCACCCGGATTAGTTCAAAGGGTGCCCTATCATGTTGGAGACTTGATTAGAGATCTCCTTCAACTTCAACCACCATTGTATCATGGGTCTACTGATGGCACAAAGGTTGAGACATGGCTATTGAGTTTAGACAGGTGCTTTGGGTTGCATCATTATGAGAGCAACCATAAGGCCCATTTTGTAGTACACCTACTGAGAGGAGGTACTTCCACAAGGTGGAAGCAGGAGGAATTTAAAAATAACACTACCATGGACACTATTACTTGGGAGATCTTTCTAGAGAGGTTCAGAGATAGGTATTTATTAGATCATTATAGGTAGTAGCGCATAGATGAGTTCTATGAGCTCTAGCAGAGGGGACTCATAGTACTTTAGTATGAGAGTCATTTCCTTGAGTTGTTACCATATGTTGACTATATGAAGGATGAAAAATTGTGATTCAACCATTTTTTCAAGGGACTCAATGATTGGATTTTAGGACAGGTTTGCATGACCTCTCCAGGGAACCTTCGTGAGGCCATAGAGATGGCATTGGTTGTAGAGGAGATTCGGGGTAGGTCACGAGATGCTTGTGATAGGTCTCAAAACTATAACTCCACATCTTAGTCTTAGGGTCACCGGAAGAGTCATTAGAAGGGAAACAATAGGCATTCTTCAAGGTATTTTAATAAGAACCCATAGCAGCAAACCCAACAGAATTAGAAACAGCAACCACTACAGGGTCAGCGAAGCTCTAAGCCCAAAAAGTGGTAGGCACAAGGATTGAGGAAGGATTAACGTTAGTAGTATTCAGATGCACCCCCATCATGGACTTAGTAGTGCTCTCAGGGGGGTTTCAGTGGGTCTAGTAGGACCAGTGGACAACAATACTCTAGACCATGGTGAGTTTAGACTCATACATGTGGCCCTTGTTATGCATGTGGTACCATGGGGCACTTAGCTCAAGATTGTCCTCAAGGTCAGATGGAAAGTAGTCAGCGTATGGAAGCATTAGAGCCCATAGTTGGAGACTTTAGAAAGTCTCACAGAGTATTTGCAATGGTAGATAACCATCAGGATGAACACCAAACCATGGTTATAGAGGCTTCAGGTATCATCAGCGGTATTAGTGTTACCATTTTGTTTGATTCTGGTGCTAGTGATTCTTTCATATCTCCATTTGTTGTGGAGCATTGCGGGCTTGTGGTAGCTAGATAGGAAGTTACTTGGGAAGTGGAGTTAGCATCAGGGTCTAAAGTGTTATTCAACTCCTTAGTGAATGACAGCCAAGTGTAGATTGGTGATATGATCACTACTGTGGATCTTTGTATCACACCTCTTGGATCATATGACTTAGTACTTGGCATGGATTGGCTTTATGTCCACAGAGATAAGTTAGATTGTTGACAAAAGAGGATTGAGTGCCTTGATGATCATGGTACATCTATTGTGATTTGTGGGATTCAAAGAGGCATTTCTCTTTGTATGATCTAAGCCATGCAGCTTAAGCGAAGTATGTGAAAGGGATGTCAGTTATTTTCTATTACTATCAGTGATAGAGAGGATGAGGAGGAAAGAGAACCATCTCTTGATGATTACCCTATACTTTAAGAGTTTGCAAATGTGTTTCCTACTGAGCTTCTAGGCATGCCTCCTCATAGAGAAGTAGATTTTTATATAGATCTATTACCGGGTGCTGCTCTAATTTTGAGGAAACCTTATAGGATGACCACTAATGAGCTTAATGAGCTCAAGATCTAGTTAGAGGAACTTTTGGAGAAGGATCACATTCATCCTAGTGTTTCACCTTGGGGCACACCCATCATCTTCATTAAGAAGAAAGATAGATCTTTGTGGCTATGTATGGATTACCGACAGTTGAATAAGATCACCATCAAGAATCAGTATCCGCTTCCCAAAATTGATGATTTATTTGATCAGCTTCAAGGTGCTAAAGTGTTTTTCAAGATTAATCTTAAGTCAGAATACCACTAGTTATGGATTGTTGATAGTGATATCCCTAAGATTGCATTTTGTACCAGATATGGGCATTATGAGTTCACATTTGTACCTTTTGGACTCACCAATGCTCCAACAATTTTTATGAGCCTTATGAATGGGGTATTCCACACCTTCTTAGATAACTTTGTTGGCATTAAGCAGAATTGCCACTAGTGACAACACTTATTTACATTCTGAGTGCAAACCAAGTAGAACAGTGCAAACCGAGCAGAACAGTGCAAACAGAGTAGAACAGTGCAAACTGAGCAAAACACTGCAAATCGAGCAGAACAGTGCAAACCGAGCAAGACAATGCAAACCAAGCAAGACAGTGCAAACCGAGCAAGATAGTGCAAACCGAAAAAGATAGTGCAAACTGAGTAGGACAGTGTAAACCGAGTAACATTATGTCTACCGAGTCACCAGTATTTACCGAGTTCAAAACCTACCGAGTGGTTAGTATGAACCGTGCCTTCACTTCTACCGAGTGTATGACGATGCTGAGTAATGCAGTGGATGCCCAGTATCAGAAAGTCACCGAGTTAGTTTGTAGGAACCGTGTAACCATACTTGGGCCAACTTAGTGGCACTTATGTTTATTTGTCATGCCGACTTTGTAATTGTAATTAATTGTTTAGACTTGTATATAAACAATGTTGTAAAAATGTCAAGATGTAATAAAATGAGTCTGAATGTGAAAAAGAAAGAAAAGCAGAGATAAGCGAATTACAAAGGGCTACAGCAGTATAGGGAACAGCAAAGACAAATTCATCACAAAAGGTGATCAGTACATCAGTGAATCTCAATCAGCAATCCAGTTGCAAAGTAAGAGATCTACTGTTTCATCCTAACAGGTGGATCAGTACTAAAATCCTTTAACCAGGTAGACTTAACAGTCTTTTGTAAAATCTCTTTACCGAGTGGATACTTCATTGTATGTTTGTAAATCCTTTAACAAGGTGGATTTAGCAATCCTTATTGCTCCTAGCAGGGTAGATCATCAGAAGTGATCAAATTGTAAGCCTTAACCGGCCAACTTTATTCTGCAGTACTAAAGCTTTGTGGGTTTCATCCCCACCCCAGTTTTACTTTCTTTTTGGAAGGTTTCTGGGTAACCAAATCTATGTGTCATTGTTGTGAATGCTTTTAAGTTTCATGCTTTCTATATGCATAAGGAAAAAGTGAACTATATGTTAATACATCTGTAATTGTAAGAAAATTTGGAGTTACTGATTCACCCCTCCCCTCTCAGTAACTCGGTTAATTCCTGAATATTTCCAACAATTGGTATCAAAGCAGAGTTGGTTCTTAAGATAAAGCTTAACTAGCTTGAGCAAAGATCCAGGACAATGGAGGTATTCAAACTGAACAAGGTGATTGAAAATGAAAAGCTAGATCTGGAAATGGCCATAGTTAAACTTAAAGAAGCAAAAGAACATCTTTCCCAATCCCTAAGAAGAAGGAAGGAACTTGCAAATCAGATGAATGATCAAAATTACATTGAAGAAAAGATTGAAGATCCTTTTCCCTCAAATAGCTCAGATGAAGCAAACAATGTTGTCAACGAACTCCTAGAAAAGAATGGGTCTCTGCAGGAAGAAGTGAGAAAATTAAAAAGAGAACAAGAGCTACACTCAACAAGATTTTGTGAGATCTTAGAACAAAGAAACAAGTTGAAAGATGAATTAGATGGAAGGAACAATGAAGTCCAAAATAAAACCCTTCAGCTAGAAAACCTAATTGATCAGATCTCCCATACAAATGAGGAAATTCTGAATCTAAGATCAGAAATAGAAAGCACAAGAGAAGAACTAAGATCTGAAAAGGAAATCAATCTAAGATTGGTGGATGACCTAAACACCAAAAAATAAATCAATGAAGGAATGCTGAAAAGCCAAGAAGACTTGAATCAGCTGTATGAGCGAAATCTTCATAGGCAGAAAGGAAAAGTAGGACTTGGATATAAAGGAGAAGGTGAATCTTCTAAGCAAGGTACTCAAAGAAATCAAAAACCTACTTGTAATCATTGTGGTAAAATAGGACATACTTCAAATAAATGTTGGAGCAATGAAAAAGCAGAATTCAATGGAAAATGCTACAACTACAATCAACATGGTCACAAAGCAAATGAATGCAGGAAAAAACCAAGATTCAGAGGTAATTGTCACAAATGCAACAAACAAGGTCACAAAGCATCCGAGTGCAGATCCAAAACATTCAATCCAGCAGAACAAATTATGAAAGCAATGTTTGGATGGGACTACAACACCTGGTGTAGATGTCATTACTATGGAGAATATGGATGCATTGGCATTAACTGCATAAAACATCATCTAAGGAAAAGAGATACTACCGTAAGATGCTTCAAATGCACTAAACTCGGTCACATAGCCAGAAACTGCATGAATGCTAGTGAAGTTGAAGATGGAAAGAAGAATGAAGCAACTAAGGTCAGGAAACAGGTGAGACAAAAGTGGATTCCTAAATCTACCGAGCAAACCAGTCCAAGTAATGGAATGGGTGGCTCTACCGACTCAAACTAAATTTCCAAGAAAGCACTGGAACTGTATTCTCATAGACAAACTTAAAGAAGTTCCAGAACTGAATTAAAAGAAAGATCTAAATTAGCATACAAGATGCAGTAAGATCATAGGAAGGTCGATATTAGTCTTTACTGAGCAAGGTCGGTATTAGTTTTCACTGAGCAAGGTTGGTACCAGTCTTTACCGAGCGAGGTCAGAGCAATATGAATTCTCGAGTTCACCGAGTTGCGAAGTCTTTACCGAGCAATTAATTCTTAGTGGGTGACAGTCTGTCAGAATTCATACCCTAATTTGTACTGAGCATTAATGACAGAGTTGTAAACAAAAGGCAAGAAATCAAACTCATTCCTCACCGTGAACTTTAGCACTTTGAGAGCAGAAAATTTCAAGAGCAATCCAGTGATTCAAATACTTTTGTGAAAAGAATTTTCTGTGAGCTACCATGGCATCATCCAGCACTTTAGTGAAGAAAGGATCAGAAATGTTAGTCCAAGGGGAATGGAGAGCACCAGATTTCAAGATCATGCCCACAATTACAGCAGCCCTAGACCCAAACGGAGCTCAATCTCAGATTCCTCCTAAGGTACTACTTATTAATGATATTCGTAATCATTTCAACTGTGCAATTCAAGAAATGGGAAACCTAGAGCTAGATATTGTGTGTGAGGAACTATGTGTAGATGGTATTCTAAAACCTGAGCACAAACATCTGGAAGATAAGGGATTAGTTCACATTGCACATTTACCTCAAAACTTTTGGGAGAAATGGGTTAGATACATTCTCAGCCGTGTACATGATGGCAAGATTTGGCTTGAGCAACCCATAGAGATCACCAAGAAGATGATTCATCAAATCACCGGTCTTCCCATGTTGAACAAAGCAAAAACTACCAAAACCCTAGGTCGGTCAGAACTGGAGAAGAAAACCCTAGCTGAGTGGGACGGTAGAGGCATGAAAGTTAGCAGCATTACCGATGCTGAACTGAAGTTTGGTACACACATAATTGCCCTTAAAATATACAGTTTAAGTCGACAGAATAGTGTCTCTTGTGAAGCTATTGACCTAGCATACAAAGTGGTCAAGATTAACTTATCATTTGACCTTGTACATTTATTGTTAAAACAGTTTAACAAGAACATGGAAAGCATACAAACTTCCAAAAACAATCCATGTAAGTTTGGATCTCTACTGGTCTGTTTATTCTTCTATGTTCAAAAATTCTTCCCTTCCAAAGGAAAAGTTGTATGGAGAAAAGATGTGCCAGTCCTTTATGAGATAAATGAATACATCTCAGAAATGGGTGAAAATTTTGAAAGCGTCATGGATAGTTATTTTGAGTCTTTCAAAGAGAAAATGAATGACAGATTCTGGATTCCACAGAAGTTGGTGGAAGATTATAAGGATGACATTTTTTTCATGGTAGACTATGACAATGTATATATTCAAGAAACTAAACCAAGGATTGTATATGTAAAACCTCTTCCTTATGAGGTAAATATTGATGAAACCAAGAATATCATTGAAGCCCTTCTTAATCAGCCTGTTAATCCCAAAGCTCCATATTTTGGAACATATGATGAAGCAAAAGTGAGAATTGAATTAAGCATAAAGCTTCCACAGGTGGTAAACAAAGGAAAGAAGAGGATAGCCAAAATGAAAATGCTAACCGAAGACAAAGGAGAAAATGATGAAGAAGAAGAGGAAAAGGATGAGAAAATAGAGGAAACAGAACTTGCAAAGAAGAAAGGAAAGGTATTCATCACTAAGGCACCTAAGCCTCCCACTGCTGTATTTACAAGGAGAAGTGCAAGAGGTAAGGTAGATAAGGCAGACAAGGTAGACAAAGATATAGTATTCAAAAGGCCTCCTCTAAACTTTCAAGAGAGGATCAAACTTTTTAGAGAAGGATCAGGATCTGGAGTAAGTAACATAAAATCTTTTAAATATGAAACCAGATCAGAAATAGAACAGAAGGAAATAGAAGATGTTGTTATTGAAAAGATGGGACAGTGGAAATACTCTCCTGATGAATTAGCCCCACAGGATCCAGCAGTCTTATTAGATCCAATAAAAATGAGATGGAGCAATGCAAAGCAAACTGTAATAGACATATTTGATCAAACCCTGAGACAGTTAATATCGAGCTTGAAAAATGATGAAATAAAGAAGGCATTAAAGGAAAATGAAAATAAGATGACACTAAAGTTCAATACTTGTTTGATTTTGATCAACAATATTGAATCGATTGTGAAGGCTGCAAATGCCACATGGAAGAACATATACCATCTTCACCAACCGAGTATTGAAACAGTAATAATAAAAGATATTGAAGATGACAGTGATGAACAAGAAGAAGCCACTGAGGTAGATGATACTATGAAGATTAGCATACAGAAGCTGCAACTTGAACCAAGTTCAAGCTCTGCTCATCACATGAAAATCTCATACCTATCAAATATGCAGTCAGATCTACTGAAAGAAGACACAAGGATGCGGTCCACACTGCTAGACATCCAGAACATGATCCTTCCCATCATGAATACAATGTATAAGCACATTGAACATTCCAAAACATTGATTCATGACAATCAGTTCTCTATAGCAGATCACATGATTGAACTCTCTGCAGAAGTCCAAATTGCAATCCTAACATGCAAGATTCTACAAGAAAATTGGGACAGAACCCTGGCACTAATAATGAAGGTATATTCTGATTTTCTATCAAATTTTGGATTCTCTCTGTAAATCACTTGTATATACACCTTTGGCATTATTGTCAAAAAGGGGGAGATATGTATAGAGGGAGATATGTATAGAAGGAGATATGTATAGAAGGAGATATGTATAGAAGAAGATTTGTATAGAAGAAAAAGTTAGCACATTGAAAGGGGGAGATAATGTATAAAGCCCTATGACAAAGACAAATTTTGAAAAAATCAAAAATAAATCTCAGCATGATTCATGTATATAAATTTTGGGTAATAAATGTTTTTGTCACTAATGCCAAAGGGGGAGATTGTTGGCATTAAGCAGAATTGCCACTAGTGACAACACTTATTTGCATTCTGAGTGCAAATCGAGCAGAACAGTGCAAACCGAGCAGAACAGTGCAAACTGAGCAGAACAGTGCAAACCAAGCAGAATAGTGCAAATCAAGCAGAATAGTGCAAACCGAGCAGAACAGTGCAAACCAAGTAGAACAGTGCAAACTGAGCAAGATAGTGCAAACCGAGCAAGACAGTGCAAACCAAGCAAGACTGTGCAAACCGAACAAGATAGTGCAAACCGAGCAGGACAGTGTAAACCGAGTAACATTATGTCTACCGAGTCACCAGTATTTACCGAGTTCAAAACCTACCGAGTGGTTAGTATGAACCGTGCCTTCACTTCTACCGAGTGCATGACGATGTCGAGTAATGTAGTGGACGCCGAGTATCAGAAAGTCACCGAGTTATTTTGCAGGAACCGTGTAACCATACTTGGGCTGACTTAGTGGCACTTATGTTTAATTGTCAAGCCGACTTTGTAATTGTAATTAATTTTTTAGACTTGTATATAAACAATGTTGTAAAAATGTCAAGATGTAATAAAATGAGTATGAATGTGAAAAAGAAAGAAAGGCAGAGATAAGCAAATTACAAAGGGCTACAGCAGTATAGGGAACAGCAAAGACAAATTCATCATAGAAGGTGATCAGTACATCAGCGAATCTCAATCAGCAATCCAGTTGCAAAGCAAGAGATCTACTATTTCATCCTAATAGGTGGATCAGTACTAAAATCCTTTAACCAGGTAGACTTAACAGTCTTTTGTAAAATCTCTTTACCGAGTGCATACTTCATTGTATGTTTGTAAATCCTTTAACAAGGTGGATTTAGCAATCCTTATTGCTTCTAGCAGGGTAGATCATCAGAAGTGATCAAATTGTAAGCCTTAACCGGCCAACTTTATTCTGCAGTACTAAAGCTTTGTGGGTTTCATCCCCACCCCAGTTTTACTTTCTTTTTGGAAGGTTTCTGGGTAACCAAATCTATGTGTCATTGTTGTGAATGCTTTTAAGTTTCATGCTTTCTATATGCATAAGGAAAAAGTGAACTATATGTTAATACATCTATAATTGTAAGAAAATTTGGAGTTACTGATTCACCCCTCCCCTCTCAGTAACTCGGTTAATTCCTGAATATTTCCAACAAACTTTGTAGTTGTGTTCCTTGATGATATCCTGATATATTCATGGGATGAAGAGGATCAAAAAGAGCACTTGAGGTAGGTGTTAATATGATTTAGAACAATGGAGAGGGGGGGTGAATCAATTGTTCTCAAGTCCAGATGTATAAAACAATATTTAAAACTCTTCAACAAATCAGATCTAATAACCAACAGCTACTTGGTCATTACTAATTGCATAACAAAAACATATAACAGTGCAGTCCACTTATCCAATAGTATCTAACTTGTAAAACACAGAAATGTTCAAACCAAAACATTCACACAAGTATCAGCACCAAGATTTATAGTGGAAACCCAATTTGGGAAAAACCACTTTGTAACATGTTACTATTATGTTCACTCTTCTGAAGTGAGCTCGGTGAAAAGCCAACCTTGTCAAAGGTTACAAACACACTGTCAGGTGTGACCTGGTTAAAAGATTTAAACCACTCTGTTAAAAGTGCACCTTGTTATAGGACTTACATACAATCCATTAGAATGAAACCTTGTTCAATGGATTTATACCTATGACTATTAGGTCAACCTCTGTTAAAAGGATTTTGGCTGATACAATGGTTAGAAAGTAGTAGTAGTATTGATCTAAAAAACATACAACACACTTTGCAAATATCAAATCTAATTCCATACACATATGCTGGCTTACTGACTATGAACCTTTACCATCACCATCACTCATCTGCTCGGAACTCTCTTCAAGAAATCAAAACACTTCTCCTTCAGCTTTCTCTTCTTGTACAATCAATAACATCAACAACACTTCTAGCATCCTCTCTACTCAACCTCTAGCTTAGGTTTCCTTAATACTTCCTCAATTAAGTCAATACATCTTTTGCCTCTTAATCTCCTTCATAAATCTTAGGGTTAGGTCAGATTCATCAAATCCTTCCTAATTTATGTTCTTCGGCTATCCTTCTAGAAATATCACAAATCTCTCAATAGATTTATAATAAAACATTTAATAGTGTATTAAATGCTTTCATACAATCAATAAATAAAGTCAACACATTTTACATAATCCAAGAATTCAACAATGTCAGCTGAAAATTTGAATTCTCCCTCAAATGTAAAATACCGATACTTGGTCAATACTATGTTCAACAACTCAGTCTTCACTAGAAAGCTCGGTCACCACAAAAACTATTTCCTCAGCTAATACTGATGTTCAGTTAACACTGGATTTACTCAGCATATACTAGCTCAATCAACACTAACATCACTCGGCTTAAACTAGATTTCTTCACTTTTACTTGGTTAAGCCTACGAATTTAGTCTTCATTCATACTTAGATAAAAAATACATTATCTTATCATTGTGCCACATAATCAAGTACTCGTTGAAGTATCAAGATAACTCAATCTTTCCTTAGGTGCTATTGTTACCAACCTTGCCTTTCCCCTTAGCAACAATCAAATAGATATAGTACTTTCTTAAATAGCAACAGTCTTACTAGTTAAGATTTGACATCAATGACAATACAACAATTGCTTCAATTGCAATTTCTAACAATCTCCCTCTTTGTCATTGATGGAAACACCATATGAATATCACATGAATTACCAACCAATCCAAACTTTATTTGTCCATCAAAAATATTTATAATATCCTTAGCTTCATTTTGATACATAATCAATTAGCCATGCTTCTATGACCATCCACTAAATCTCTCCCTCTTACTTGATCTTCCATGAAAATTTCATTCTATGTATTCATCTGTGATCATCTCCCTCTTTGACAAAAAATGTCAAAGCAGCAACTAAAACATACATCTTGCAGATGTAGATATCATCTTTTCAATTCAATAATAGTATTTCTCCCTCTGTCATCTTTTTTTATGACTGATTCTTGGCTTTTCTATGCTTTTCACAACTCTAGGCTGCTCCTAAAGTGTGACTTGTCTCTGCATCAACTTGTTAGATACTTTTTTTAGCATATTTGATTTAGTGCTCCTAGCTTCACTAGGAAGCCTCAGCTAAGGGAAGGACCCCTAATTTACTTCTTAGATATTCATGAGCTTCTTTAGGTAAAGCTTTAGTGAATATGTCTGCTAGTTGTTCCTTTGTATTCACATATTCCATTCGGACCTCTTTATCTTGTACCAGTTCTCTCAAGTAATGATACTTGATTGCAATGTGTTTGGTCTTTGTGTGCATCACTGGATTCTTAGAAATGTTGATAGCACTTGTGTTGTCATAGAAAATGACAACTAGTTCAGTGATTTCTTCTTTCATACCTACCAACAATTTTTTTATCCATATCAAATCTAAACAATTCATAGCTGCAGCCACATATTCGGCTTCAGCAGTAGATTGGGAAATGCAATTTTGTTTCTTGCTTGTCCAGGAAACTAAACTCTATCCAAGAAAAAAAGCTCCACCACTAGTACTCTTTCTATCATCCACATTTCCCACCCAATCAGCATTTGTATACACTCTTAGTTCAAACTTTTCATCCTTCTTGTAGTACAATTCATAGTCATCCTTGGACTATTGAAGTTGGACTTTAGTGTGCAGGGAATTAGACCATGGTAAATTTGGAGAACCAAAGCATAGACTTATGTTATTCACTTAGCCAAGGTTTTGTCTAATAAGAGACAAAACCTCATTGTATCATATTTTATTTGTGAATGTAATGAGCATGTGTGTATTTAATCAATATGTTTAAATTTTAAATGTTAATTATTTTGTGAATGCTCAAAGTGGATATGTCACATGGCTTGTGATGTGTTATTCTTCTTGTGTCAATTGAAACTTGTAAGTTTACTTGTGGCCATGAAATGTCCACTTGAGGATTAGATGTCCATCAACCTAGGATAGTACCCTTGAGGATCCCCATGTGAAATCCCTTGGTTAGGGAGCTTGAGGTTGTGTCAATTCATGAATTTCGAATTTGAACTTGTCATAAGTAATTGGAGGGTTAAAAAGGTGCCTAGGGGTGTGTTTAGAACATTTTTAGTTATCCCACTTGGTATACCTATGGGTAAGGGTCATTTTTCACCATAGGACAACCCATTGTTGACCAAAAGACCCATCCAAAAGTTAGTTTTCCAAGATGGCCGAAAATCAACTTTTGGGACCAAGTTTTGGTAAGAACACCATCCATTAGAATGGTAGTCCTTCTTCCACCTTTTTAGCTTACCTTTGTAAGAGGCCATTTTTGGAAATCTTGTAAGGAGCTTAGGGAAGACCACCAATGGGAAGGAAGCCTTATCTCTAGGAATTTGTGGGAAGAAGTGTGGAGACCTTTTCAGAGGGGACTCTTATTTTGGAAGAATTTGAACACCCACTCTCTAACTTAGAGACTAGACAATTTTGGAAGAGCTTGGAGAGGAAAAATCTTGGATGAAAGGGCTCTCAACTTCAACTCTCACCATTATTGCTTGGACTTAGGTTGGTGGCTCCACTTGAATTCTCATGCATATTCATTTTCTTGTATGTGAGAAACTTGTTATTGTGTTTCTTCATGTTCTTGATGTTGGGAATCTTGTTGTTATATGTTAGTAGATGCATATGTAAATCTTGTGCCTGTGTTGTGCAAGTCATTTTGTGTTGTAAATGTGAAGTTTAGTGTTATAGATTCCTTATTTATGTGATGTTGTAAGGGAGTCTCAAGGCCATACTTACCCATGGGGGGAAGAGTAGCCTTGGGGGTGAAGGGTTTTTCCTTGGACAGACATGGGTGCAAAGTCTCTCCTTGGAAAGGAGAAGGAAAAAAGCATGGAAGTATGGGCTCCATGTAGCCATTTCTTTCTTGTTATTATGGGGGACATAAGGGTTTTGTATGGCTTGCTGCCTTGGGGGTCATAAGGATTTTTGTTGGTTTTATGGAAATGTGGTTAAGATGTGTATTTTGGAACATGTGTAGGCTTGTCTCTTATTTTGAAATGAGCTTTCTCCCCTTGATATTTAGTCCACCTTCACCCCAAGATTGGGTTATTATGAGACCCATTGTTCATAACCTTGGTTTGAGAGTTTTGTGTTCTTGTTGATTTGTATTTATGTTTGGATTTGTATGATTGTATCGCCATCTATTTGTTGGTTCCCCTAGCTCGGGGGTGGCCTTAGAGGCTTTGGTTGGGAGGTGAGCATCCCCATGGTCCATCCATGTTGGCATTGCAAGTTTTGGAGCCTTGTTACTTGATGCGGGAAGCTTGAGGATGTACTCAAGTTGGAATGGTTCTCTTATAGATGTGAAAGGATTTTCTTTCCTATTGTAAAAGGGTTCTTAAGAATCTCTTGTGTTCTTGATTTTTGAATAAACTTGAATAAAAAGAACTTATTTGGGCAATTTGTTATGTTGTTAGGAAGATGTAATTCTTGTTTATGAAAACAAGAGTATAGGAGAGTTTTATTAATTAACTGGTTCTCTGTTTTAGTTTGAATGAAGTCTGTTTTTAAATGTTGAAGAAAAGGGTTCTCCTCTATTCATTGAAGTTGCAATGTGTATGATAGACTAAACTTTGATCCTTGGATGTATAAAGTTTATGTGCAGCATCATTGTTTGTATAAATTTCAGATTCTGTCAATTTTATTAGATGTTGTTTTAAAAAAAATAGTTGTTACTTTGAAAGGCAATATTTATTTTTAGTTAAATAACTATTTAAAATAGATTATTTTCCAGCAAGTTTCATTGTATAGAGATGGGTTTTAGCTTTAGACTAAACTGTGAAAACAAAAAAAAATAGAAATTAAATAAATAAATTTAACCTAGTGATTTTTCTTTCAAAAAAAAAGTTGTTTAAAAAGGGAAAAAAACATATATTTTGAGAAGATTAAATGTCTTAAAAAAAAAGAATGTGCTTTCCTTTTAGGTCAGTGTTTATCCAAAAACTATAATTTATGCATTTATATTTCAAAGAAAAGGGGTATTATAGAAATCACGGTTAACTTACTTTTGTATCCTTTTCTTTTTTTTTAAAAAAAATAAATAAATATTTACAGTGCTTATTAAATGAAAAAAAATCACATATGCCTATATTCCATTTTATTTTATTTTTAAATATATATGCTGTAATATTAAATTTGATAGGTTTTAGTTTTTTTTTTTTAAATTTAAAAAAAATAAAACAAAAAAAAGAAAAGCCCTAATCGCTAGGGCTATTGTTGGCAAGGCCAAGCCACAGCCACAACATCGGCTACGACTGTGACTTAGTCATAGTCACAGCAGTTTGCGTGAGGGTCGGGGACTTGGGTTGAGCCTCGACTCCCCTTCCCCCCTGTTTTATTTTTATTTTTTTTTTATATTATTTTTTAAAAAAACAAAGAAAGAAAAAAATATTTGCATGAAATACAATTTTATTTTATTTTAAAAAAAAAAAATCTACATTTTTACAACGCATTTTTTTTATATACCCAGTTGGGTATTGAACGCTGAGATCTAGATCATGAACAAACAAAGACAAGCATATGCCTTCTAGTCTTATAGTATGGAGGAAAACCCAAATGGGTATTAAAGTAAGAAATTAAATGAAAAATAGATTTACTAGCCCTTCGTATGTGGAAGCTTGCTGAGAGAGCCCCTTAGTTGGGCAACCTTTGTTATCAAAAACGTAAGAGATATGTTCATAGGCACATATACATCAAGTATATGTGAATATGAATATACTTCACACATTATTTTTGTACTCCATTGTAGACCTTCCTCCTAGCTTTCCTACAAGAGAGAAAAAAAAAAGAGAGAGAGATTTTCCATAAGGGCTTTGGGTGGAAGTTTTTAGAGCAAAAAAATAGAGTTTTGAGAGTTTTATGAAACCTTTCTTTCGCCCTCTAACCCTAATTTTGGGATTAGGGTTAGGGCAAGGAAAGTCAACTCTCCTTTCAAAATTAACTTTTCCCCCCACATTCTCTTGTTTTATATTTATTATTGTTATTTTATTTTGGCCTATCTTTTTTTTTCTTTTATTAAAAGTATGATCTCATAATATATTAAGATTTGGTATTTTATTTTTAGCTAACTTTTTACTATCTAAGTTAGTGGGAGCTTTAATTTGCCAAATCATTAAAAGATAATAATATTAACACCTAACTAACGTTGTGGTGCATAATTAAAATGAATAAATTCTAAATTTGAGAAATTTATTCTAATCTACTATTATGTTAAATTACTTGATAAGACTATTAATTTAATGAAGTTTTGGGTAGGTGTTTAAATTTTATCAAATAAATTTTATTACTTACTAGTTGTCAATAAAGTAAATTACATTTTCTTATTTAAAAAGAAATCCTTGGACTGGAATATTAATTACCTTGGTAAATAGAAACTATTAATGTTGCTACTATAGCTATTTAATTATTGCCAATCTAAGGGATTGTTACAACAATTTCATGAGACATCTTTCACATCAGAGAACTTAACTTTAGTAAATTAAAACCTTACGATAACTATAATACTCAATTTATGCTAGCACCTAGAAGTCAACTACGTTAGATTAATAATTACATTATTGTGAGTTGACCACACCCGTAATAGTTTTATACTTTAAATCATTTTATTCATCACGAAAGTTCGAGAACCATTAACCTTTAATCAAATCTTTTTAATTTTGACTTATCGAGTTGGTCAGCCTTCTAATATTAGTAGTAACATAATTCTTTAAAAAAAATAAGTTGGTGTGTTTTTGCTCATAGAAATATGGGCATGACACTTGACGTACTAAAGAAAATGCAAGGTTTGAAGCAAGCAGGAAGATCTGTTCAGGAGTATACAAAGGAGTTCTATTGAATCCTCATTAGAACAGGCCATGCAGAAGCTAATAAGGAGAAATTTTTCCGCTAACTTAATGGGTTAAGGCCAAGTATTCAGGAGGAGTTGAATTTGGTTCGAATGAACAATATTGAAGAGGCATATTAGTTTTCCCTAAAAGTAGAGGAAAACTTGGACAAGAAGTCTGAGAACAGACAAAGCGAAAGATATCGTGGTGGACAATCTGGTGGACAGTCATATGGAGGCCAAAATGAAGATCAAAAAAAAAAGGATGAGGTCAGTAGTAGTCAAAATTAGAGAGGAAACAATTTCAATCATTTTCATGATCAGAATAATACAGATCAGAGAAGAAGAGGAAGAGGACAAGGATTAGGAAGAGGAGGCTTTTGTGAAACATTTTTTCACTGTGGAGAAGAAGGTCATAGGGCATATGATTTTTCTCAATGCCAAGGAAGGACATAGAGGAGAACTGAAGGCTAGGATAGGGTGGTACATGTAGATGAAGATGTCAGATCATCACATTCTAAAGATACTGAAAGAGGAGAAATGCTAATTAACAAAAGTGTCCTACTGAGTGGTGAGAATGAACCTGAGAAAAGGAGGAGCTTGTTCTGTACTAGATGTAAGTATGAGGGTAAATGTTGTGATGTGATTATTGATAGTGGAAGCACTAAAAATTTGGTGTGAGAAGAAATGGTCACAAAATTAAAGTTCACGAGGTAGAAACACCCACACCCATACCGGATTGCCTGGGTGTAGGATGACCACAAGGTCATGGTCAATGAACAATGCCTAGTGAAGTTCAAGATTGGTGGATACAATGATGAGGTACTATATGATACCATATCTATGGATGCATGTCATATATTGTTGGTTAGACCATGGTAGTTTGATAGACATGTTGTACATGATGCTCATGTGAATACCTATTCCTTGACAAAGGATGGAGTGCAATATAAGATAAAGCCATTGAAGGAGACAAAAGAAAAGGTATGTGGTAATGAAAAAATATGTTTTGTTAATGAACAAAAATTCCTAGAGGGTATAAGGCATGAGCATATATGTTTCTCTTTAATTCCAAAAGCTGGTAAAGAAGAAGTAGAAGATGTACATGTAGAAGTTGAAGATTTTTTTAATGAGTTTCAGGATATTGTATCTGATAATGTGCCTGATGGATTACCACCAGTAATGAAGATCAGTCATCAGATGGACTTGATTCTATGAGCTAGTTTTCTAAATAAGGCAGCTCACACAATGACACCAACAGAAAGTGAAGAGTTGAACAGACAAGTACATGAGTTGTTTTAGAAGGGGTTGATTCAAGAGAGCTTGAGTCCATGTGTTGTACTAGTAGTATTAGAACCAAAGAAGAATGGATAATGGAGGATGTTTACAGATTCTAAGGCAATAAACAATATCAAAATTAAGTACAGGTTTCCATTACCCTAAATGGATGATATTATGGACTATTTGAGTGGAGCTGTGTATTTCTCAAAGATAGATCTGAAGAGTGGCTATCATCAGATTAGGATCGGAGAAGGAGATGAATGGAAGACTTCCTTCAAGACAAAGGAAGGACTGTATGAGTGGTTAGTCATGCCTTTTGGGCTAACCAATGCACCGACCATTTTCATGCGACTCATGAAAGAGGTTCTGAAAGAATTTATGGCTAAGTTTTTCATTGTTTACCTTAGTGATATTTTGATCTTTAATAAGACATTGGAGGAGCACAATATGCATATTCAAATGGTGTTTGAAAAGTTAAGAGAAGATAAATTGTTGATAAATTTGAAGAAGTGCAGTTTTGTGAAGAAAGAGTTAGTCTATTTGGGATTTTTAGTTTCAATAGAAGGTCTAAAAATGGACCCAGAGAAAGTATAGGCTATCCTTGAATGGCCTACTCCAATAAGTGCTACTGAGGTAAGATCTTTTCATGGTTTGGCTATATTTTATAGAAAATTTATTAGAATCTTTAGCAGTATTTGTGAACCCTTGACTAAAATAATAAGAGGAGATAGAAAATAGTTTAAGTGGACTACTGGGGCAGATAAGAGTTTTAAACTGTTGAAACAGAAAGTTACAGAACAACCTATTTTAGCACTTCCAGATTTTAATAAGGTGTTTCAAGTAGACGGTGATGCTAGTGGTACTACAGTAGGATCTGTTATGAGCCAAGAAGGTAAACCTGTCGCTTATTTTAGTGAGAAGTTGAATGATGCCAAGAGTAAATATTTTATTTATGATCAGGAATTTTATGCTATAGTTTAAGCATTGAAGAAGTGGAGACAGTATTTTCTTCCTAAGAAGTTTGTTTTGTATATTGATCATCAATCTTTGCAATATTTTAATAGTCAAGGAAACTTGAATCAAAGGCATTTGAAATGGGTTGAGGAGTTATACATTTATTTTGAAACATAGGAGTGGAAAGTCTAATAGGGTTGTAGATGTATGCACCCTAAAATGGTCGCCTAGACTTTGGGCCCCATTTATTCAATTTTTCAAATATCAATTCCCGAATCAATGCTTTGCCATATTCAAATCAAATTCTTTGATCAAATTGTAACCATTTCAAATATCTCAATTCTTCCTAAGGTTTGAATATTTCATTAATTTTATTTAATTAATTAAGAAAAATAAATCTCTTTTAAATAAATAAAATAATATTATTTATTTGAAATAAATATTCCTTAAATGAAATAAGGTTATTTAATTAAAATTCATTTTTAATTAAATGGTTTTATTTTATTTCATTAATATTTATCTTTAAATTATATAATTTTATTTTATTTAATTAAGAGAGATATTATTCTTTTAAATTAAATAAATAAAATATCTTCTCAAATATCTCTTGTGATGGAAAAAGAAACAAATTGATTAATAAAAGAAATAAAATAAAAATTCCATTTCCTACAAACCTTCTAAAAATGAAATTTGTTTCCTCTTTTCCATTTATCCCACATTGCTTCTAGATTTGCCTTCAATTCCACTTGTGCCTATAAAAGGAGCCCTCTCGCTCTCAGTTAAGGATCCACCAATTTTCATATCATACTTATGCTACAGATTTTCTTGAGTTTTATCATTTTGAGATTGCACATTAGTTTGATTTTATAAGCATTTTAGCTTAATAGCATATAGCTTAATATTGCATCTTAGATTGATTTGCATATAGATATATTTTATTTGAATAAACTAGTTTATTTCTTGCATTTTGCAATCATTTAGATTAGTTTTTATTTTTTGCATTGCAAGAACAAGATTCAACAGAGATTAGCATTCTTGCTATTCATCTGCGAATCTCTCATTCTGAATGTGTACTTGCATGAGTAACTGGGTCATTCTGAGGGCCTCAACATCAAATCTCTGCACACACTCGGATAGAGAGCTATGAATCGGTTTGTAAGGGCTCATTCTTGAGTCTCCTTGCATATAAGGATTCACAGAAGTGTCACATTTTTGTGTACACATTTTGGCGCCCACCGTGGGGCCTCGTTTGCACTTTCATTTTGGAAAATTCGTTATCTTATTTTGTTGTTAGTATTATCTGTCATGCAATTATTTGTTGTTATTTGTCATGCAATCAGAAGGAAATGAAATACTAGCTATTATTTGTTATTTACTAAGCTATATGTCACCGTGCATTGACATAAGACACTATTTGAATAAACTAGTTGCATATATATGCAAATAAACTAGATATATGAATAAGACACTATTTGAATAAACTAGATATATGCAAATATATCTATTTGCATATAGATATATTTTATTTGAATAAACTAGTTTATTTCTTGCATTTTGCAATCATTTAGATTAGTTTTTATTTTTTGCATTGCAAGAACAAGATTCAACAGAGATTAGCATTCTTGCTATTCATCTGCGAATCTCTCATTCTGAATGTGTACTTGCATGAGTAACTGGGTCATTCTGAGGGCCTCAACATCAAATCTCTGCACACACTCGGATAGAGAGCTGTGAATCGGTTTGTAAGGGCTCATTCTTGAGTCTCCTTGCATATAAGGATTCACAGAAGTGTCACATTTTTGTGTACACATTTTGGCGCCCACCGTGGGGCCTCGTTTGCACTTTCATTTTGGAAAATTCGTTATCTTATTTTGTTGTTAGTATTATCTGTCATGCAATTATTTGTTGTTATTTGTCATGCAATCAGAAGGAAATGAAATACTAGCTATTATTTGTTATTTACTAAGCTATATGTCACCGTGCATTGACATAAGACACTATTTGATTCTATAAAGTTGTGGCTATCAACAGGAAATCACATTCCATGTTTTTCAGTTACCACAAATAGAAAGACTGCAGAATTCAATACATACTTGAAATACTTATCAAACTTTGAATGGCAAGAATCTAATTAATGAATGTGAAATAGACGCAGCACGGTCAAATATCATGAAATTTCTGGTTTCAATTAGCTTTTTCTATCAAATGCGTATCTTGATATAGTCAAATTAATTACAGGGCATATTGTGCATTCCAGTTTGAATTAAATATGTGCCGATAACTGTGTATCCTGTTAATGTCGACTGGAAAGGGAAAGTTTTTGATGTTCCACTGCAACTAACCACACAACTGAACGTACGCAATTATGAACTTCCATTGCAACCGCAATTGATGAACAGTTCCATTCATGTTTCTTGTCTGCAATCTCCAGCTTATCTCCACATAAAAGAAGTGATGAACAAGATCCACAAACATCTGCCTTTATTATAAGTCCAAAAGCGATCATACACAAGAATTTCTAGAACTTGTCCAGTTCAAAAAAAAAAAAAAAAGCCCAAAAGGAAGATCTTGGTAGTGGACCCATTTAATGCGTTGTAGTTATGCTTATTCCTTCGATCTTTACTTAAGATTTAAGAAATATGCTCTCTGATTTATTAAAATGATTGATTCATTGACTTACGTACATTTGCTAAATTTTATAAAGAAATGAACCCCATGTATAAGACAAGAAAAATGCTTCTATGGCAAGTTTTATGAGTTTGGAATTTGTTTCAAGGTTTTGGGTTTTATCTTTTTTTTGGTTAATTAGACTTAGATTAGATTTTTTTTAAATTTTATTTTTAATTAGATTTTTTTAATTTTATTAGATTTAGATTAGATTTTTTTTTAATTCTATTAAATTAGATTAGATTTTTTTAAAAATTTTGTTTAATTAAATTAGATTTTTTAAATTTTGTTAAATTAAATTAGACTTTTTTTTTTAATCTTGTTTAATTAGATTAGATTTTTTTTAACTTTGCTAATTTAGATTATATTTGTTAATTTAAAATTAGATTTTTTTTAAATTAGGTTAGATTTTTTAATCTTGTTAATTTAGATTATTATTTTTTTTAGTCTTTTTTTAAATTTTTAGATTATTTTTTTTAATTAGATTAATTTAATTTAATTTTAGTTTTGTTAATTAATCTTTTTAGCTTAAATTTGTTAGATTAAATTAGTTTCTTAAATACTCTTTTTGTTTTGTTTTTTAGGGGAACTAAGTTTTTTTCTTTTCTTCTAGGCATTTACAGGTGCTAAATCGTGAATTGCAGATCTTTGGACTTAAGGTACATTCTCAAAATCTCTAGAACATTTGGTTTTGGGCATAAAATTAAGCTCTCGTGTCTGGCTTGAGTGTTACACGCTTTCCTAGAACACATTTCTTTTATGCTCTTAATGGGAAATAAATGAACATAGATTTGCTTTCATGCAAGTTTGTATTTAAAGTGAATGCCTGTCTTTTAAACATTAAGTAATTCTTGGTTTCAAATATCAAAATAGTCTTATTGATTAGCAGTCTTAGATTACTTGTGATTGATCTAGATTGTTATTTTGGGTTATTGGACTTGCTAATCCGTCGGCCCCTCATTTCTGCCTTGTGGTTGCAATCTCAGCACCACATTAAAGGGGAGGGGTCTATAGGAAATAAGCGTTAATTGTTCCACTAGGCAACCCTTCTATGCTTTCTGGAACTCACTTGTTTTCTAGGTTGTGGACTCGTTTGTAGCTTGTGTGAGGTGTTAAGTGTTCCACCTTGTGGACTCACCTCATATTTTCTCTAAGCGTTAAGTGTTCCACCTTTAGTGCTTTCCAATACTTTTTGATAGAGAATTACTTACTTTTTCTTTTTTAGAAGGCCTGCTTGGGGATTTCATCACCTCAAGGGACGACCTTAACTCCCGTGTTCTGGTGGAGTATAAATATCGGGAGGTGAATCCAAAAACACCTCTCTTGGGAATGAGTTAGATTTCACTCTTGGCTAAGCCTCAAAGAACTTTATACCTTTGAGAAGTGAAGGAGGAGATTTGGGTTACCGTCTCCCCCCGGCTGTGTGATTTTTGATTCTTCTCATCTACAGATTTGGGCCTCACGTACCTTGCATATATCAAGGATGCCCTTTAAAAAAGCCATGTATATCCTTCTAGACAGCTTGCTAGGATGTTGTTGTGTTCTGAGTGCCTACTAAAACATTCTCAAGAACATACACAAGTAGCATCTTTAAGGAGTAGCATACTAAGTCACTATTCTTGTTCATGTGCACGGCTGCTTTGCCCCTTGCTCATTGTTTGAAGACACTTGCTTGCTTGAACTCCCTGATTGTTGTCTTATGTGCTTGATACAAATCTGTTGATATGCTTGCTTGATCTTTGAACATGAACAACAACCTGAAATACTGAGTTCTTCGATTCAATGACTTGTCCCAGTTCTTGAGACCTGTTCTGTATTTAGGGTTCTTGTGTCCTTGACCTTTTGAGTTAGTGATCCTTGATCCCATAAGAAATTTTGCTTGAGATTGACAAATTAGGAATTGTTCCTGTCAAATAGATAAATTTTCAGACTCTTTGATAACACACTTGGAGAGTGCTAGTAATCTCTTTGTCCACCCATTTTCATACATTCAAATTCAGTACTTTGTGTAAGTCATCCTCTTGATCCATATGTGCTAGGGTATTCACCCAAGAATTGAGCACCTCTGTGGCAGTATTGGTTTGCACCTACTTGCAACAGTTCTATTTCACTATTTCTCTCAGACAAGAGAACTTTTACTATCCTAGTCTAGTATTGATGTTTCCTAGATTTGTCTATTTGCATGAACTCTCCCTTTCATGTCAGTAACAACAAGATATCAAGTGAGCCAAGGAAAGTGACCTCAGATAGTCTTCAACCAACTACCCCCAGTTCAGACTCGTCAAAAGAGAAAGGAAAAGGAACCAATATTTGACCAGTCACCTAGGAGTAAGTCTGACACCTGGTTTGACCCAAAGAGCCATTTTAGTGATTTGAGTACCCCCTCAGCTCCTTCACACTCAGGTATGGATATGAGTTATACCATGACTCGGTGGGAGAGGGAAGCTATGGATCAAACCCTTGATGATATCTATGAAAGACATAGAGACAAGATTTTGTTTGGTAATTCCTCTCATGATGCTCAACCTAGTTCACCCCCCATCAGCACTAGGTACCTAGATGCACATCAACGAGCTGACAGGCATGAGAGATGAGCTCACCCAGACCAATGGTCACAACACAAAGACCAAGACAATGAACATGGTGATGCTCATGTCAATGCAACATATACCAATGATTTGTACAAACATTCAAGACCAAACTCTCCACTTCAAACAGCCTCAAGGCATACAAGTGAGAGGCTAAAAAGAATTGAGAAGGAAAAACAAGTTGCACAAAATGAACGAGCTGCAAAACAAGAAAAACTTAGGCTTCTCGAAGAGGAACAACGAGCCTTGTTGGACATAGAGAGAAAAGCATTCCAAGAGGAGCAACATAGGTTGTTAGCCCAACAATTAAACACTCAATTCAACAACAGGGGTGCTAATAGTGGAAATAATTCTCCTCCCTCCACCCCTTCTAGAACACCACGAAGTAGAAGGCGGTCACGAACCCCTTCTAGATCTCCTAGTCCTAGAGGAAGAAGGGCCTCTTAGTATGCTCACTATAGGAGGAAAACCCCTCCTAGAAACTCAAGACCACACTCCCAACATGCACATCATGGTTCCCAACATGGAGGTGGTAGCTCACATTAAGACCTTGATACTCAAGACTTTATGCGAATGCAACAAGAACCTATCTTCCAACAGTATGTAGATAGGTACTTGGAACAAAACAAAGATAAGTTCTTGGAAAGTCTAATCAACAAGGGTGCCAGAGTCCCTTATAATTTTGATGTGGACAACAAAATACAAAAGCAAAATCCCTCTCAAGAGGAATAAATCAGCCAAATGAAGAAAATGATGGATAAAATGATGCAACCTAAGAGCTCATTCTCACTAGACTCGATTTGTCCTAATCCATTCGACAAGAGTGTGAGTATGAAGGATTTTCCAAGGAGGGTGGAATTCCCTCAATATGATAAATATGATGGCAGTGGTGATCCACATGACCATGTGTGCCAGTTCTATACTATGAGCTTTGAATTCCATCAGGATGACTCCTATTTGATGAGGTTATTCCCTAGAAGTCTTAAAGGACAAGCAATGGAATGGTTTACCAATATCACTCCCCCTGTCAAAACTTTTAGAGAACTTGTTCATAGATTCATTCAACATTTCGCATATAATCTATCAAGATCTGTTACTATGTTGGACCTATGCAACTTGAAACAAAATCAAGGGGAACCCTTTGTTACCTTCTTATAGAGGTGGAGAAGATAGTGCTCTTGGTATCCTAGGATGATCCATGAAGATGAAAAGATTGACATACTTGTTAGTAACTTGGTGCCTGAAATGAGATATGAGATCAAAAAGATAGTCTTCAATTCCTTTGATACCATGATTGAAACTGCATGCCGCATTGAGGATGTTCTAAAAGAACAAGGCATTTTGACCAAACATAGAAACAATGGCAACAATGGTCAACACAACAACAAGGATAAAGGGAAGAACAACAATTGGAACAAGAACAAACAAGTTGTCAATGATGGAGTTGTAGACTCTCCCCAACCTAAAGATCAAGGTGTCCTTCACTTGTCCAGTGCAGTTCAAGCTATGAAGCTCAATGCACCTCATCAGCAAGAAAGTAAACCCAGATATCCGGAGAGGCCCAGAAAGGAGAAGCGGCAATTTACCAAATTGGGTGACTCATATGAGGATGTTCTCAAAACTCTCATTGCTAACAACTTGGCACATCCTCAAGATCCTGCAAAACATTACATCCCAGACATTAAGCCACATTGGTGGGATGAGAAGGCTTTCTGCACATTTCATAATGGCATTGGGCATACCATTGAGAATTGTTGGAAACTCAAGCACATTATCCAAGATCTCATTGAGAATGGAAAGCTTAAGGTGGATGGACTGAACACCAATGCTGATCACAAAGCATTTAAAGAGCCGTTGCCTAAGTATGACAAGGGGGAAACCTCTAAACCAAAAGATGGCAAGGCTGCAATCAACTATACTTACACAGTGGCAGAAAATGTGGTAAACATGCTTGAATTTGTGGAGCCAAGTGTTAATATGATGAGGAGTAAGGACCTGCATGGTTATGACTCTCCCCCTATCTTTGACAAAGAACCTTTTGTGGTGCTGAGAGGTCCTCATTCTAGGTTATCTTCTCAAGCCCTTAATGCTGTTACCAGGAGTCAAGGCCCTATTGTTCTTAGAGGTCCTAGTTCAGGTCCATCCAATAAATCCAAGCACGTGGCATCCAAGAATGTCACCAAGTCTTCCACTATGCCTAAACCAAACTAAAATCTTGTAGATCAGTTACAAAAAACTCCAGCTCATATCTCAATCTTGGAGCTCCTAGAGTTGTCGCCTAGACATAAATAGATCCTTGAGGATGCTTTGCGCATAGAAAATGTTCCCAACAACATAGATATAGACCAATTTCAAGGCATGGTGAATCACATTACTAGCCCACATTACCTCTCTTTCTCAGAAGATGATGACAAATCCCTAAGCCATCCACACAATCTTGCCCTTCACATTGAAGTAATGATTCATAAAACCCGTGTTAGGCGCGTGTTGATAGATGGGGGTGCTGGGCTAAATATTTGTATTTTAAGTTTGTTAAAAACTTTGGGCTATTCAGAGGAAGTGATCGACACTAAAAAGAAGATCACTATAAAGGCCTATGATGAGGCAGAACGAAGTTCTAAGGGGTTGGTTGTCCTTCCTATCAGGATTGGCCCAGTTGAAAAAGATATCTTGTTTCAAATTATTGATACTGGACCCCTTGCATACAACATTTTACTGGGTAGACCATGGATTCATGACATGCAAGTGGTGTCATCTACCTACCACCAGTGTGTTAAGTTCCCCTACAATGGAGTAGAAATTTTCATACTAGGGGATAGCACCTTATCAGTCAATTCAATCTCAGCCAATGTTCATGTCCCTCTTAATCAAGAAGTAGAGGATTATCAAGCAACTTTAGCAGACTATCAAGACAAGCTTAAATCAATAGACCTTGGCATGGGCGGGTATCAACTTGACTCTTTTGCAAAGATGCCTGTTTCCCCTAGGTCCTATGGAAAACCTTCACAGGAGATGAAACCATCTTCTTTGGCAATGACACTATTTGACAAGTTTGTGGAATCCTCAATACCAATACAAGATGAAAAAGAGGAAGTAGCTATTCGAGATTGGATATACAAAGAGGAGAAGTACCAGCACAATGAAAATTTCTCCCCCTCTCCTAAGTCCTATGGGAGAGGATATACTTTTGTCAAGAAGATGGGTTATCCAGGATATGGCCCTCTTAGTCACAGGTTAGATGCTAGAGCCGAACCACTTAATCATGATCTTTTTGGACGTAAGTCTAAGAAACTGGTTGGCCTAGGCTTTATGAAGAATAACAAGTGCATTGTCCCCTTTCTTGATACGTAGGATAGTGAAGATGACACAGAATATGTACCAAATTTGACAAATCAACGAGACATGATAGATGATTGGGTACCTTCAACAAATCTCCTTTGGGGAGATTCCATAGATTTAACAATTGACAGTCCTCCTATCCTAGCTATGATAGATAGTGACTATATGAATGTGAGATTGACTATGGATAGTGTCTCCATCCCAGCTGCAACAGATGGTGATAATTCAAATAATTTTGTGATTGAGCAACTTGCTAGAGGAGAGGAAACTCTTCCAAATCTTGAGGCTTCTACATCATGAGGCCCCAACAATAATTCAGAAACATACTCTCATGAGTTTGAATGGGATTCACTCTCCAATGCAATAGTTGACTTGGATATGGATGTTGTCCATACCTATAGTTCTCAACTTGACGTAGCTGATGAGTCATATGTCAAATTAGAAGATTGGAACCCACGTGTCGCATTAGTAGACGATTCTTCACTCAATAGGGTAAATTCGGATTTAGACACCTTAGAGGGGTACTTGACAGACTCCAATTTTGTGGTCACCAGAGATGACACCACCTATATCCTTAATATTGGACCATTCATTAACCTACCCCTTATTGACCCCAACCTTATTGATTGGTCTCAACGTTATCAAGAGCCTCAACTCTTGACATTTCACAATGACTATGAGATCACCTGCTATCTAAATGCCATTGAACCTGTAGTCTCTTCCACCAGTGAATCGACTACCAGTATGACAGAACCTAACATCAAGTACCTTAGTCACAAGATTAAAAATAAAAATAAAAAAAATAAGAGTTCTAATGGCGAAAACCACTGTGTGGCGGTGTCAGAACCAAAAAAAGTAACAAAAAAAGACGTATCCAAAGGTGAAAACCTCTCTGAGGCACCTACAGATGAGGTACTTGATAGTCTCCCAAGCTATTTTCAGGATAGATCATCAATATTGGTTGAACCTACAGAAGCTGTTAATTTGGGTACAAAAGTGGCTCCAAAAATTATACACTTGGCTAAATCTTTATCACCTCAAGAAAAGAAAGCCTACACTGAGTTCCTCCAAAAGAAGAAAATAAATTTTGCATGGACATATTCAGACATGCCAGGGTTGGACACTAATCTCATTATGCATCATTTGTCCATAGCTCCAAGTGTGAAACCAGTCAAACAAAAGTAGAGAAAAATGCACCCTCATATAGCTCTTTTAGTGAAAGCTGAATTAGAAAAGCTCCTTGGTGCAGGATTCATTAGAGCCATAGACTATGCTGACTGGATTCCCAACATTGTACCTATTTTTAAACATGATAAATCCATCCGAATCTGCACAGATTTTAGAGATCTTAACAGAGCATGCCCAAAGGATGATTGTCCACTTCCTAACATAGACATGATAGTGGACATGACGGTGGGCTATGAGATCTATTCCTTGATGGATGGTTGTTCTGGGTATAATCAAATCAAGATTGCTCCTGAGGATCAAGAAAAGACTGCATTCACATGTGCATGGGGTACTTATTGTTGGAATGTCATGCCCTTTGGATTGAAAAATGCAGGAGCTACTTACCAAAGAGCTATGACAACCATCTTCCATGACATGATGCATAAGAATATGGAAGATTATGTGGATGACACCCTCGCTAAGTCTAAGAAAAGAGGAACACATTTGGCAGATTTAGAAGTAATTCTAGATCGCATGGAACAATTTCAACTAAGATTAAACCCCAAAAAGTGTGCATTTGGTGTTACTTCAGGCAAGTTATTGGGATTCATCATTTCATCCAAAGGTATAGAAGTGGATCTTGAAAAGGTCCAAGCCATTATAGACATGCCACCTCCCAAAAATATTAGTCAAATGAGGAGTCTTCAAGGACGCCTTCAATCCATAAGCAGGTTTATTTCACAATTGGCAGATAGAGCACAACCCTTTAACAAAAACTTGCATAAAGGTGTTCAATGTGTCTGGAATGAGGATTGCCAGAAAAGCATGGATCAAATTAAGGAATACTTGGCAAGTCCTCCCATTTTAATGCCTCCCATTCCAGGAAAACCTCTTATTTTGTATGTCTCAGCTACTGAGTCTTCACTGGGGGCATTGTTGGCTCAATTAGATGAACAAGGGAAAGAAAGGGCCATATATTATATTAGCCGCACTCTTGTTGCTTATGAGGTCAATTATACTAGTATTGAAAAAGCTTTCCTTGCAGTAGTATTTGCTTCTCAAAAATTGTGACACTATATGCTTGCGCACACCATACACCTCATAGCAAAAATTGATCCTCTCAAATACTTGCTCGGTAAAGCTGCTCTCATGGGTAGACTTGCTAAATGGATGATGATTCTTTCTAAATTTGACATAGAGTATATTGAGCGCAAGGCAATCAAAGGCCAGGCTATTGCAGATCAACTGGCTAATTTCCCAATTCAAGATAATATGCCCATTCAAGTCAATTTCCCAGATGAACATCTTATGTACATGACTGAGAGATCTTGGAAACTGTTCTTTGATGGTTCCTACATGCCAAACAGTTCTGGAGCTGGTGTGTTGTTTGTCTCTCCACATGGGTACACTATTCCCAAATCTTACAAGTTACTCTTCCCATGCACAAACAACATAGCCAAGTATGAGGCTTTAACAAATGGACTAAAAATGGCTATAGAGTGGAATATCACAGAACTACATATCTACGGGGATTCTCAGTTGATCATTAATCAAGTCAATGAGCAATATCAAACAAAAGATGACAAGTTGATACCTTACAAAAAAATGGTTGATTCATTAAGACGGTATTTTACTTTTGTCACTTTTCAACAAATCCCTAGGGCTGAGAACAAAGTATTTGATGCTATGGCCACCCTTGCTTCGCTTCTCCAATTAGAAGAACATGAGTCCAGATATGAATTCCTGGTGGAAGAGCTACGTCATCCCATATTTGACTCACCTGAAAACCATGTCATTTGCACCCTTGTCAATCATGAATCCTCTCGCTATGGTGCTATTTACTCATATCTCCATGATGGCATCATCCCCAACACATTTAACCAATCTAAAAGAAGAAACCTTGTCTGTAATGCCTCTCGCCATTCCCTCATCTCTAGTGATTTGTATAGGAGGGGTCTAGATGAAACACTTCTTAGGTGCTTAGAAAAGGAGGAATCTGATCAAGTGCTAGTTGACATCCATGAGGGCATATGTGGGGGACATTCTAATGGTCTTTCCATGGCTTGAAGGTTGCTTAGGGTGGGGTACTATTGGCCTATGATGTAGATAGATGCGGTAGCTTTTGCCAAGTCTTGTGAAAAATGTCAGAAACATGGACACCCGATACATGCTCCAGGTAGGGAGCTAATTCCTTCTATATCTCACTGGCCATTTCAGCGATGGGCCTTTGACCTTGTTGGGTAGATTCATCCCAACTCATCAGGTGGACACAAGTTCATTATCACTGCTACTGACTACTTCACAAAATGGGTAGAGGCTGTTCCACTGTCTGTTGCCTCCGGCAAAACAATCTCTTTATTCATTTTAAACCATATCATCTGTCGATATGGAGTGCCATTTGAGATCATCACTGACAATGGAGGTCAATTCAAAAACAAGGACCTTACACAACTCTACCAAAGATTTAAGATAAAGCAACATTGGTCCTCCATTTACTTCCCGCAAGGAAATGGTCAGGCAGAGGCTTCAAATAAAACCATTCTCAAGATTTTACACAGAACAGTTCATAAGAATGGTAGAGATTGGCACCTACAGATAAACCCGGCCTTGTGGGCCTATAGAATGAGTATTCATACTCCAACTGGGGCTACTCCTTTTGCCCTCACATATGGCGTTGAAGCAATGTTACCTTTAGAGGTTGAGATTGCGTCACTTAGAGTCTCTCTCAAAGGTCTAGTTACAGATGAAGACTATCACGCCATGAGATTACAAGAATTGGAACTTTTGGATGAAAATAGTAAAGCATCATTTGACCATATGAGGGTCTACCTAAAGCAGATGTCCAAGGCATTCAACAAAAAGGTTCACCCTAGAGAATTCCAAGTAGGTGATCTTGTCCTGCGAGAGAATCCTAAGAACCAACAAAATAGAGAATAGAAGGGCAAATTTGAACCTAATTAGCTTGGACCCTACATTATCACAGTAGCTTTTGGTACAGGTGCTTATCTACTATCTACTAAAAAGGGGGAGCAGCTCCCTGAGCCTATCAATGTTTTGCACCTGAAGAAGTTCTATCCTTGATGCCCGTTCTATCTGGGGACATCCTTTGTACATACTTATTGATCTTGAAAAAATTCCAAAAAAATTCATATATGATGCTGAAAAAATTCTACAAATCAAAAAATGTCCTAAAAAAATTATCATCTTAGTGAAAACCTAGCAATAGGCACTTTGATGTATCTCAAAAAAAATTATATATTCCACAAATACCAAAAAAATCAAAAATTCAAAAAAAAAATAGAAAAAGTGCCTTGGTGAAAACCTGGAAACAGGCACCTTCGTAGCAAAAATACAAAAAAATTATAAAAAGTCTTGAAAAAATTCTTCCAAGTGGTGAAAACCTAGAAACGGGTGCTACTTGAGGCCTTTGCACCCCTATTTCTTAGCATGCATCCTCGACACTTAGCCTTTCTCCATTATACCTTGTCCTTGTTGCCTTGGTTTGGAATTGGTCTTTGTCTTTGTCCAGGGGGCATCACTGTGTTAGCTTTGGTCTCTTGGATATGCTTGTCTTTAGGACACCTAGCACATGGTGTTTTTCAACACCAACCCAACTGTGTTTTTCAACACTTATCAGTTTGGTCTTATCCAACTTGGTCATGTGATCTTACCTACTAGCAAGCATTCGATCCTTATCCTCGGAACTCAGTATCAGTTTACACACTTAAAATTTTTAAACGCAACACTTAATGCTTGAGATACGACATGATCTTTTCTTTGTGTGCTAACCAATATTGATTTTCGTTGAGTGTCCTTGTCTAACAAGTCTCTCCGTGATGCATAGCTAGAGAACTTGGGGCATGGGGCATGTTTTTATTTGATTTCTACTTGTGGGTGTTGTCTTGAACCTCTTCAGTGTCTCTTATTGTCTCCTTGACACACTTAGGAGATTTAAGGCATCATCCTTGACTATTTTTGCACAACCATTCTCATGGTCATCCAAACGTTTATTCCTTGATGCGAGCATGGTTTTGCTACATTAAATTGGGTAAGCTAACATTGCAGTCATCTTGATCTTTATGTCTTTGATGCTCATGTTAGAATCTTTCCACATTCCAATCCGATATCAATCACATTCATATCTTCATAGTTGTATTTGTGACTAGTGATGATTGTGTGATCGTCTGATGTCCAGTAATAATGGCCCTATGATGAAAATACATTCTCTTACATTCTCTAATGAATGATGAACATACAAATCCTATGTTACCCTATTGCAAGTACACCTTTGCATTTTCATGTAGCTTGCATTATTTAGGCTTCATGTTAAATTTGCACTTTTCAGCTGCATTACGAGTTTGAGAGGGTTTCCTTCATCTTTCTTGTGGACTTTCAGTCAACTATGATCACATTCTTCATTTCCTTATCTTCTTTCATGATCTCAATCAAAATTCCCTATCTTATATAGTTGATTGATTTTGATGCATCCTCTTTCTCAAGGCAATTTCTCTTTCTTCTCTCCATTTCTTTCCATTTCTTCCAAACTTCTATCTTCCATTCACCTTCACCCCACTTCTTTTCTTCTAATTCAACCTATGGGCATAATTTTCTTGCTGATCTACCTTGGTTCTGTGATTCTTATATTTTTCATTTTACATCAAGAACCTTATCTTTGTGTGTGTGAAAATTATACCTGATCTGTAGACACAACACTTCAGTAAAACATTAGAGGTTAGTGATAATCAAAATCGTGCAAAATTGAAAGCTAAACTAACCAAGCGATTTACTGCCTTCTAATAGGTGCGAGATTAAAGATTAATGTTCTCATATTGTAATCGAGATCAGTGACATAGACGACACCTAAATGAAGGATTTGAATGCAATTGATCTAGATATGAAATATGAATGCAATTAATCTATTTTTTTTTATATTTTCTATGCAATAAGAATGATAAAAACTGATATGAATCTATGCTAGATGAAATTGATATGCGAATCTAACAATGATATGTAATATGAATGCAAAAATAAGATTGATCTCACAAAGATGTCGATTCGCAAGAGCTTTGATTCTTCAATTCCAATTCTCCAGCGTGATTGTGCAAAATATGAGATGATTTGTGAAGAGCTGAAGCTTTTAATTTATAGAAATCCAAGGCTTTGGAGGTGCATGGGAAAAGCCATAAATCACTCAAATTAACTCATCTTGATTTTGAGTTATCTGATCATGAAAGATAGTTAATTCTCAAAATCATGCAAAAACATGCAAAAACAACTTTTTAACTCAAATTAGAGTTTAGGTCAGCTTTTTGAACTCCAAAAGGATGTTGAGTTCCAAAAAGTCAATAACTTGCATTGATTTTCTGATTGGGAGTTTAACTATTTCTTTTGAATATGCATAATAATTAAGAATTAAATAAATAAATAAAGTGATTTATCCTCAACTCAACTGATTTTTGAAATAAAATAATTAATTTATGGGTTAATTAAATATTTTACCAAATTTTTATTAAAAATTATATTATTAAATAATGACAACATGCTTTAATTAATTAAATAAGAATTTAATCAATTAAATATAGGAATTTTGATCTATTGTCAAAATTAAATAATACAATTAATAATAGATAGAATTAAATTTAATTAAATAATTAAGTGGCAAATATTAAATCTAATTAATTAAATATGAAAATGTTCAATTAATCAAACTTAGGATAAATGTGATTTATCATCAAATAATCATTAAATTAAAGATAATTAAGATAATTAGGAATATTGCTAGGAATATTCCCCGATGCTAAATTTAAGATAATCAATTATGATTCGATGATGTTTAGATGTGCCTTAGATTAGGACTTTGATGTCGATTTCATTCAAATTGTCGATGTAGGAGATTAATGAACTTATAGCCCATTTTTGGGGTATTACATTTTGCCCCTCTTTGAATTATTGTGCGAAGCACAGTGGTTCAAAGATAGTCTGTGTTTGATAAAGATATGAAACTAATTCAAAAGATAAACCGATCTCAAGATAGAAACCGATTGAAAGATATTGAGATAGGAGTTGATTGATATTGAATTAAGATGGAGATAATAGGTCTTGAATGACCAAAGATAATGTTCACTGTAGCAGCAAATGAACCTATGATTGCGAAAAAGTGTCAAAATGCCTGATTCTGAACCTTAGGATTGATAAGAAGTGAGTGACCCATTCTAGACTCGATTGTCTTAGCAGAACTAGCAAGTATCACATCCAAACCCTTCAGTTGTCGACGAACCAAGGAAAGAACACTATGATCTAATGGTTGCAAAAATTGATACAGTTTACAAGATTAGGAGAATACCAAATTGATATGGATCTTGATGAATCTAATATGCCCCAAGTGATGATAGATTTGCCCCGAGTGATGAGGACTTTTGATGAATCAGCGACTAGACGTGATTGTTGTCTTGATTATTGAGGGAGATATGATTGCCATAAAGATATGATTTCAAATTTGATTACAGACTTTGAATGATATGCAATACCATGCCCCCTTCGGGATTAAAATTGAAATCTGACAAGAAAAGTCAACGTTGAGAGTTTAGAAGCATGTGAATTGATTGGAAAAGTGGTTATATACATCCGACAATGCATTCTGCATCATTTGGAGGTCTTGGAGACCGAATTTGACTAGGTTTGACCATGAGTTGACCATGGTTGACCAATTTGAAATTTTGATAGTTTGATGAAAGATAATCAGTTGAGTTGAATACTGGATTTCTGTGATGATTGAAGGTTGATTATGCAAGCAGTGAATAAGATAAATGATCTCAGATTTGAATTTTGATCCCAAAAAAGGATTCTACTTGCTATTTCATTGGAGGAACCTTTGTGTGAGATTCAGCTCTTGTTAGACTTGAAGATGCGATTTGAAGAATCATTTAAGCATTGAAGTTCATTTAGCCATTGTGAGATCATGCAAACATGCAAAATGCAAAGAGACATGCAAAATGAAATGCAACCTAAGACCTAGGACCTAGTCACTGATCATGTGTCAATTTGTTATCATCATTGAACTTTTAGGTAACTAGATAAATCAATACAATGCCTACTAGCCATGAAACCATAGACATATGAATATCGATTTGTATGCGCAAGAATCAATACAACACCCACTAGTTATACAACCATGGACATATGAATATTGATTTGTTTTTGGAATGTTGGATCAGATATAAGCACCAAGGCACAAATGCCAGGATGACCTGAATATCATGTCCATTTTGATATAGCAATTTGTACAAGCATCAAAACATAAACATCATGATGACCTGAGTACGCCTTGCATTGGAAACACATCAAAAAATCAAAAGATCATTCTAAATCCAATGTGAATTACCCGTAGTGACCCTTTATCGTTCACCTCCTTAGGCAAGATCGCGTTTCACAGTAGGAGAAAGAATTCACTTCAAAAAGATAATAGTTAGATCAAACGTTCTTTGAATTTTCCTGGTATCAATGGTCGAGGTACGCATGGCCATCCAATTCAAGATAGAGGCTCTTACAGTCGGACACCATTTCAATCCAGAATTTCCAAAGCTGTTAGATTTTCACATACAAGAAGAAGACAAAGAAAAGATTATGCCCCCAGTCATCACTCTCTAAATCCTATAAAAGACATCATCGAAGAGCTCGAAGGGACACAATATGCAAAAATTTCAATGCGAATCAGTAAGCATACAAGGAGATAAAAGCATGAAAAGCACAGATTGTTTCAGTTTTCAGTTTGATTGCGTTGTTATAGATGCAAAATCCTTTCTGGAGACAAAACTGACTGACTGACTCACATGAAGCTTCAAAGGACTCTGGCTAGATATGACACGTCTAAGATACATTGGAGGCCATAGGATATAACATTGATTGCCCCCAAGTTTGAACATTGATAGGATACAGACGCTTGAGCTGATTGGTGTACAGACCGACTTATTGAAACCAGGATATGCAGAAACAAACCGGGAGATATGTACAAACTAAAGCAAGACTGAAAGCTGGGAAAGACCAAGATTGTGCTGATAGATGGAGCATTTTGGAACAAGTGGCACCCGTTTGCTGGGTTTTCACCATCTTGGTAGAGATTCTATTTTTGCTACCGAGGTGCCTGTTTCCAGGTTTTCACCAAGGCACTTTTTTTTTCTTTTTCATTGTTTTTTTTTTGTATTTTTTCATTTTTTCATTTTTTTTGAATTTTTGATATTTTTTGAATTTTTTTTTGTTAATCATCAAGGCGCCTATTGCTAGGTTTTCACCAAGATGTTCATTTTTTTAGGACTTTTTCAGATTTTTAAGATTTTTTCAAGACATTTTACCATAGACTGAATGCCTTAGGCGTAGAATTTCTTCAGATGGAGAATGTTGATTGGTTCTCAGAGCTGTTCTCCTTCAGTTGTTGAGAGTTGATAGGCACCAGAGCCAAAAGCAGCAGTGATAACAAAGGGACCTAGCCAATTGGGTTCGAACTTCCCCTTGCGTTCATGATGGGATTGATTTTTAGGATTTTCTCTCAACACTAGATCACCAACCTGAAATTCTCTGTGTCGGACTTTCTTGTTGTAGCCTCTAGACATTCTTTTCTGATACACTCTGAGATGATCATACGCTACTTGCCTGCACTCATCTAGTAATTCAAGTTCTTGTAACCTAGACACTCTGTAGTCTTCATCAGTGACAAGTCCATGCATTCTGATTCTAAGTGATGGGATTTCAACCTTAATAGGTAGTACTGCTTCAGACCCATAAACTAAAGCGAAAGGTGTAGCCCCAATAGGTGTTCTGATACTTGTTTTGTAGGCCCATTCTGATACTTGTTCTGATACTGGTTCTGATACTGATTCTAATACTAATTCTGATAATTGTTCTGATACTGGTTTTGATACTGATTCTGATACTGATTCTGATAATTGTTCTGATACTAGTTCTGATGCTTGTTCTGATAATTGTTCTGATACTGGTTCTGATACTTGTTCTAATAATTGTTCTGATACTTGGTATACTTGATAGCATCTTTTTCCATTTACAAACTCCCAAGCAAGATCATATCGTGCAGTCCCAATGTCTAGCAAGGTGGAGAACAAGAGGGATTAGCAAGCTGGTGGAAGAGATGGAAGATAAGAGAATGAAGGAAAATGAAGGGAAGAAATCCTCAAGGGGAACATCCTCAAGAATACCCAAGCTAGGGAAAAATTGTCATGTAAAGCACATTTAGACAAGCAATGAAAGGCTAGCATAGGATAAGCACAAAATCATAATGCAAGAGCAGGAAAGGATGCAATCCAAAGGAGTAGACATGTCAAGAGGCTTCATAGCACCGTGTTTTACTCTTTCTTTCTTAGATCAAGACTAAAGGGGAAAAGGATAGCAACAGGTGAAAATGAATGAAAAAAAATAAATATGAAGGCTAAATGGGAAGGGATTGAAAGCAAGATCATCATCAGACAACTCACAAAATAGCCAAATGTTCGTGTATAGATCAACATTGTCAAGATCAAAGAGAGAAGATGAAATGGATGAAATATGTAGAAGAATTACGCATGATGCTTGATTGCCAGGTTTTCATCATGGTACTTATCCAAGGCACCACAAGGGAGTGGTTTTCACCTTAGGATGAAAAAAAAATTTCTCTTTACTTTTGCTACCAAGGCACCTGTTTCCAGGTTTTCACCAAGGCACATTTTCAATTTTATTTTATTTTTGAATTTTTGGAAGAAGGCAGCTTTTTAGATAGTGCTCCTTGAAAGGATAAACCATGATATGCCAAGGATTCAAAATGATATGCTCAAAAATGCTGATAGGGAAAGGAATATGGAGGAGGAAAATGGAGGATAGGGTTTTATGTAAAGCGAGTGAGGATGGAAGATAGGAGGAATAGGCAAATGAGGAAAAATGATAGAAGGTAGAAGGATAATGCATGGAAAGATTGTGAAAGGGTAGATGGAAAGGAAGGCAAGCTCAACATCAACACATACCTTGAAGGGTGGCGAGAGGGTGCAGGAAATGTGAATGAAGGAATACGTGAAGGAATATGGCGAATGGATAGCAGAGGTTGAGGTTTGGGCACATGAAATGGAAGAATATTTTTGGAAGGAGATGTAGTGGAAGCCTTTGGAAGCTTGAATGTCAATTTCACTTTTTGTTCAACACCTGACTCTTTCAAGAGAGACTTTGGAATCCATATAGTCGTAGGCTTTTTATTTCCTTTTGATGATTTAGAGATAATATCTTCAATGATGGATTTTGGAACCCATACTTGTCTTGTAATTTTTTTCTTAGATATCTCTTTTGACTTTATGTTTCCATGTCTATTAGAGGAGACATGGTGATCTTTTTTTGATGGATTCTTGTATTGCTTCTTTTTCTTGTATTGAACATTCAAGTTACTTCCAAAGGACTTGGGACTTGTGGAAGAAGGAGGATACGACTGGTTTAGATGGGTGGGTGGATGAAAAGGATTCAAGGGTATGCATCTATGTTGATCTTGAGGAAAGATGGGAGATGGAGGGATGTAAGGACCCAAGATGGATGCCAAATTAGGAGAGTTAGGAGGGGAAAGTGAAGGGACATAAGGACCCAAGATGGAAGGAAGGTGTGAAGCTCTTAGTAGTGGTGGAAGAGGTCCAAGGATGGAAGTGGAAGACGCAAAAGGATAATTAATAAGTTCATCAGCATCTATATGACAACCAAGGATATCAACATCTTTAGAGTGAGCATTAGAATTTTCAATAGAATCATGGACATCTTGAATATGAGCACCTTCTTTGATAGGATTGTTCAAAGCTTGCAAAGACCTAGGAAGAGTAGAAAGTGGAAGTGAACATGGAGTGGTAGAACAAGAAGATGAAAGACTTTGATCTTGACAAGGATCTTCGGATAGCATAAGCGCCTAATTTTTCTCTTATTTTTCAATAGGCTTAACATTGGAAGGAACACCATTTTTACCAACCTTAATGGAAGTATCATCTTTGGAAAGCCCAAGCGTAGTAAAGTTATTTTGATTGTCAATAAGCTCAACAGTGTAAGTAGTAGCTTGATCTTGCTTAGGTGAAGACTTAAGAAATGGTGGAATGCATGAAAAAGGGGGTACAGGATCAAAAGAACCCTGAGGCGGATAAGAGACATTGTGAAAAGGAGTGGATGACATGGAGGGTTCTTGATCTTGATCTTTCTTTATGTTCTTTTCTTCATCATTTTTAGAGTCCTCTTGACATGGAGCCACTTCTAAGGACAAGGAAGCATGTTGGGATTGTATGGATGACTTTGGAAGAGATGGTGGAGGACTAGCTGAAGTAGGGATTATAGCATATGAAGACTTAGGCTCTTTAGGTTTATCATTATTGAAAGTCTTTGCAGCCAAGTGAAGGTTAGCTTGAGTTTCTTTAAGAGGTAGCCCTGGGGGATAACTATAGGGAACCACATGAAAAGTATCAGGGCTGGTGTCAAATGAAGGTTCTATGAAAGATTTGAAAGACTCGGAAGCTTTAAGAAATGTACGGGTATTGGAGGAAGTAGGTGATGGAAGGGAACCATCACAAGACAAAGGTCCAACATTAACATGATCTTCCTTGAGAGTGTAATCTTTATTTTCAGCCTGAGAGTTCTTAGAGGAGAGATCCTTATAGTATGCATGTTTATAATCAGCGTGGTAAACTTTCTCTTCCTTAAGTGAAACAAATGGATCATCTAGGTATTGTGCATAGAAATTGTCAAAGTCTCTTTCATAATCAAAATCGTATGGATCACCCTCATGATCTATCCAATGTGACGGCCCATTTGTAGTAAGTAGGAACGAATGATGAGGAGGACTCTTAGGAACAGATGTGTCATAGGTATCATTACATTGTCTGTCATCATAGTCATCATAGTCTCCAAAGCTGGATGTGTCACTCTCTATGGAAGAGGTATCATATTGCTCAAATTTTTTTGGGGGGCATGGTGACATGTACAAGTCTTTATCAAATGGAAAAGAGTATAGAGGTTCCTTTTCTTTCTCAAGTTTGTCAAGCTGGACTTGCATAGCTTGCAGCTGCTTCATCATAGCGGTGATCTGAATTTCTTCCTCATGTGTACTGCTTCTTTGAGACATGTGTACTGATTTGTTCTTGACACAATGATATTTTTGACAGATTTTGGAACTAGGCTGGAAACATTGGATATCTTGCAATTTGACAATTTCTGACAACTCTCTCAAATTTTTCCAAACAACACTCTGCAGACTTGTACGACATTAGGTAGTCTATGAAATGATAGTTGCTAAACTCATACGATAGTTGGGTAATACTTAAATGACACTTGACAAAACTCGTACGACTTTTGACTTCCTGAAATGACTTTTGACTCCAGAAAGATTTTACGTCAATTTTTGCAAAATTTAAGGTCTTCAATTTTGGATTGTTTGCAAATTGTATTGTCCAGATTTTGAAGGCTATGCCAGATTTGATCATTTTTAATAGCCAAGTAGATAAATAAGCATGCAGAATAGCAAGCAAGTGATTCCAAGCACGTCTAAAAATAATGAACAAGGGCAAAAGCAACCTTGCGCATGAACAATCAAGTGACCAAATTGTGCTAATCCCTGAGAGTACTAATTGTGTATGTTCTAAAAAGTTTTGCAATAACACACATATACCTGAGAATGAAAAATTGGCCTCTCTAGGGTTTTTAGTAATGGTTTGACTCTGTAATTTTTATGATTCAAAGGGGTGAACTCCAATCCCGGCGCACCAGGGTTTTGACACAGTCTGAGAACTTAATCTTCAAGAGCTGCTAGGGAGATCTGACAACCCAACAATGAACCATACCTATGGAGATTTCTTCCACAAGGACATTTATATAGCGGCTGTCACTACCATGGCAAAAATGGCTATTACCGCTTGAGTTTCCGTCAATGCAGTTTGCCCTGTGAAGGGATTGTCCGCTACGGTTAACCCTCTCTAAAGATGACTCACAATAGTATACCACAAGGGGACTTGGCTCCAGATTCAAGGTTTTGACACCTCTTCACTTTTAACCCAAACAAAGCAAGCAGATTAATCCGACACGCTAAGACAAAGTTTTGTTCCACCAAGGTCTGTGATATCAACTCCACGTGATCTATCAACCTCTCCGGGGAGAGAATGTATCAATCAATAAGAGAAGACGCACTAACCAATTTTGATTCACCAAAGCTTGTGATATCAACCCCACGTGATCTATCAACCTCTCCGGAGAGAGAATGTGTCGATCAATAAGAGAAGACGCACTAACCAAGATGAATGTGAAACGCACTAAGTATCCTCCCTACCTACAAGGATTCCATCATCAAGGAAGGATTTCACTAGGAATCCAATCTCTCAAGAATCACGAATAGTGTTCATAGGGCCTAATTACTATGTGAGCACAGATGTATGTTCCGAAAGCAAATCTACCAAAAGCATCCAAAAAGTAGAAAGAGGAACACTTAACATTTAAAGTGAATATGAGATGAGTCCACAAGGTGGAACACTTAACACCTCACACAAGCTGAAAACAAGTCCCCAACTTAGAAAACAAGTGAGTTCCTAAAAGCACAAAACGGTTGCCAAGTGGAACACTTAACGCTTATGTCCTGTTGACCCCTCCCCTTTATGGCGCTAAGATTGCAACCATGGGGCAGAAATGAGGGGCCGGCAGATTAGCGAGTCCAATAACCCAAGATAGCAATCAAGATCAATCACAAGTATTCTAAGACTACTTAATGAATCCTTAAGGGATCACAACCTAGTATCAAATTATGCAAGTGTGTAGAAATAGATCAAAAGCATGAAAAGATGCACACAAGCTTGACACATAAGAGATTTATTTTAGGTCTAAATTGAAATGTTTTCAGAACAAGGAGAATACCTCAGATCCTTGCAATGCGCTTAGTAGATTTGACCTAATTTTTAGTAATTTTTGTTGAGCTTTTCCATGCAAGCAAGCTACGAACTCTCCAACAAGCCAACAAGCAAACAAGATATGCAAGGTATATTCAACTTATGAAAACCATAGGGTTAGATCTAAAAATCAATTTTTAGGAGAAATCATAACTAAAAATTAATCTAAATGACAACTCATATCATGCATTGAATCATATGAAAAATAAGTGCATACCCATCACAAAATTTTAAGTTTTTTGCACTGCATTTGACCTAGTCAACAAGATCTGATTTTTTTGATATGATTTTGGCCACAAAAATATAAATTCAGAATAGTGACCCCTACTAAAAAATAGAGAGCTTTCCAAAAATGCAAAAATTTTAGAAAAATCTCTTCATTTGTGCCCTAGAGACCCATTTTATCAAAACAGACTAGTTTTTTGTAAATTGACTATTTGAGCTATGATATCATGTCCAAATTTAAAACACAAAGAATGTACCCCTTGTAAAATTTAAAGAGCTTTCCGAAAATATAAAAATTTCCAAAAAATATGCTGATTTGCGTCAGATATTAATTTTTTTAAAAATTTCAAGAAAAAAATTATTAAAAATTCAAAACATCTCAAAAAATTCTAAATTTTTTATTGTAGCTTTCCTAACATGTCACCAACTTGCAACAAAAATTTCAGATCAAAATTCCAAGCTGTTTGGGAGATAAAATTAAATCTTTAAAACTTTGGGGTTTTAGCTCCCAAAAAAATCAAAACCAGCATGCAAAGGTGGGTTGCCCCACGGTAGGCGTCAGAAATGTGTGTGTGAAAATTGTACCTGATCTGTAGACACAACACTTCAGTAAAACATTAGAGGTTAGTGATAATCAAAATCATGCAAAATTGAAAGCTAAACTAACCAAGCGATTTACTGCCTTCTAATAGGTGCGAGATTAATGTTCGCAGATTGTAATCGAGATCAGTGACCTAGACGACACCTAAATGAAAGATTTGAATGCAATTGATCTAGATATGAAATATGAATGCAATTAATCTATTTTTTTTTATATTTTCTATGCAATAAGAATGATAAAAACCGATATGAATCTATGCTAGATGAAATTGATATGCTATGAATCTAACAATGATATGTAATATGAATGCAAAAATAAGATTGATCTCACAAAGATGTCGATTCGCAAGAGCTTTGATTCTTCAATTCCAATTCTCCAGCGTGATTGTGCAAAATATGAGATGATTTATGAAGAGCTGAAGCCTTTAATTTATAGAAATCCAAGGCTTTGGAGGTGCATTGGGAAAAGCCATAAATCACTCAAATTAACTCATCTTGATTTTTGAGTTATCTGATCATGAAAGATAGTTAATTCTCAAAATCATGCAAAAACATGCAAAAACAACTTTTTAACTCAAATTAGAGTTTAGATCAGCTTTTTGAACTCCAAAAGGATGTTGAGTTCCAAAAAGTCAATAACTTGCATTGATTTTCTGATTGGGAGTTTAACTATTTCTTTTGAATATGCATAATAATTAAGAATTAAATAAATAAATAAAGTGATTTATCCTCAACTCAACTGATTTTTGAAATAAAATAATTAATTTATGGGTTAATTAAATATTTTACCAAATTTTTATTAAAAATTATATTATTAAATAATGACAACATGCTTTAATTAATTAAATAAGAATTTAATCAATTAAAGATAGGAATTTTGATCTATTGTCAAAATTAAATAATACAATTAATAATAGATAGAATTAAATTTAATTAAATAATTAAGTGGCAAATATTAAATCTAATTAATTAAATATGAAAATGTTCAATTAATCAAACTTAGGATAAATGTGATTTATCATCAAATAATCATTAAATTAAAGATAATTAAGATAATTAGGAATATTGCTAGGAATATTCCCTAATGCTAAATTTAAGATAATCAATTATGATTCGATGATGTTTAGATGTGCCTTAGATTAGGACTTTGATGTCGATTTCGTTCGAATTGTCGATGGAGGAGATTAATGAACTTATAGCCCATTTTGGGGGTATTACAATCTTTAGTTCGATTTGATCAAATTTATCAATTTACTGTTTCTCCTTTATCTCATTTCAATTTCGATCATGAGGGGGCAGTACCTACCAAACTTCAATCCTTGATTTGACTTTATCAAATTTATCAATTGCTTCTCTTGGGGCAACCTTGCTTGAGATTCTTATCTCTTATTTGAGACTTGACAATTACCTATTCACAGGTGTTGGCCTTGTCTTTTTCAATTTGTTTATCTATGTCCTGATGTGTTCCCATCCGTCGAACACACATCTGGGTTGTTTTGTGATCCCAAATCGATCTCACACTTCAATTCCATTCTTTGACTGCATGTGATCCCGAGTCGACCTCACATTAGTCAAAGAGGGACAAATGTATGCACCCTAAAATGGTCGCCTAGACTTTGGGCCCCATTTATTCAATTTGTCAAATATCAATTCCCGAATCAATGCTTTGCCATATTCAAATCAAATTCTTTGATCAAATCGTAACCATTTCAAATATCTCAATTCTTCCTAAGGTTTGAATATTTCATTAATTTTATTTAATTAATTAAGAAAAATAAATCTCTTTTAAATAAATAAAATAATATTATTTATTTGAAATAAATATTCCTTAAATGAAATAAGGTTATTTAATTAAAATTTATTTTTAATTAAATGGTTTTATTTTATTTCATTAATATTTATCTTTAAATTATATTATTTTATTTTATTTAATTAAGAGAGATATTATTTTTTTAAATTAAATAAATAAAATATCTTCTCAAATATCTCTTGTGATGGAAAAAGAAACAAATTGATTAATAAAAGAAATAAAATAAAAATTCCATTTCCTACAAACCTTCTAAAAATGAAATTTGTTTCCTCTTTTCCATTTATCCCACATTGCTTCTAGATTTGCCTTCAATTCCACTTGTGCCTATAAAAGGAGCCCTCTCGCTCTCAATTAAGGATCCACCAATTTTCATATCATACTTATGCTACAGATTTTCTTGAGTTTTATCATTTTGAGATTGCACATTAGTTTGATTTTATAAGCATTTTAGCTTAATAGCATATAGCTTAATATTGCATCTTAGTTTGATTTGCATATAGATATATTCTATTTGAATAAACTAGTTTATTTCTTGCATTTTGCAATCATTTAGATTAGTTTTTATTTTTTGCATTGCAAGAACAAGATTCAACAGAGATTAGCATTCTTGCTATTCATCTGTGAATCTCTCATTCTGAATGTGTACTTGCATGAGTAACTGGGTCATTCTGAGGGCCTCAACATCAAATCTCTGCACACACTCGGATAGAGAGCTATGAATCGGTTTGTAAGGGCTCATTCTTGAGTCTCCTTGCATATAAGGATTCACAGAAGTGTCACATTTTCGTGTATACAGTAGATGCACTTAGCAGAAGGCAATGTTTGCTAACAGAGATGTAGATTGAGGTGGTTGAGTTAAAGAAACTCAAGATTTTGTATCTAGAGGATCCTGATTTTTGTGAATCTTGAAAAGCTTGTAAAGAACCTATTACTCTAGATAGAACAAAGTGGTTGGATTTTATCATCTAGGGTGATATTCTATTTAGAGAGTCAGTTGTGTATTCTATGAAGTTCTGTGAGGGAGAATCTCATCAAGGAGAACCATAGCGGAGGATTGGGTGGACATTTTGGTTGTGATAAAACCCTTTCTTTGGTCAGTGAGAATTATTATTGGCCATATTTACTGCAAGATGTCAAGAAGTTTTTATAGAGTTGTAGAGTATGTCAAATGGAAAAAGGAGTAAAATAGAATATAGGGTTCTATCAGTCAATACCTGTACTAGAAAATTATTGGGAGGATATCAATATGGACATTGTTCTTGGTTTACCAAGGACTCACCGGGGACATGATTCAATTTTTGTGGTAGTTGACAAATTTTTGAAGATGGCACATTTTATTCCCTATAAGAAGACTAATGATGTTTCTCATGTTGCGGAATTATTTTTCAAAGAAGTGGTGAGACTACATGGTTTGCCAAAGAGTATAGTTTCAAATCGGGACACTAAGTTTGTCAGATATTTCTGGCACATATTGTGGAAGAAATTAAAGATAGATTTGAAGTTCAATTTGACACACCATCCACAGACTAATGGATAGACAGAGGTGGTGAATAGGAGTATGGGGAATTTTCTAAGATGTTTGGTTCAAGATAAGCCAACTGGATGGGATTTGATTTTACCACAGGCATAATTTTCATAAAATAATTTTTTCAACAGGACCATTGGTAAATCACCATTCCAAATTTTATATCGAAGTAGTCCTAGAAATGCATCTGAGTTGAGGAAGATAGACAAATGAGAAATAAGTAGTGTTGAAGATGAGGATTTTGCAGAACATTTGAAGAATGTCCATGAGGAGGTTTGGAAGCACATTACCAAGATGAATATGTAGTATAAGGCTAAGACAAATGAGAAAAGGAGGCATAAGGAATTTCAGGTTGGGGATGAATTCATGGTTCATTTGTAGAAGGAGAGATTTCTAGTTGATACATATAATAAGTTCAAAATGAAGAAGTTTGGGTCATGTAAGATACTAAAGAAGCATGATTCAGGAAATGCCTATGAAGTAGAATTGCCTACTGAGCTGAATATTTCACCAGTATTTAAAATTTTAGCTTTGACAAAGTATCATGAAGGAGGAGTCCAAGATGAGATCATAGAAGCATAGTGGAGTATTCCAGCAACTACTTCAATTATCAAGGAGACTGAGGATATACTAGATAGTCGTGTTGGCAGAAGCACAAGGAACAAGACATATGAAGAATATTTGGTCAAATGGAAAGGACACCCTCTTAAAGATTCATCATGGTTGACAAGGGATGAGCTTAACTATCTTGGTTTTCCTCTTCATACCTGAGATGTGATAGCATCACTTCTCAAATTACCTTGGGTGTCTAATCTCAGAGCATCTTGGGTGTAAGAGAAATCTTGCATCACCCAAAAATATTTCTGCTTTCTTTTCAATAAGGGTTATCGTCTGCAGAGCTACTATTTATGAAAACTTACTATTTTTAGTAACTTGGTCATACGATCTCAAAATATTCTAATTTCACAGGTGGAGGGTCATCTTAGTCATATTAGCCTACCAGTTGAGTTTCATTGTCATATCATTTGTATTAATGAAGTTATTGAGTTTTTTGGGTACAAAATCTTTGAACTCAATTTTGAAGGTCTTAGAGGCACCAGATCGTGATCGACCCCTGGCTGATTGGATCTTGCACAAGTCAAGCACTATAGATCAGGTCCTGCCATTTTTGAAAAGTGGTTATAATAGAAAAATGAAGCTACAGTTAGAAAGTTATGGCCTCCGGAAGTTGGGGTACCTAAAAAAATATTTTGTAATTATTTTGGGCCGACCCTAATGTAATAATTATGAAAAATAAATAATTCTTTGGATAGTCAACCTTAAGGGCTAAATTTCTAGAACCTTCTCGGGCGGTGGAAATTGCCTATATAAGAAAGGCAAATAGTGTTGTCTAGGGAAGTTCTGGGTAGATCTAGGTAATGATTCAAGGCTTTGTCCTATAGAATATTGTAAGGGAAAATGTCCATGTGGCTTTGCATAATGTAATTTTAAAATTTGTAATTCCACATTTGTGGAGATAATAAGAAGCTCATTTTCTATTCTTGCAAATTGTTGCTGTCTCTCTGTTTCTATTATGTGTTTATGGTATTAAGGGGAGCACCCTTCATCACAATTAATGAAATGAGATCAACCCTGGCTAACACTCTCACACTTGATAGCCTGATCAGTAAACTAACTACTTTTGAGTTGAATAACTTTGATAATAGTATTATTCTGAATGTTGAATTTGTATTTATGTCATCCTTGAAAATTGGTAAATCAAGTAGTAAACACATGATAAGAAATTAGAATGATAGTGACAATGATGAGGATGAACTTGAACCACTAATGGCCCAACAAGGTTGTAGATAGGTAAAGGAAGATACAAATGGAAAGTTCATTTGGTATGTTTTACCTATAAAGAGATTGGCCACAATGTAGCTAGATGTCCTAACAGGAAAGGGGATGACAAAGATAATGAACCATCCGGTAATAGAAAGTATAAGAGGAGAGATAAAAAATATTATAGAGGCAACCAATAGTATGAGAGAAGAAGTAACTAAGACTACAAAGACAAAGGCAAGAAGGCATGTTACCTTGTTGAAGATGATAATGATGATGACACCAACACCGACATTGATGAAGATATTGAGGTGGTATTCATAGTTTTTAAAAAAGATTCAGAAGAAGAAGAAAGGTATGTTGTAACAACACTTATTTCTAAAGTTAGCTATTAGGAATAAGATGTCTCAACCTTGGATAATTCCTATTCTTATTATTTGTTTTGTAAATGTATTTTTTGCAAATAATGTAATTAAGTGTGAGTGTACATGTCTAGTTGGCATGTTGATGTGTCACTCCACTTGATGTGTCAGCATCTTGTGCGTAAGGAGATCATGACTGAAATGGTCATGATGGATTCCTATGATGCGTAAGAACTATTTAAGGAATGTGCTATGATAGGTGTAAGAGCATCTTATGACTTGGGCCTATTTGGGCACCCAAGAAGAAGTGGTTGGTGTGTGTAAGAGAATATGTCAAAAATAGGTTGGTATGACAGATTCTCTTACACTTCTCTTGTGACCATTATTTTTGGCAGATTCTATGACAAGTTGTCATAGTCTATTCTAGGGATGGATGCCTATTCTTGGGATTGCATGTAACAACTATGTACATGTGGCTTTGTGCATGGGTCTTGGGGGTTGTGCCCATTTTTGGCTCCAGAGGAGTCTATATATATGATGCTACTCCTATGGGAGAGATATAACAAAAATTTAAGTCTTGTTGGCTTTGTCTCTCATTTCTTGAAAGAACTTGCATTGCAAGTGTGTTGTAATCTTTGTGTTGAAGATAATACATTGTGCAAGTTTTGGAGTGCTGGGGTTTTTTACTGCAAGGTTTTCCCAGGGTATATCATTGTGTCATTCTCTATTTTTCTGTATGTATGGTATGTGGTTGCAATATCTTTGTTAAAGTAGTTAACGAATCTAAAAGTGTAAAGATTTATAAGAATTTGCACAATACTCTCCTATAGAGATTAGCGTAGGAAGCTATTTCCGCACCTGAGTTTCCTTACAAGTGGTATCAGAGCTTGATCAACTTTTGATCCTAGTTGTTGGGTAGGGTTTTTTGAGCTAATCAGTTGAGTGGGAGTTTTTTGCAGAGCATTCTGAATCTTATTTGCAGATTGAGATGGCAAGTTCATCATATGAAAGAATGGAGGTGGAGAAATTTAATGGTACTAATTTTGAGTTGTGGAAACTCAAGATGGAAGACATGTTGGAAGATCGTGACCTATGGGAAGCAACTTCAAGTGCTACAAGACCAGCAACTATAGCTCAAGTAGATTGGGATATCAAAGACTGTAAAGCTAAGGGTCTCATAAGACTCTATTTAACTGATGCAGTCCTTCTAAATGTTCTAGATGAGAAAACCACAAATAGTTTGTGGGAAAGACTTGCGGCCATGTATCAGGCTAAATCTCTGGTGAACAAGTTGTTCCTGAGGAAGAATTTTTACTCTCTATGAATGGAGGAAGGTGGATCCTTAACGGACCATCTAAATGCATTTAATCTACTGGCTGCACAATTGACATCAGCTGGTGTCAAGTTAGAGGAGGAGGATCGTTGCTACACACTTTTGTGTTCTTTATCAAATTCATGGGACCATCTTGTGATGGCTCTCAGAAGCACTTTAGTCACCTTCAAAATGGATGATGTGGTGTCTTCACTGCTATCAAAGGAGATGCGGAGAAAGGCTTTCATTTTGGAAAAAGAAGCCCTTGCTATTCGTGGGAGATCCACTGAAAGAGGGAAGAAAAATGACAATAAGTCTGACAATAAGGGTAGATCCAAATCCCGTGGGAAGTCAAAGACTTCCAATAAGTCCAAGGCAAAATGTTGGAACTATGATAAATCTGGGCACTTCCGTAAAGACTGCAAAGAGCTGAAGAAGAAGAAGAAAGGTTTAGATTCAGCTTCAGAAAGATCTCAAGAAGATGGCGATGCATTCATCATAGCTTTGGCAGCCCATGCATCTGATGATGTGTGGTTGGTTGACTCAGGTGCATCTTTTCACATGACCTCTCATCGAAACTGATTCTCAAAATATGAAGAGTTTGATGGTGGAAAGGTGTACTTGGGTGATGATTCTCACCTAAAGATAGTTGGACATGGAAGGGTCACTATCAAATTTCCTGATGGATGAGTAAAGGGAATCAATGGAGTTATACACATTCCAGGTTTGGCACGAAACCTATTATCTATAAGTATGCTAAATGATGTAGGTGTGCAAGTTGTTTTTTCAAAAGAAGGATGCAAGATGATAAGAGGATCGATAGTGCTTGCAAGGGGTACTAGGAGAGGTACCTTATTTCAGCTAGATGCATGTATTCCTCTATGTAATAGTTCTTCATCCTCACCATCTGAACAAGTAGTGAAGAAGTCTATGGCTATTGGTTTTGATGGTAGTGCAAATACTTTGGAAGGTAAGCTTCCTGCAGAAAAGACAATGTTGTGGCATATGAGATTTGGCCACATTGGTGAAAAGGGTCTGAGAACCTTGAAAAATAAAAATCTCATTAAGAGGTTAAATGATTGTAATCTTGAGTTTGACTTCTACGAACACTGTGTCTATGGTTAACAAAATCATGTTCAATTTTACTCTAGTTCTCACAAATCTTTTGATGTTTTGGATCTTATTCATTCTGATGTATTTGGTCCTGTAAAAGTTCCTTCAATCTCCAAGTCTATATTTTTAATATCTTTCATAGATGATTACAGTAGAAGGACATGGATTTATTTCCTTAAAAGTAAGACACAAGTCTTTAGTCGGTTCAAGGAATTTAAAGCTCTTGTAGAGAATCAGACTAGTAAGAAGATTAAGTGTGTGAGAACTGACAATGGTGGTGAGTTTTGCTCAGTAGAGTTTGAACAATTCTATCAAGAACAAGGTATCGAGAGGCATAAGACAACTCCTTATACCCCACAACAAAATGGAGTTGCAGAGAGAATGAACAGGACACTTATGGAGAAGGCTAGGAGTATGCTTAGTGGAGCTAGTTTAGAATAAAGGTTTTGGGCCGAAGCTGTGGCCACTGCTTGCTATCTGGTTAACAGATCTCCTACATCAGCCCTTGTTGGTAAGACACCCATGGAGGTGTGGTTTGGTAAGAAGCCTTCAATTAGACATCTTCATGTTTTTGGTTGTGAAGCTTATGCACATGTTCCAAAGGAGAAAAGATCTAAGTTGGAAAACAAAGCTGTTAAATGTATTTTCATCAGATACAATGCTGATGTGAAAGGATACAAGCTTTGGGATCCCATGACTAGTAAGGTGTTGTATAGTAAAAATCTTATTTTCAGAGAGCTAACATCTTCTCCTATTGTGCTACAACCAGATGAAAAAGAAAAGGAAAAAGATGTTGTTCAGTTGCCTCCTACCCCTGAGAAGACTGAACAGAGAGACCATGTTGGGCCTAATGATGAGGAGAGCTCTAGCAGCTCTGATAGTTTAGAAGAAGAGGAAGAACAACCTCAACCACAGCCCTTGAGGAGATCCAGGAGAGAAAAAAAGCAACCAGAAAGGTTTGGTTATTCTATGTTAGATTCTAGTTGTGCCTTTGCTTTGATTACTAACACTGATGAGCCTAGATCTGTGAAAGAGGCTTTGGGCATGGAAGATGCAGGTTCCTGGATTGAGGCTATGGATGATGAGATGGCTTCATTGGAGAAAAACAAAACTTGGGACCTTGTACCTTTGCCTAAAGGGAGAAAATCTATTGGCTGTAAATGGGTGTTCAAGAAGAAATTCTGTGCAGATGGCAGTGTTGAAAGGTATAAAGCTAGATTGGTTGCAAAGGGGTATTCATGGGTAGAGGGAATAGATTATGGTGAAATATTCTCTCCTATTGCAAAGTTGACATCCATTAGATTTCTGTTATCTCTTGCTGCATCATATGATTTAGAGATAGAATAGATGGATGTGAAGACAGCTTTCCTTCATGGTGATTTGGAGGAAGAGATTTATATGTCACAGCCTGAGCACTACATTGTTAAAGGTAAAGAATCCTTAGTTTGCAGATTAAAGAAATCTCTATATGGTTTGAAGCAATCTCCTAGGATGTGGTACCTTAAGTTTGATGCCTTTGTGTTGTCAATTGGATTTGCAAGATCAAAATTAGATTATTGTGTTTATTTCAGAGTTGAAAATGATCACCTTCTTATTATTGCATTATATGTTGATGATATGTTGTTGTTTGGGAAGGGTAAGGGTATGATTTCTAATTTTAAATCTCAGTTGTCAGCACAGTTTGAGATGAAAGATCTTGGGGCAGCTAGGTACATCTTGGGTATGGAAATCAGTAGAGACAAGTCTAACAGAAAACTTTGGTTGAGTCAGAGTAAGTATGTGAAGTCTGTGTTGGACAGGTTCAGCATGGTAGATTATAGACCACTATGTGTTCCTATTTCTGTGGGAACAAAGTTATCTGTAGATAATTGTCCAAAATCTCCTAGTGAGGTGGAGGACATGAGTAGAGTACCTTATGCTAGTGCAGTTGGTAGTCTTATGTATGCTATGGTCTGTACTAGACTAGACATTGCCCAAGCAGTGGGAGTCCTGAGTTGGTTTATGGCTAATCCTGGACGGGTACATTGGGATGCAATTAAGCGAGTATTCAAATATTTGAGGGGTACATCAGATTACTCCATATGTTATCATGGTAACTCTTCTATATCTTCGCATTCAGTTTATATTCGTGGGTTTGTGGATTCAGATTGGGTAGGTGATATTGACAGTAGGAGATCCACCAGTGCTTATGTGTTCACTATGTTTGGTGGTGCTATCAATTGGATGAGTAAGCGACAACCTACGGTTGCTTTGTCCACTACAAAATTTGAGTACATGGTTGCTACTCATGCTTGTAAAGAATCCATTTGGCTTAGAAGATTGTGTTCTGATGTTGGTGTTGATGCAGAACAAATTAATATTTGGTGTGATAGTCAGAGCGCTATTTTCCTTGCAAAGAATCCAACTTTCCATGCCAGAACGAAGCACATTGATGTGCAGTTTCACTTTGTGAGAGATATGGTGGAAGATGGAAAGGTAAATTTGGAGAAGGTAGATATTGTGAAGAATGTTGCAGATGCATTAACGAAACCAGTGGGCACTGAGAAGTTTAGATGGTGTTTGGAGTCTATGGGCCTTTTGGCCTATAGTGGTTAAAGTTCCTGTTATGTTCCTATTGCTCTTACAAGGTGTTCGACAAGTGGGAGAATGTTAGGAATAAGGTGTCTCAACCTTGGATAATTCTTATTCTTATTATTTGTTTTGTAAATGTATTTTTTGCAAATAATGTAATTAAGTGTGAGTGTACATGTCTAGTTGGCATGTTGATGTGTCACTCCACTTGATGTGTCGGCATCTTGTCCGTAAGGAGATCATGACTGAAATGGTCATGATGGATTCCTATGACGCGTAAGAACTATTTAAGGAATGTGCTATGACAGGTGTAAGAGCATCTTATGACTTGGGCCTATTTGGGTGCCCAAGAAGAAGTGGTTAGTGTGTAAAAGAGAATATGCCAAAAATAGGTTGGTATGATAGATTCTCTTACACTTCTCTTATGACCATTATTTTTGGTGGATTCTATGACAAGCTGTCATAGTCTATTCTAAGGATGGATGCCTATTCTTGGGATTGCATGTAACAACTGTGTACATGTGGCTTTGTGCATGGGTCTTGGTGGTTGTGCCCATTTTTGGGTCCAGAGGAGTTTATATATATGATGCTACTCCTATGGGAGAGATATAACAAAAATTTAAGTCTTGTTGGCTTTGTCTCTCATTTCCTGAAAGAACTTGCATTGCAAGTGTGTTGTAATCTTTGTGTTGAACATAATACATTGTGCAAGTTTTGGAGTGCTAGAGTTTTTTACCGAAAGGTTTTCCCCAGGGTATATCATTGTGTCATTCTCTATTTTTTTGTATGTATGGTATGTGGTTGCAATATCTTTGTTAAATTAGTTAACGAATCTGAAATTGTACGGATTTATAAGAATTTGCACAATACTCTCCTATAGAGATTACCGTATGAAGTTGTTTCCGCACCTGAGTTTCCTTACATTAGCAAGAATGATACATGGATTATTGATAGTGGTTGTACACATCATATGATTGGTGATGAATAAAAATTTGAATACCTTGAACATTATAATGGTGGATATGTTAAATGGGAAATTATACACCTTGTTTAGTAAAAATAAAATGATCTATATTTTTGAATAATAATATTAGATGTGAGAATGCATATTGGGTGAAAGGACTTAATTACAATCTGTTGAGTGTAGCACAACTAAATAATTCAAGTCACCGAGTTGCATTTGAAAGTAGAAAGGTGAAAATCTATGATGAGACTAGAAATTTGGTCGGTACTGGTGAACAATCAAAAGGTAATCTATTCTATCTTTACAATGTTGAAACCTCTTGTTTATTGGCTAGAACTGAAGATGTGTGGTTATGGCACAAAAGGTTATGTCATGTGAATTTTGACGTGGTTAAAATCAGTAAGAAAAGAAAATTTAGAGACTTACCGAGCTTATCTAAACCTAACCATGTCATGTGTAAACAATGTCAAATGGGAAAAATGTCAAAATCTTTTCAAGAGCAAGAAATATTCATCTAAAGCTATTTTGGAGTTGGTTCATATCAAATTGAGTGGTCCTATGATAACTGAGATTTACTATGGTGATAGATACTTTATTTTATTTGTTGATGACTACTCTAGGATGATGATTGTTATGTTTTTGAAAGAAAAATATGAAGCTTTCAAGATGTTTAAATGGTATAAAGCTAAAGTGGAAAAGAGTTAAAATGCTTGAGATCAGATAGAGGTGGTGAGTTTATTTCTGATGGATTCACTAACTTTTTTAATGAGCATGAAATTAAAAGATAGGTTTCTACATCAAGAACACCACAGCAGAATGAAATTATTAGGAATAACAGTACACCAATACAACTAAGAGAGGGGGTGAATCATTTGTATCAGAGATAATTAAACTTTAAACTTTAAATAGGAGCTACACCAAATCAAATGATAACATAGTAAATGTCAACACAATAACACAATATGTTTTTGTTGAGGAAACCGTGTTAAAGGTAAAATCATGGTGGGAATTAGCACCAATAAATGATGTACTAAGAGTATAGTATCCCTATTAAAAGATATAGCTCTGTTAGGAGCTTATTAAAATATTATAGTACACAATCTCTATTAAAGGATAGACCCTGTTAGGAGTCAAAGACAAGATTAGGCTCACTGCCTAGGCTCACTTCCCAAAGAGGTTTATGTCCACCTCTACAACTCAATGTTCGCAATACAAGTGTCTATAAAGGAAATAGACAATCCTTTTGAACTCTCTGATAGAAACTATCTTTTCTTGATCAATTCCAATAAAGTATATAAACTACCCTCTACTCTTCATCCAACACATACAAGCTCACAGGTTCCACACTCCTCTTTTGCATTCCTTCCATGCTCTATATTTATTTTTAAAAGAAATATCTCACATATATACCCTATTACAATAAAATGATCAGGTCAGCCAATTAGGTTTTCCTAATATACAAATAATTACATAACCCCTTGCTAAGATAGACATGGTATCTAAAACAAGTGTACAACAATTACAATTCACTAATCAGGGTACAACATCTATAATCCATGCTCGCTATCTATAATACATGCTACAATTCTGAAGTCGGCACTAAGTAGGTCTCCTCAGAACACACACCATAACTAACTTCATCATGCTTCCCCTGACTTGCTGATATCAAAGAACATTCCTCAATACATTATGTCATCCCTTAATCTTGCATATACTGAATCCATATCGTTTCTAAGATACACTCAAAACACAAATACTTTGTCAATTTCACCATCATAGTCCAGGAACCAATATTCACCAAATCTTTTGTAACTCAATCAATATGAAATATTATGGAATGTGATATTAGATATAAGATCACAACACTTCCCTATACACAAACCTATATTCATTCATTCTAAACCATCTCTATGGTATCGGTGTTATACCTCAAAAATGGGCTATAGGTTCATTAACTTCTATATCGACACATCGAATGAAATCGACATCAAAGTCCTAACCAAAGGCACATTTGCACATCATCGAATCCTAATTGGTTATCTTAAATTCTGCATTGGGGAATATGCCTAGTAATATTCCTAATCATCATAATTATCTTTAATTTAATGATTATTTGGCGATAAATCTTATTTATCCTAAAGTTTGATTAATTGAATATTCTAAATATTTAATTAATTAGATTTAATTCTGCCACTTAATTATTTAATTGAAGTTAATTCTATTTATTCCTAAATCGTATTATTTAATTTTGACAATAAATCCAAAATCCTATCAATAATTGATTAAATTCTTATTTAATTAATTAAAGCAAGTTGTTAATTTTTAATAATATTATTTTTGAATAAAAGTTTGATTAAATGATTGATTAACCCATAAATCAATTGTTTTATTTTTCAAAATCAGTTAAGTTGGAAATAAATCACTTTATTATTAAATTAATTCATAAATAAATCACGCACAATCACAAAAGCAGACAACTATCAATTATCAATTAAAGCTAAACTCTATTTTGCGTTCAACTTTGCTTTTGCATGTTTTTGTGAGTTAATTATCCTTTATTTAAAAATAACTCAAAAATCAAGTTGAGTTTATTTGAGTGATTTATGGCTTTTTCCATGCACCTCCAAAGCCCTAGATTTCTATAAATTAAGGCTTCAGCTCATCCCAAATCATCTCATAATTTGTGAACTTATGCTGGTGAATTGCTATCTGGAGAATCAAAGCTTATTGTGAATCAAGGCTATTGTGAGATCAATTTAGTTTTTACATTCATTTAGATTCATTTTCATATCATTGTTAGATCAATTCACTGCATATCAATTTCATCTTAGATTCTAGATTCATATCAAGTTTTCCTCATATCATTGCATAGAAAATTTTTTAAAAATAGATTAATTGCATTGATATTTCATATCAGTTTTGCATTCAAATCCTTCATTTAGGTGTCGTCAAGGTCACTGATCTCGATAACAATCTAAGAACATCATACTCACACCTATTAGAAGGTAGTAAATCACCTAGTTAGTTTAGCTGTCAATTCATTGCATGATTTTGATTTCAACTAACCTCTAATGTTTTACTGAAGTGTTGTGTCTACAGATCAGTTACAATTTTCACACACACAATCGGTACACTATAATAACTAGTCTGATCTTTTCATAAAAACATATGTTGACATCAGTGACAAAACATGAATGACAATAGTATTAATTCCAACAATACTCAATCAAGACACCGATGTTGTGTAGTGATTAAACATATTAGATACATCAGCAACATCCAATAATCTCCCCCTTTGGCATTGATGGCAACATATGGGAAAATTCATCAACCCAGAAAAAATACTCTCTCAATATCCTCAACATAATCTCTTCCCAAATAGTAAACTCTTCTCGATAGTATCTTTCCCCATACAGTAAGGATTTTCTCATAGTATCTCTCCCTATTTGACAACAATGGAAAATGGTGCCATAAGTCATCAACTATCTTTTGTTTAGTCTTCATCAGCCATGTGTTGAATCACCCAAATGTATTTTGTAAGTTTCCAATGATCACTCCCTTGAGGAGTAGATCCATACATCAAGTCCAAAACATGATAGAAATCTGAAAACCTTTGGACTGATGCATCCATGCATCATTTAATTCTCACAATGTGGGGCTTGCACCCCAAGCATACCTCTGAGATACTCAAAGGCAACTTTTGGAAACAGTTTTGTAAAGATGTTTTCTATTTGTTCATTTGTGCTAATGCATTCCAACCTTGTTTCTTTCTCTTCTACCTTGTCTCTCAAAAAGTGATACTTAATATAAATATGCTTTGTTTTAGAATGCATCAAAATATTCTTTGACATATTCACTATACTAGTGTTATCACATTGGATAACCACATGTTCAACAAAAGTTATTCCAATATCTTTCAGCATTTGTTTCATCCAAACAATTTGAGTGCAATTAATAGAAGCAACAACATACTCAAATTCTCTATAAGATTGAGCTATACAATATTTCTTTTTACTTAACCATGAAACCAACCTTTTCCCAAGAAAAAATGTACCTCCACTAGTACTCTTTATGTCCTCAATTTTTCCAACCTAATTAGCATCAATATAAGCATGTAGTTCAAAGTCATCATTTTTATCATACCATAAGCCATATTCTAGTGTTCCTTTCAGGTATCTAAATATCCTTTTTATAGCATCCATGTGTGTCTCTTTAGGATCTTCCTGATATCTAGCCATAATTCCAACAGCATTAGCAATATCTGGTTTGGAGTGAGTCAAATATTGTAATCCTCCAATCATTGATCTTTACTTGGTCTCAAAACTCTCTTGGTCTCATCAGTATTTTTTAGTTTATAGCCAGTCACCATGGGTGTACCAATAGGTTTATAGCCTTCCATTCCAAACCTTTTCAACATTTCTTTAAGATACCTAGTCTAAGAAATAAAGATGTCATTCTTGCTCTGATTTATTTGCAATCCAAGAAATAATTTCATTTTTCCAATCATGGACATATCAAATTCATTCTTCATTTCTTTAAAATAATTCTTACACATCTCATCATTGTCTCCAAAAATAATATCATCAACAAAAACTTACATTATCAAAATTCCATCTTGATCAGTTCTTCTTAAGTACAAGTTACTATCAACATTACCTTTTATGAATCCAAGAAGAAGTAAGTACTTGTCTAAACTTGCATACCAAGCCCTTGGTGCTTGCTTAAGTCCATACAATGCCTTCTTCAACTTGCAAACAATGTCTTCATCTTCAGTAAGAGGAAGTCCATCTGGTTGTTCTATGTACACCTTCTCTTCAAGATCCTCATTTAAAAATGCATATTTAACATCCATCTGATATACCTTGAAGTCTTTATGTGAAGTATAGGCCAAAAATAGTCTCACAACTTCCAACCTAGCAACATGAGAAAATGTCTCTTCAAAATCTATGCCTTCTTGTTTTGAATATCCTTTGTAGACCAATCTTGCTTTGTTTCTTACAACAATTCCTTCTTCATTCATTTTGTTTCTAAAAACCCACTTAGTTCCTATTACATTTTTGTCTTTAGGTCTAGGAACCATCTCCCAAGTGTTATTTTTCTTTATCTGATCTAACTATTCCTACATAGCTTTGATCCAAGATTCATCTCTACAAGATTCATCAATAGTCTTTGGTTCAACTTGAGAAATCAAAAAAATTTATTCCCTTATCTTTGATCTAGTCATTATTCCTTGACTTGCATTACCAATAATTTGATTTTCAGGATGGTTTTTCTTAACATACCTTAGAGTCTTAGGAGTCTTAGTAACTTCATTTGTTTCATCATCACAAATCTCATTATCACAATCAATCTCAACATGTTCTTCTTCTTTTGTAGTAGCAACTTCCCTGATTTTTGTATTCTGATTACAATCATACATTCTCTCTTGAATCTGAAACTTTTTATCTATCTCCAATATCACACTATTTTGCGAATTAAAATACTAAGAAGATGAGGAAACCCACAAAAATAGATATCTGAATAAATCACAATCTTCAACTAAGCAAATGCAATCATCAATGGAAACAAACACAGACATATAATGAGCCAAAATTCATCAAATCATGAAGCCACCATGGATGTTCACACATGTGAGACAATTTTATCTTCAAAGCATCAAAAAAGAAAGACCTTCTCAATAATTCATCACAACAAAGCATTCTAATACCAGCAAACACCGAACTAAGGAATCACAAATTTAAACCACCACACAATCAATTGATTCTCTTAAATAAATGAATGATTAATTCACACATTCATAAATCTCACAAAGGTAGTAGAATAATCACACCACGATTGAAGCACCAATTGTATGTATTGTATTATGATCAAAATTTGACCTTCATTACATAGAGTTCATACAATTTATAGAGTTGTGCTCTTATTTTTTTGGATAGGGTTTCAGCTACATCTAAAACTCAAAAATAAATTTAAACTACAGATTACATGAAGGAAACTACTTCTACAAACAAGTTAAACTACCGTAGCATGGAATTAAACCTCGTGCATTACAAAAACTAGAGCAGATCATGTATAAAATGACTCAAAACAGAGATGGAACTCATGCAAGCTCTCCATGAAACTTTGTGATCCTTCCCTTTATCCTTTGTTATGGCTTCTCCACATGGACTCAACTAAAAGAGGCCCTCAAATCATGTAGAAACAACCCCATAGAAGTGATCTAGTCGACTGAAAAATCAAGTTGTAGATGATTGAAGTCAAACAGCGATCGTGCCCAAAAATCTCAGATCCCAACGACTGCCCCAAAAAAATGAAGCTCCAAAATTGACTAAGTGTGGAGATGAACTTTCCCAAACTTTCAGACTTTCAAACTTTTGAAGGCTGAAAATCCCATATGGCCAAAATGTTGAAAATCAAGGTCTTCAAAAATGGCTAAGTGTCAAAAAATGTTTTTCTCCTATACAAAATTTGACTGAGTCCAAACTGGGTGTCTATCATCTTGGGAGGACTTCTAGGTGAGCTTTGCAAAATCTATCCACAACCTCTTGCACCTCTTAAAAGTTAGCCATTTTGACCCCTTCAAGGAGTTCCTATTGTCTCTCTTAGAAGGTAATGAATTCCACTGCAAACCCCTTTATTTCCTCTTCCCAAGATAGCATCTTCTTAATTTCCTCCTTATGATAGAACATCTATTGGAGGTCCGCATTTGTGTTAACTCCTCTAAATATAACCAGATACTGACTGATGATAACATTTATAGAATGCATTTTGTTATCATCATCCTCATCATATACATCTAGGTCCAATTTGTCAAAGAACTTATGCATTTCCCCTACAAAAAGTAAACTTTCATCTCTCCTTTTATCCATTCTTTTCAACACCTTTTAAAAAATGGTCAATGCACCAATGATATCTTAGATCCATTCCTCAAAATTATCTAGCTCTGACCCTTCATACACCTTAACCAACACTTGGAAACATTGCTTCCTTATTACCATGAGATCTTCCAGTGCCTTTTTCCATTTCAGGATCTTCTCCTCCATACCGTCCTCTTCACTCATGATCTCAACTAGAGATGTGATTCCTTGAAGAATACTTCTAAAAGGCCTCAGAATCTTCTTGAGAGCCACCTTGGAAAATTCTTCAAAATCAGCCTTCTAGTATGCACAAGCTTGAATAAAAGAATGTGGGACATCTATTGATATATTTACATCACCCCTTTTCTCCAAAATAGCCTGTAATGAGGCCTCAAGGTTACTAGGGTCAATGGGAGCCACTGTCTTTAGAATGAATTTCTTCATGGCCTAACTTTACTCCATCAATGGTTTTATCTTCTCTTCATCCTTGTCTATGAAGCCTAGAGCATGTTTCAACCTGAGAGTAGCCAGAGTTGTACTCCCTTCTCTAGTAGGCTCTCCCAAATCTACTTCCTCCAACACATAGTCATCTGGGGTGACTTCAGCCGTACTGATACTCATTATGGGGATAGCCACCTGAGATATCCATCTACCTGCATGGTCGTGTGTTACATATGAAAGGGTCCTTGCTTAGGTACTAGATCTCACTTGATGGAATGCTTGCCCTAATGCTGTCATATTTGTTTCATCATCAATATACACCGTTGTTCTTGGCTAAATCTCCTTGGTGAACCAAGTGGACTCTAAAAAACCACTAATGGGTTCATAAGGGGTTGATAGAGTTGAGGTAATTATAGGACATTCTACCTCCATCTCCTCATGACTCTCCTCCTCTCCTCCTTTCATTTATTTCTTTTCCATCACATTCAGCTCTTCTTCAGCATTGTCTATTCTTCCTCATTTGTCTTCTCTTCCTCATTTGTCTACTCCTCTTTAGCCTATTTCTCTTATCCATCTTATTTCTTTGACTAAATCTCACCGACTACCTTTGTTTCTTTCTTAGGATCCTAAGGCCCTTGTGCTACTACTTCAGTGTGAACAAGTGGTGGAATGGGAGATTGGGAAGAAGGGTCTTGCATGGGAGGAATTGGAGAAATAGGGGGAGTGGGTGAAGGCATTGGCGAAGGAGGTAGAGTTGGCATGGGAACATGAGCAGGTGGAGGTTGTGGTGGCAATAGAGTAGTTTGAACTAGAGATGGAAGTGAAGTGGTAGGTGGTGTTTGATGGGGAGGCAGGGGTGGAGTTTGATGCATAGGTGGAGGTGGAGGAAGAATTAGGTGTGAAGCTGAGGGAATTTGTGTGGCTATATCTTCCTCATAGGTAATACCTACAGAAGAAGACTATCTGACAACTGGAGCCTATTACTTAGATTCTTGGAAACTATCAAGTCCCTCAAAATCTAAGATGTTAAATTCATCGTCACCCAGAGTGTCTAGATTTATTCGCTCTCCTTGGGTTGCTCCTCCAGCATCTTCTAGATCATCTTCTAGTACTCTTCCTCTTTTCAAGGATCCTATAGACCAGGTTCTTCTACTGAGGGGAACTTGATCCATCTCATCTTCATCATCCTCCAAGAGGGTGTCCATCTGAGTGGGCATTGAGCCTTTCTTCCTCTTGTATACATGGCCTTTTGTTACCCTGATCGGCCTAGGTCCAGTTACCTTGAATTTAGGTGCCTTCTTTGGTGTACTTGGAGGTTTAGGACCACTAGAAGAAGGAACATATGAAGCTTCTATGCTCCCTCTCATTCTAGTTTTGTGCTTCTTTGAGTGACTAGCTGAGCCATATGTCATAGGGATATCATGCCTATACACCATCTCCAGCTTTTATGGTGCAGCATCTTTAACTTGTGGCATCAGTACCTTCTCCCCTTTATTCTTCTTCTCCTTGGAGGGTTGAGCTGGTTGTTGTTTCATTGGTACTGGATCCATAGGAAATGGATGGGAAATCCATGCCTTAGTCACTTTGATGACATGCCTAGTCTTGAAATGGATATCATTATTTTCATCTCTATCAACCTCTACATTCAAGATGGCCCTGGTATAAACTTTATCCAAGTTGTAAATAGGATCTAGGACTTCCTCAGAGTCATCTCCCTTCACCTTTGGGGGTATCCTCAATAGTAGAGTGGTATGTGCCAGCTCCAAGCTCATCTAGTAGTAGTCATGGATCCTAACCTCATAGTCATCTAAGCAGTTCATCCAATGGTCCTCAATATGGGGCTCATGTACATAATGCCCTCCCATTATGTGACTATATGTACCAATCAAATCAAATTGGGTCCTTATGAGGTTGTATCTTTGTAGAGGGAATTCATCACATTCGAAGGATAAGGACTTACAGATCTTCATATCCTATACATAATGGGGCCCTATAGAAATTGGGAAGTCCCAACAATGTTTTTTCTTGTGTCTGATGTGCTCATGGGCATTAGACAATTGTCTAGCCATCTCCAATAGGATCACTCTATCAGATGGATACCTCAGAAGCTTCTTAGGAGCCAAGGTGCATCCTACCACCCAGATGTATGTAAAAGTCTTGAATTGAATATAAAATGCCCCTAGGGCCTTCACCTTTGTAGAAACCTCTATTGACATCCTTTTAGCATAGTCTCCCTCTATGGAGTGTATGATAGAAAATACAAAGGCATCGTTGACGATGTGGAAATTAGGGTTGTTGTGTGTGTATTATTCCTTCTGAACTAGTTGTGGGTACACTATGAATGACCATGCATTATGATCTCCCATAGCACCAACTTTCACCAATCCTAGATACATTGCTCTTGTAGCCAATAAGTACACAACATAGGATATCATGTAAAAGTGTGGGTCACTCTTTACTCTGATCAACTATTGATCCAAGTTGTCACTAAGGATGTTGGCCCAATCAAATCTTTCCTGCCTCTCCGTTATTTTTTCAATAAGTAGGTTCATCCATGGTTCCAATTGTATAGACTTTGGTAGTCCATACACCCAACTGATCATGGTGATGGCTTCTTGGATGTCCTCTTCATGTATCCTCTCCACCTATCTATCCTTTTTAACTTATTTCTAGGCAGAGGTTGTATAAGGTATTCTTTGTTCATGATGTCATGGGATAATGAGACATCTTTACTATAGAACTCCATTCCCATGTCGATGAAGAAGTTGTAGAATTTGTCAAACCCTTTGGGAAAGTCGAAGACATCTTCAATGATGTCTGGCCTAAGATCTACAACTACTTTGTCCATGTTGTTCTTAACCATTATTTCATCTGATATGTAATGACTTGCCAAAGTGTTGATTAAATTTGAGGGCAAGATAGAGACTGGGTGTGCTACTCAATTTACTAGGGAATAGTACACTAATAAAGTGCATTCCTTAGACCTCTCTACTGGTTGTGTACACTTGACCAGGTAATCATTCCAACTAACGTTTTGATATCAATATTCATGATCTTAGCATGTAAGTTTCCCACCTTGGAAGGAGCGTGATAACCTTTGAACTGGTACCTCATAGCCAGTGAGTTGACCTTCTCTGCCATTTCTACAAAGAGAAAAAGACATGAATTAGTAAACATCAAATCACATAAAAGAGACAAAAATCTAAACAACCCTGAAAGGACTAAGCCTTAAAAGGTTCTAAAAATACCAATTTCAGCCTTTCAGACCTTCGGGGGTACATGACCTCCAAAAGGCCAAAAAGGGGACCTCTAGTTAGATTGTCAGTGATTGGCAATTAGAGATGATCTTTTAGACTTTGGTGAATTAGAGGTATAAGATGTTCAGGGTGTGAAACCCTCGAAACATTGAAGAGAACTTAGCCAATGCTTCATGCGGTGATCCCTCCAACACTTTTAGACTGTGAAAGTCTGAAAGTGTCTAGGGTTGAATGGAGAACATTTGGGGCTTAGGGTTTTGAGCTTGAAAATGAGCCCGAAAATGAATCTTCTCACAAACTTGATGCTAAGGGGTCCAGGGGGACAACCTTGTGACTCTAAAGTAGGACAAGACCAACTAGAACTCACAAACCCTAGCTAGAATGCTAACTAAAAAAGAAAAAAGCGGGAAACCAAAACTAGAAAACAACAAGAAAGATAGAGGGAGGATGAAGACACCAATCTCAAACAAGTTGGAAGATGAAAACCACAAAGTAGAGACAATCAGCCAAGGAAACTGAAGACTAAAAGAAAACATGCCAGAAAGCTCCAAAAAATTGATGATTTCGCACAGAGAACAAGTGAGTCGAAATGACAGCTTGCCTCCTTATATAGGCCACTAGTGGGGGTGACATCAACCACCTCTGCTAATCACTATTTCACACTTTCAAGGTCTCAAAGATGCTGAAAGGCCAATTCTCTTTAGAGAATCAGACCCTTTGGTGTCTAAACCTCTAAACATCTAAAAGCCCCAGAGTTGTGAGTTCAAGTTTAATCAGATTTGCGGACCCTTTGTGCTTTCAGGCCTCCATAAGTGCAAAAAAATGAAGCTACAAAACTATGAAAAGACAAACTACTAAACCTAAAAAAAAACAACCAAACCAACAAGTAGACAAGTAGACAGACAACCCAGGACAAGCTAGCAAGAGGGTGGAGGGCCTGAAGCCAAAATGCTACAAAGGGGAGTGTGGTTGTGGAACCACAACATTATGGAATCTCACTAAATCCTACGAAGTGTGTTTTTGGGGTAACCCAAGGCAAACTCCTCAGACACATCATATCTAAAATAGGCATTTCAATCAACCCCAAAAGATTCAAGGCTATTCTCAAATTCATCCCCCCAAATAGTCAGAAAGAGCTTAAGTCTTTCTTTGGTAAGATCAACTTCACTAGGAAGTTCATTAGTGGGTTCGCAGAGATAGTACATCCATTCAATGACATGTTAAAAAATTATGCTAAGATTGAGTGGAACACTTCGGCTAAAGAAGCCTTTGAAGAGATTAAGACATCCATTTCTACCGCTCTGGTTCTAGTCAACCCCAATTACCTTCTTCCATTAAAAGTCTTCTCTTTTCCGTCAGAACATTCATGTGCGGGCATCCTCACCCAAAAGAAGGAAGGGGAAGATGAGAGACTGATAGCTTTCATGAGTTTTCCGTTGAAAAATGTTGAACTCAAATACCCTAATCTTGACAAACAATCCTTCTCCTTTATCAAAGTTATCAAGAAGTTCAAACATTATATTCTCCAAAGAAAAGTCATCGCCATTGTTCCCAATCTAGCTGTCAAATTCTTACTAATGCAAAATGAGCTGGTAGAGAGAAGGGAGAAGTGGATGGCTATACTACAAGATTTTGACATCAAGATCTAGCCAATGAAGTTAGTGAGAGGTCAAGGCCTCACCAAGATGATTGCAGAAATAGAGCAAGGTTTAGTATGCCAAGTCTACACCAGTGAAGGAGTGGTCACTAATGTCTGGTATCAAGATATAGTTTACTATTAGCTTAAAAACCATTTCCCAGAAGGATTGAATGGTTCTTAGAGGAGAGCCCTGAGGAATAAGAGTGGCTCCTATATGCTAAAAAATGGAAATCTCTACAAGCACAATTATAATGGTCTCTACCTACAGGACATAGTACATATTGACCGCAAATGACTACTGCACACGATGGACAAAGGCACAAGTTCTGAGAAATTGCACCACTAAGGTGGTAACCAAGTTTTTAGAGGAGTTCATTATCACATGGTTTGGCATGCCTTTCTTTCTGGTATGTGACAATGCTCCCTATTTTTCATCTGCATCCCTCATTCAATGGGCCTTCAAAAATCAAGTAATTCTCAAATTTTCATCCAACTATTATCCATAAGGAAATGGGGTTACCGAATCAATGAATAAAAACTTAATGATGATAATCAAATGTCTCTTGGATGATAACCCATGGGATCGGCACACTCAATTAAAGTACACCTTGTGGACTGACCACGTGAGAATCAAAAATGCCTTAAGGACTTCCCCCTACGAATTGGTCTACAGACTACAACCCATTTTTTCGATGAACCTAAAAATACCAATTCTGAGATTCATGGATCAATACGTCGAAGGTGAGAAATGGGTGTAGATTTGCCTCATGAACTTGTTGGATCTAGAAGAAAAGATAACTACAGCTCTCGAAGCATGTGGCCAAACATCAAGCTATCGTCAAACATTGGTTTGACAAAAGGGAAATAATAAAGGCCTTTAGGATTTCTGATCTAGTTTTGATGTGGGACAAGGCAAAATAAAAACCAAGCAGCCACACTAAATTCCAATGTCTGTGGTTAGGCCCTTTCCAAATTGCATAAATTCTAGGACAGAATACTTTCAGAATTAGCTCTCTCGATGGAGAATTGGTCTTGTTGCCCGTTAACAGCCAATTTCTCAAGCACTACTTTGGGTCTTAATGGACCTTTGGTCCTTCTTGTATATTATTTTAGTTTAGAGTCTCTTCCTCATGTCTTTTATTTTGAGTCTTATCTTTTGTGTCCTTTCTTTGGGTCTTTTAGTTTTCATCTTCTTTGGGGGTAGGTGTTTCTTGAGTTTAATGATCTCCATCAGGTAGTCTGGCCAAGAGATAAGGGTCTTCCTTTGTCAAACCATTTGATTTAATTTTGTCTTACAGTGAGCTAGATACAAAGGTCAGAAGTGAGGTGTTTTCCTCTCAGACTTCTCAAAAGGATTCATCAGAATGAACCATCCTCAACACTAATGCACATTTAAAAGGGATCCCAGACTAGGAGCCTCTTAGATAGGATTCCAGTTAGAATTAGGTAATGCCCATGGTTGCAGAGAAGGTGAGAAGTCAAAACCCTCTCCCAACTAGAACACAAACTAAAAGAAAAGAGCAAGAAAGAAAAAAGGGAGGAATGTGAAAAGACAAGGTCAACAAAGAAGAAAGCTCAAAAACTAGGGTAGCATAGTCTAAGCGTTGCCCCGGTTTCAAAAAAAAAACAAGCAAAAGAGACAATATTTGATAAGAGCAGAAAGGAGTACCAAAGTTTGAACAAAAGAAGAAACAAATGATCTAGAATGTAATGGTTTGAGTAACTCAGTTTCAATCTGACCCATGTTGAGTCTAAAGAGACCTCCAAAGAAGTTTAAAACTTTGAACAAAGCTCATCTACAAGAGGGGAAGGGTTATTTAAGCAACCACTACTGGGGCTATAAATGCCTGTCTGGCAGTAGAGCAAGGTTGAATTGACTCTTAGCCAAATTCAGATTGGTGGGCAGTGATCTTAAGATGATTGGTTGAGAATCAAGAGAGCTTATGGTGAGGGATTCCTGGAAAATTTGAACACACATAAACACACACTCGATGCAGATGCAACAATTTTCTCAATCTTGATGATGACGGGATAATCACTCTAGCTAAAGGCCTTGTGTCTTTCTCACCATGAGATAGGATTGTTTCAGGATGGAATGGCTTTGGGATACTTGGATTGTTTCCCTTTCTATTTTGGGGACTATTTGTTGTGGTTCCCCAACCACGCTCACCTTTTAAGCCACCTGGCTTTAGGGGGTCCCCTCATTCTAGTTTTCTCTGGGTTTTTCCCTGTGCTTGTCTATTTTGTTGTCTATCTTTAGGTCTAGTTGTTCTCTTTGGTCTTGTTTATGTTTCTCCCTTTTGCACTTTCGGAGGCCTGGAAGTGCAAAAGGCCCCAAATTCTGGTAAACCTTGAGCATTTTCACTTTCTAGGGTTTCAACCTTCAGAGGTTTGGACACCAAAAGGTTTGATTTTCCAAAGAGAACCAACATTTTGGCATTTTAGGCTTTTTGAGGTTGGGGACCCCCGAAAGGCCAAAAGGTTGATTGGCAGAGGTGGCTAACGTCACCCCCGAAGGCTACCTATATAAGGTGGTTAGCTATGTTTTGACTCACTTGTTTTCTTCTCACAATCATCATTTTTTGGAGCTTCTACATGTGTTTTCTTCCCAGCTTTCAGTTTCCCAGATCTTTTCATCTGCTTTCTAGTTTCTTGTCCTTCAGTGTGTTTGAGGTTGGTATCTTCATCCTCCCTCTATCTTTTCTCATTTCTTTCTAGTTTTTTTTCCCATTTTTTACTTTCTTAGTTGGTGTTTGCTAGGGTTTGTTTGTTTTGGTCAGTCTTGTCCTACTTTGAGGTCTCAGGGTTGTCCCCCTGGACCCCTTACCCATGGGTTCATGGTCAGACCCATTTTTGAGCTTGTTTTCAAGCTTGAATCTCTAAACCTTTGTTCTCCACCATTTAGCCATAAAACTTTCAGACCTTTGCAGTCTGAAAATTGAAGAGAATTTGACTTCAAGAAAATCAAGCTAAGTCCTTTTTCGACATTTTGATGGTTTCACACACCAAAGATTTGACATGCCTGAATCACCAAAATCTAGGTTTTCACACCTCCAAAGCACCGAGCTCAAAATTCTAACTAGGTCTACTTCTTTTGATGTTTTGGCCTTTCGAAGGTCATGTACCCCCAAAGGTCCGAAAGGCTGAAATTGGTTTCTAGAGACTTTAAACTTGAGTAGTTTAGTTGTTTCTATCTCATTTTCTCTTGCATAATTTGTGTAGCTTGATGATCTCTGATTTGTGTCCCTTGGCTCTTTTCATAAATGGAAAAGAAGGTCAACTCACCATCCATGAGGTACCAGTTCAAAGGATATCATGCACCCTCCAAAGTGGGGACCTTGCATGCTGAGATCATGGATACTAACTTCAGGAATGTTAGTTGGAATGACTAACTGGTCAAATGTGCCAAACTGGTAGGGAGGACTAAGGATTGTACTTCATTAGTGTACTATTCTCTAGTAAACATAGCAACACATCCTATCTCCATCTTGTCATCAGATTTGATCACCACTCTAGAAAGTCACTATATACTAGATGAAAGAATGGTCAAGAATAGCATGGGCGAAGTAGTTATGGATCTCAGGCTAGACAATATTGAAGATTTCTTCCATTTACCCAAAGGGGTATAAAAATTCTACAACTTCTCCATTAGCAAGGGTATGGAATTCTACAATAGACACATCTCATTATCCCATGAGATTGTGAACAAAGAGTACATCATACAACCTCTACCCAAGAATAAACTAGAAAAGATAGACATGAGGAGGGGGTACATGAAAGAGGACATCCAAGAAGCCATCACCATGATTAGTCAGGTGTATGGATTGCCAACATTTGTACAACTGCGACCATGGATGCTCCTGATTATTGAAAAAATAAAGGAGAGGTAGGCAAGATTTGATTAGGCCACCATCCTCAATGACAACTTGGATCAACAGTTGATCACAGTAAAGAATGACCCGCACTTCTACATGACATCCTATGTTGTGTACCTATTGGCTACAAGAGTGGTGTACCTAGGATTGGTGCAATTTGGTGCTATGGGTGATCAGAATGCATGTCCATTCATAGTATACCAACAACTAGTTCAGAAGGAATACTACACACATAACAGTCCTGATTTTTGCATCATCAATGATGGTTCTATGTTCGCTATCATATGCTCCATAGGAGACTATTCCAAAAGGATTTCAATAGAAGCTATTGTAAAGGTGAAGGCCCTTGGAGCATTTTTTATTCAATTCAAAACCTTTAGATACATCTAGGTGGTAGGATGCACCCTAGCTACTAAGAAGTTGCCAAGATACCCATCAAATAGGATAATCTTGTTGGAGATGGCTAGACAACTTTTGGATGCCCATGACCATATCTGGCACAAAAAGAAGCATTGTTGGGACTTCCCAATTTCCATAGGGCCCCACTATGTACAAGACATGAAGGTCTACAAGTCCTTGGCATTCAAATGGGATGAATTCCCACTACAGAGTTACAACCTCATAAGGACTTGATTTGATCCAATTGGTACATGTAGTCACATAATGGGAAGGCATTATGTACATGAGCCCCACATTGAGGACCATTGGATAAACTAACTTGATGACTATGAGGTCAGGATCTATGACTACTATCAGATGAGCTTGGAATTGGCACAAACTACTCTACTTCTGAGGATACCCCCAAAGGTGAAGGGAGCTAACTCTGAGGATGTCCTGGATCCTATTTACAATTTATATAAAGTATACACCAAGTCCATATTGAATGCGGAGGTCGATAGGGATGAAAATGATGATATCAACTTCAAGGCAAGACATGTCATCAAAGTGACTAAGGCATTGATTGTCTATCCATTTTCTATGGATCTAGTGCCAATGAAACAACAACCAGCTCAACCCTCTAAGGAAAAGAAGAAGAAAGGGGAGAAGGTGTTGATGCCACAATTTAATGAGGTTGTACCATAGAAGCTAGAAATGGTGTATAGGTATGAGCACCCTATGGCATATGTCTCATCTACCCACTCAAAGAAGCCCAAAACCAAAATGACTGGAATTATAGCACCTCTAGATGCTCCTTCTTCTAGTGGTCCCGAACCTCCAAGTGCACCAAAGAAGGCACCCAAGTTCAAGGTAACTAGACCTAGGCTAGCTTGGGTGATAAAAGGGCATGTATACAAGAGAAAGAAAGACTCAACACCCACCCACATGGACACCCTCTTAGAGGAAGAAGATGATGAGGATCTAGTGCCCCTTAGCAAGAGAACCAGTCTATGGGATTCTTAAAGATAAGAAGGGTATTGTAAGAGGATCAACAAGGAGACATCAAAGGAGGAGCCCAAGAAGAGCCAACAAATTTGGATGCTCTGGAAGATAATGAATTTGACATCTCTAATTTCAAAGGACTTTATGGTTACCAATAATTTGAGCAAGAGGCTCCAATGGAAGGATAGTCTTTTTCCTTTGACTGCTTCCCTACACAATTCACTAATCCTCTTGGCAATGTGGGAGAGGAAGTCCTCCAAGACTCCTAGGAATTAGTCAAGGAGGTCACAACCAAAATTCAAAAGGAAACTATGGAGTTAGGAAGAGATTCTTCTGTGGGTATCACTTCTCAGGAAGACATAGGAGCACAAATTCCCCTATCTGCACACTTAGTTCCACCTCCACCTCCACCTATGCATCAAACTCCACCTCCCCCTCTACATCCAACACCACCTACCACTCCACTCTCATCTTTGGTTCAAACTACTCCATTGCCACCAAAACCTCTGCCTATTCATGTTCCCATTCCAACTCCACCTCCTCCACCAATGCCTTCACCCACTCCCCCTACCGCTCCTACTCCTCCCATGCAGAACCCTCCTTCCCAAGCTCCCAATCCACCACTTGTCCATAATGAAACATTTACACAAGGGCCTCAAGATACAAAGAAGGAAACATAGGTGATCAGTGAGATCCTGTCAGAAGGACAAGATGGATCGGAGAAACAAGTTGTAGAGAAAGAATAGATAGATGTAGAAGAGGAATAGAATATTGGGGAAGAACAAGAAATAGAAGGGGGAGAAGAGGAGAGTCATGAGGAGATGGAGAAAGAACTCTCATCAACTACCTTGACTCTAACCACCCTTATAAGCCCCTTAATTCCTTTTCAAAGCCTAATTGGTTCACCAAGAAAACTCAGCCAAGAACAAGGGTGTATACTGATGATGATCCAGATATGGTGTCATTATGGTGAGCATTCCATCAAGTGGGATCTAGTACCTGAGCCAGAATTCTCTCATATGTAATGCAAGATCAAGCAAGTAGATGGAAGACTTAGGTGGCTATCCCCACAATGAATGTTAGTATGGAAGAAGTCACTCCAGATGATTATGTGCTAGAAGAGGTAGACCTAGGAGAACCGACTAGAGAGGGAAGTAAAACACTAGCTACACTAGGACTTAAACATGTCTTCGGCTTCATGGATAGGGATGAAGAGAAGATCAAGGCATTGATGGAATAGAATGAAGCAATGAATAAATTTATTCTTAAGACGGCGGGTCCCATTGACCCTAATAACCTTGAAGTCTCATTATAGGCTATTTTGGAGAACATGGGTGATGAAAATATACCGGAAGATATCCCACATTCTTTTATTCATACATGTTCAGATTGGAAGGCTGATTTTGAAGAGTTTGCAAAGGCTCCTCTTAAGAATATTTTGAGACCTTTCAGAGTTATTCTACAAGGGATAACCTATTTGGTTGAGATAATGATTGAGGAAGATGGTATGGAGGAGAAGATCTTGAAGTGGCAAAAGGCACTAGAAGATCTCGTAATAATAAGCAAGCAAAACTTCCAAGTTTTGGTCAAGGTGTATGAAGGGTCAGAGCTAGATAATTTTGAGGAATGGATCCAAGATATCATTGGTGCTTTGGCTGTTTTTGAAAAGGTGTTGAAAAGGATGAGCAAAAGGAGAGATGAAGGTCTACTTTTTGTGGGGGAAATGCATAAATTTTTTGAAGGGTTAGACCTAGATTTATATGATGAAGATGATGAGAAAATGATGCACTCCATAAATGTCATTGTAAATCAGTATATAGATATCTTTGGTGGAGTAAGCACAAAAGAAGACCTCCAATAGATGTTTTATCAGAAAGAAGAAATTCAGAAGATGCTATCTTGGGAAGAGAAAATAAAAGGGCTTGCAACTAAATTGCTCACCTTCTAAGAGAAACAACTAGGATGCCTTAAAGGGGTCATAATGGCTGACTTTGAGGAGATGCAAGTGATTATGGATAGGTTCCGCAAAGCTCACCCAAAAGTCCTCCCAAGTCGATAGACACCCAGTTTTGACTTAATCAATTTTTGTATGGAGAAAAAAAACATTTTTCACACTTCCCCATTTTTGGAGACTTGGATTTTCGGCATTTTGGCCCTAGAGGATTTTTGGCTTCTAAAAGTCTAAAAATTGAGAAAATTTCACCTCCACACTTAGTCAATTTTGGAGCTTCATTTTTTGGGGGCAATAGTCGGGATCCAAAATTTATGGGCACGATCGTCATTAAGCTTCAGTCATCTCCAACTTGATTTTTCAGTTAGAGAGATCACCTCCAAAGGGTCATTCCTACATGATTTGAGGGCCTCTTCTATTTGAGTCCATGTGGGAGAGCCATAACAGAGGATAAAGGGCAAGATTGCAAAGTTTCATGAAGAACATGCATGAGTTCCAGTTTTATTTTTGAGTTATTTTATGCATGATCTGCTCAAAATTTGTAATGCACAAGGTTTAATTTCATGCTAGGGTAGTTTTAACTAATTTTAGTGGTAGTTTCCTTCATGTAATCTTTAATTTAGATTTATTTTCAAGTTTTAGATGCAGCCAAAACCCTAGCTGCGAAATTGAGAGCACAGCTCTATAAATTATATGAACTCAATGTAATTAAGGTTGGATTTTTATCATAATACAATACATGCATGTTGTGCTTCAAATGTGGTGTGATTTATTCTTCTATATTTATGAAATTTATGAATGTGTGAATTGCTCATTTGTTTATTTCAAAGAACCAGTTGATTGTGTGGTGATTCTAATCTGCAAATCTTTAGTTTGGTGTTTACCTCTACTGCATCACTTTGTTGTGTTGAAATTATTGGGAAGATCTCTCTTTTTGGTACTTAAAGATCAATTTATCTCACATGTGCACACATTAGTGGTGGCTTTGTGATCTGATGAGTTTTGGCTTATTATACTTCTACGTTTATTTTCCATTGATGATTGCATCTGCCTGGCTGAGATTGTGATTTCATCAAATCTCTGTCTTGTGGTTTTTTTCCTCATCTTCTTGGTATTTTAATTCATGAAGCAATATAGTATTGGTTTATATCCATTAGTTTCTTTCAGTAGATTTCCTTTAAATTCTCGTTACCTTGCCTCTTAATTTCCTTGCAAATTAGCTACAGTAGATTAATTAGATTAACATTGTTTTTATGTGAAAATCTGAAAATCCAAAAAAGGGAAAGTATTGTTGTGTTTAAAGTTTTTTTTGCAGCCCTTTCAAGATACGAACCAAAAAAGGCCTCCTTGTGAACAGATTCACATTTATCTTTCGTTGAGCTACCCAAGCAGTTGAGACCCAACCCAAAAGGAACCTTGAGATTGACTAATATCATTCTTCCAAGAGAGGAATTTTCTCTTGTAAATTCCTAGCCATTGTCTCATGTAAAAATGACACTCAACAGAGCTCTAGTTGTTGGTCATGCCTCTATCTATTGATAAGGCCTCCAAGTCACCATTTTCATATCATCTAGCACTCAGCACCAGTACTCTATGCGCCCCATCCTGACCTGTGTAAAAAATCCAAAATACCTGTAGATGAGAGGCTCCTGAGCCTAGATCTCATCACTACAAATAGGTCTACAGATCAGAATATGCTCTCATGCCCATATCTGAAGTACAATGGCTCCTGATGAAAATGTCTTCCCCTCATGGTAAATGAACTCATGCATCTCTGAGAACATGTGAGGCAGCAAACACTGACCCCATCCAAACTCTGTAGGACATGCTATCAACCACTGAACCAATAGAGCCTTGCCCATTAGAAGACCATTCCACTAATAGTCAGACATGATGATCCCACTGATCATCCCCGCTATGATGCACTCTAGATAATGAGTCTGCCCATAATGTTGTACGAGCACCTCCTGGGAAATCTGTTGCACAATCTGCTCATCTGTGCTGAACAATGTCTAAAATGCCTGTAAACCTATGTTGCCCACACTAAGATAGTTCATTCAGGGGCCATGGAATGGAATACAAACAATCCTTTACACATCCTTCAAGGTAACTGTGATCTCCCCTATCGGAAGATGGAATGTCTGGTCTCAGAGTGAAAATGCTCTACAAGTGTAGTGATCAAGTCGTGGTTCACCTGAATATCAGCCAAACTGATCAGGTACTCAAACCCACAAGCTACAAGGTGCACTCTCATGGGATCAGGAAGGGCCAAACAAAGTCTCTGTGTCACAAGATCTAATATACAGACATGGACATCCAGGTACAAGACCTACAAAGCATATAAAATGGCACAACTATCAGAAACTCAATCAAAAATAAGGCTATATGAACAGAAAATGAGAAAATAAGTGTATCAATAAGTGCATTAAAGGTTATGGATTTCATCTATAAGATCAAAAAAATTGAAAAATTGGCCTAAGGACCTCAAAAATGCTCCCTATTTTCCATACAAAAATTCAAACTGGTACCAATTGTCGTACGACAATATACATCTACCCATACAACATTTGATGGGCATACAACACTATACATGATCCTGCACGATACTTGAGGGACCTGACAAAATGTCATACAAGAGATGGGTGTCTCCCATATGACAATCTACTATAATGGACACAACACTCTATTGGGACTTGGAATGTCATATGACTCCCCACAGGTTTTCGTACGACATCACATGAATCAAAAATTCAAAAATCATCATAAAAATCGTAGAAAGCTTGAAAACATATCAAATTAAATTCACAAAGAGGCATAGAGGTCCACTTACCAGATTACCATACTGACGAGGTCTCTAGAATCACCTGGAGCACTCAAATCGATGTGAACACACAAGAACCTTCATTTTCTCTTAGAGGGCTCCACAAGGTTTTCAAAAGTCAAATGTTTAAAATGAATTGAAAATAACCCTTTTGGGCCTTATATAGGTTTTGACCTAATTTTTCAAAATGCTCCATTTTGCATGATAATTGTACCCCTAGCTAATTTTGACATTCTAAATCCATTTTCAGGATCAAAATCAAAATCTGAGATCATTTACATTGTCAAAATCATTTTAAAATTTTTGGACCCAAGACGGCCGATTACTTGCATAATCAACCTCCATGATATCAAACAAATCCAATATTCAACTTAACTGATTATCATACATCAAACTCTCAAAATTTCAACTTGGTCAACCATGGTCAAACTCATGGTCAACCTAGTCAAACTTGGTCAACATGACCCCTAAATGATGCAGAACGTGTCCCGGGACATGTACAACCACTTCTACAATCGATTACATTGCTTCTATAAAATAGTGTTGGCTTTCTTACCTGATTTTGATTTTCATCCTGAAGGGGGCATGGTATTACACAACATTCATCAAATATGTCAATCAAATTTTCTTCAACAATCAAGACAAAAACCACGTCTAGTTGTTGACTCATCAAAAGTCCTCATCGCTTGGGGCATATCAAATTCATTGAAATCCATATCAATCTGGTATTCTCTCATAACTTGTAAACTATATCAGCTCTTCGTAACTATTAGTTCATTAGTGTTATTTCCTTGATTCTTCGTAACTGAAGGGTTCAGATTTGGCATCCTTTCGATTCCTTTGGACAATCAGGTTTGGAGTCAGGACAGTCAATTCCTCATAATCATAGGTTCAGAATCAGGTGTTTTATCACTTCTTCATAATCACTGGTTCATTTTTGCTATTGTTAACATCATCTCGATTCTTTGGTCAATCAGGACCTGAATCAACATCTTCAAATATTTCAGGATCGATTTCTTCATCACATAACTGAGTCTGGATTTCATGAAAAATAGATCAATCTTTGAACTACTACGCTTCGCATAGTAATTCAAAGAGGGGCAAAATGTAATACCCCAAAAATGGGCTTCAGTACCATTGACCTCTTACATCGACAAATCAATCAAAATCGACATAAAAGTCCTAACCTAAGGCACATCTGAATATCAAATCATCGAAACCCTAATCGATCCTATTCTAATTCTGCCTCGGGGAATATTCCTAATCTATCCTAATTATTTCTAATTAAATATTATTTGGCGATAAATGAGGTTATTTTATTTATCCTAGGTGCAATTAATTGAATATGTTGAATATTTAATTAATTAAACTTAATTCTGCCACTTAATTAATTTAATTAGATTTAATTGAATTTATTCCTGATTAATATTGTTTATTTGACAATAAATTACAATTTCTAAAAATAATTGATTAAATCAAATTGTCAAATTTAATGATATTATTTTGAATAAAGTTTGGTTAAATAGTTGATTAACCCATAAATCAGTTAAGTTGAGAATAAAACACGTGGAAAATTAAATAATTCATAATTATCCATGCACAAATCAAAAAAGTAGTTAAACTCTAAATCAACTATTCAATTCAATTTGTTAACTTTTTGAACTCAACATATGATTGTGAGTTAAAAAGTGATCTAAACTCCTAATTTGAGTTAAAAAGCTAATTTTGCATGATTGATGAAGATAACTACTTCTAGTTTCCTGATAACTCAACAATCAATGTGAGTTGATCAGGGAGAGATTTTTTGCTTTTCATTAGTTCTCAAAAACCCTAGATTTCTATATAAATAGGCTTCAGTCCTTTACAAACGACTACAAATTTGGAGAATCTTGCTCGTACAATTTGGAGAATTGTGAGATTGTGCAATTTTTTAGATTTTTGCTAATCATTGTTTCTTATTTTCATAACATTCATATCATTGTTAGATTAGATTTTCAATTCATATTTCATCTAGTTTTAGATCATTTTACATTGTTTTTCATCCATATTGCATTGAAAAATCTAAAAATATAGCTTAGATCTACATCCATTTTTCATAAGCTTTCATCATTTAAATCCTTCATTTAGGTGTTGCATTATCATTAATCTCAGTTATTTCTAAGAATACCATACTTTCATTTACTAGAAGGTAGTAAATCGTCTGGTTAATGATATTCATCTTTATTGCAAATTTTTTGATTTGTTAACGAATAATGTTTTACTAAAGTGTTGTGTCCACAGACAAGTACAATTTCACACCTACAGTTCCTACTATTGAGTCTTCATTTATGTATGCTTTAACTACCTTTGGTATGTTTTAACTATAAAGAGATTGGCCATATTGTAGCTAGATGTCCTAACAAGAAAGAAGATGAGAAAAGTAATGAAAGGAAGTCTAACAGAAGAGATAACCGAGAACACAAAGGCAACTGAGAGTATGATAGAAGAAGTGACCGAGATTATAGAGACAAAGGCAAGAAGGCATGTTACCTTGCTGAAGATTATGGTGATGAAACCAACACTGACACTAATGAAGACATTGAGGTGGTATTTGTAGCTTTGAAAGAAGAAGAAGAAGAAGAAGAAGAAGAAAGGTATGTTGAAACAACACTAATTTCTAAAGTTAGCAAGAATGATACTTGGATCATTGATAGTGGTTGTACATGTCATATGACAGGTGATGAAGAGAAATTTGAATACCTTGAACATTATAATGGTGGATATGTTAAAATAGGAAGTAACACACCTTTTCTAGTAAAGGGAAAAGGGTCTATATTATTGAACACTAAGATCAGATGTGAAAATACATATTGGGTGAAGGGACTTAATTATAATATGTTGAGTGTAGCATAGCTGAATAACATGGGTCACTAAATTGCATTTAAAAATAGAAAGGTAAAAATCTATGATGAGACTAGAAAGTTGGTCAATACTAGTGAATAATCTAAAGGTAATTTATTTTATCTTACAATGTTGAAACTTCTTCTTTGTTGGCTAGAACTGAAGATGTTTGGTTATGGCACAAAAGGTTATGTCATGTGAATTTTGACAACATAGTTAAGATCAATAAGAAAAGGAGAGTTAGAGGCTTACCGAGCATATCTAAACCTAACCATTTTATGTGCAAACAATGTCAAATGGGAAAAATGTCAAAATATAGTTTTAAGAGCAAAAACTATTCATCTAATTCTATAGTGGAGTTAGTTCATACTGACTTGTGTGGTCCTATGAGAACTCAGATTTATTATGAAGATAAATAGTTTATCTTGTTTGTTGATGACTTCTCTAGAATAATGACTATCATATTCTTGAAAGAAAAATTTGAAGCTTTTAAGATGTTTAAATGGTTTAATGCTAAAGTAGAAAAAGAAAGTGGTAAAGAATTAAAATGCTTGAGATCAGATAGAGGTGGTGAATTTATTTCTGATGAGTTCACTATTTTTTTGTAATGAGCATGGAGTTAAGACATAGGTTTCTACACCGAGGACACCCCAGCAGAATGGGATTGTTTAAAGGAGAAATAGATCCATTGTGGATTGTGCTAAAATAGTAATGATTGAAAAGGATTTTGCATAGATATACAGGAGAGAACTTGTTAGTATTTTTGTATACACATTGAATTAAGTTCAACTGAAGAAAGATTCAAACAAGACACCTTATGAATTATGGTATGGTTACACACCTAATGTAAGTTATTTCAGAATATTTGGAAGCAAATGTTACATTTTGAAATATGATAGAAATGGGAAATTTGATTCAAAATGTGATGAAGGAATATTCTTAGGCTATTTTACTAAGAGAAAAGCTTACAAATGTTTGAATAAGGCTACTAACAAGATGATTGAAAGTGAAAATGTGAGAGTTGATGAATTTTCTGAGAAGAATGATGAAGAAATAAAAAAGGAACCAAGAGATTATGGTAGATTTACTTACATTGAGCAACTTGAAACTCTACCCAAGAAATAGTCTAGCGATACCGAGTATCAGGGTAATGTTATTGAGCATCAATCTATACAAACCAAGAATCAAAAAATAGTTATCGATGAAGATCGTGATCATACACTGAGTGGAGAACACAATGAAGAATAAATAACTGAACCTGTACTTGCAAGATACGTAAGGAAACATCATCCACAAAATTATATTATTGGAGATAAGAAAGCTAACATGATGACACGAAGTAAGTTGAGAAACAACACATTCTTAGTTTGTGAATTTGAACCTAAAATAGTTACAGATGCACTTGAAATGATGAATGGATTAAGGCCATGAATGAAGAAATTGAGAAAATGCAAAATAAAATAAAATATGGACATTGGTACTGAGACCGAAAGACAAGAATGTAATTGGAACCAAATGGATATTCAGAAACAAATTGAATGAAAATGGAGACATCACTAGGAATAAGGCAAGACTTGTATACAAAGGGTATGCACAACAACAAGGTATTGAGTAGGTTGAGACTTATGCACCCATTGTTACAATTGAAGGAGTTAGGATATTGCTTGCTTATGCTACTTACAAAGGATTTAAAGTTTTTCATATGGATGTTAAATATGCATTTCTGAATGAATACTTGAAGAAGAAGTATACATTGAACAATCTGGAGGTTTTGTTGATCCTAATCAGAAGAACATGGTATGTACATTTCACAAAGAACTATATGACTTAAACAAGCACCGAGAGCATGGTATAAAAGATTGCATTCCTATCTTATCAGTATTGGATTTGTTAGAACAAGTGACAACAACAATTTGTATTTGAATGGTGAAATAGATGATAAAATTCTTATTCCTGAAATTTAGTTGATGATATCATATTTGGAGGACATGATAATCTATGAAAATCATTTACTGATGAAATGAGAAAAGAATTTGAAATGTCAATGTTTGGAGAGATTATTTTTTTTCTTGGCTTGCAAATTTTACAACAAAATGAAGGCATATGCATTACTCAATCAAAGTACATAAAAGAAGTATTAAAGAAATTTAGTGTGGAGGATTAAAAACTAGTTGGTACACATGTGGTCACTGGATGAAAATTGACAAAGGATGACCAGTCAACCAAGGTAAATCAGACATTATACAGATCAATGATTGGTAAGTTGATGTATGTTGTCCACAGTAGACCAGATATTGCACATGCAATTGGAATTGTAGCAATATTTTATGCTAACCCTAAATATTCACATTTGACTATTGTAAAAAGAATTTTGAGATACTTGAAGAACACTAAAAACTATGGCTTGTGGTACAAGAAAGAAGGAAATTTTGAACTAAAAAGTCTATAGATATGCGAATTGGGCTGGAAACATTGATGATAGAAAGAGCACTGCAGGTGGATCATTCTTTTTGGGAGAAAGATTAGCTACTTGGATAAGTAAGAAACAAATATGCATTTCTCAATCCACTACAGAAGTAGAATATTTTGTTGTTGCTACTAATTGTTCAAACATTGCATGGATAAAACAACTTTTGGAAGGTATGAATGAAGAGATCAATAATCCAGTGACAATATATTCTGATAACACTAGGGCAATAAACATTTCTAAGAATATGGTGATGCATGCAAAGACAAAGCATATATCTATAAAGTATCACTACTTAAGAGAACAAGTACAAGAAAAGCAAGTGAAACTTGAGTATGTGAAATCACAAGAGCAACTTGCTAATATATTTACTAAACCCTTACCAAAGGATACATTTGATTACTTGAGGACTAGACTAGGGGTCCATACCTTGTCTATCAGTCACTAAGGTTATTAGGAGGTTGCATCAACCTATACTTTATCAGAATATCAAATGATGTTGATGCATGATGTTCACACTCTGGGTTTTCTAAGGTTGTGAAAGCTGAAAGATGAAAGACAAAATGAAACTGCATATAGGTGCTTGATTTGAATCGAACATTAGAGATAATATTTTGGCTATTGAAGAGTTGTTTTATTTTTTTGGTATTGTTTTCAAAGGGAGAGAAGAAACAATGAAATATTTACCTGAAGAGAGAATACACATAGGGAGAGAAGATCAAATTTACAGGGAGAGACTACATGGAGTATTGCTGTTGTGTAGTGATTAAACATATTAAATGTACAAAGCTAGGGAGAGTTTACCGAGTTACAGTATTTGCATATAGAGTTGTAGAACACATGTTTGGTATTCTATGGCATATTTGATATTGTGTTGTCATCAATGCCAAAGGGAGAGATTGATAAATTAAAACTGATTGAATATCTTGAGGAAAAGTTTGACAATGGAATGGATATTTGAAATATAGTGATTGATGATCACCAAGATACTAAAGTGTATGTAAGAAATTAAATCAATTAATGTATTTTCATTGATGTCAAATAGTTTTGATTGTACTTATCATGATGGTTACAAGCATCTTAAGAAAGAAAAATGGTAGAGGAATGAGAAATCTACATAAAAATGAGATGGATGAGAAAGATATCAATATGGTATTCATTGGGTGACTTATTGATGACTCTATGACATTATGTTAGTTATTTGATTATATTACATGAATCTATTATCTATGAAGATCAAGAATGAACAAGTTTGTGTGGTTATTAAATAAAGAATTTAGTATACATTGAGCAAGTGTGTGATAGCTAAATGTTGACCTCTAACTTAGTCATACACTTCAACATAGTCATTTTTCACTAGATACACACAAGAATGAATGTGGGATCATTCATCCTGCATGTCTGGATGATTTGACGTGTTGCCTCCTATCTAGGTAGGTTTTTGAGTAGCTCTCAGAATTGAGAGTCTAGCAACCATAGACTAGCACTAGAATGGAGGATTTAAATAGAAAGTAAGATGTATTTATTCTAGAATGAGAATGCAATTAATCTAGAATGGTGAGAAATGAGATTAATCTATGAACAATGTAAGCAAACTAGTTTAAGATGAAATGCATGATATTAATCTAAACATCATATTAAGCTAGAAAAATGACATTAAACTAATACTCAAAATGAGATTAACTAAAGCCTTTTGAATGCAAACAAGTGGATATTATAATGCGACAACACTTCATTACTCAAAAGTTGCATCCCCTTGAATGAGAAACAAGAGGTCTTTTATAGAATCTTGGGTTCAATAAATGATTGAGTTTGAATGAGACAAACGGTGGAGATTGAAGGAGAGTTCAGTTTAGAATAGAAAGTTTCCTACAAAGAGGCAATCAACTATTTTCCTTTTGAGTGAGTGGAGCGGTTAAATGATTTGTTACACTTTTGGATTTCCAGTTAACTCAAAGTTTCCTTTTCTGAACTAAAGAGAGGATTTTGTAGAGAATACTTGATTAAATAAATATAATATTGCCTCATAAATAGATTTTCTTAATTATTTGAATAATTAAATTCAACTATTGAAATGAGGATATTTATTTAAAAACCAAATATTATTTAATTCATTTTTATGTATTTTAGCTAAAGAGGGTGGATTTAATTTAATTAAAGTGCTCGGACTTTATAATTAAATTAATAAATCATAGGGTTTATTTAGCCAATTATAGTTGATATTTAGGAATTAGATATGATATGTGATTAATACAAATTTAGGGTTTTCTTCATTTGACACTAAGTCAAGTAGAGTCAATTTAGAAAACAAAATTGCCTAGTACAATAGGACTTTGATCATTCAGAAATTTGATAGAATGAGACTAAATGCAACAAAATTGGTTACGATAGAAAGATGCCAATTTTGGAGTATTACATTTTTTCCCTCTTTGAATTGATGTGCAAGTAGCACATTCATTCAAAGAATAGTTTGATGTGACAGTTGATGAGAGTTTTAGTATTATCTCCAGAATGAAACTTAACCCTTGGAAGTCAAGGTTAGATTTCCAAGACAATGATCAGATCAATTTATAGAACCATCTCTAGAACGAAGCTTGATTCTTCGAAGTCTAGGTTAGATTGCAAAGACATCGGTCAAATTACCACTTTTTGAAAGACTGTCCCCAGAATAAGGCTCAATCTTTAGGAGTCAGGATTAGGTTGCCCTGATACCCATCAATTAAATGATAACTGATGCAAATTTTTAGGACTATCTCTAGAATGAAGCTTAGTCCTCTGAGACCTAGGTTAGATTGCCTAGATACTAGTTAAAAAGAGCTTTCGAGAGCCATCTCCAAAACAAAGCTTGACTTTTAGGGATCGATGTTAGATTTCCCCAATACCTAAAGAGATTTCAAGAACCATCTCCAGAATGAAGCTTGATCCTCAGGGATCTAAGTTAGATTTCTCAAATATCTAAAGATATTTTGAGAACCATCTCTAGAATGAAGCTTGATCCTCAAGGATCTAAGTTAGATTACTCAGATACCTAATGGAAAGATGACAAGATGCAAGGCATAGAGATGTCCCTAGTGATTTAAGATTGTGGAACATCCAATTTTGACCATGGGGTACAAAAAACTAAACATTCCCTAAGTGATGAGATGCCCCTAGTGGTGAGGACTTTTGATTTAGATCAGATTGATTCGATGAGATTCAATTATGCAATCATACTGCCCCCTCGGGAGTGAAATTGAAAGATGACACGTCATAAAAGTGATTGACAGCAATAGGTTCTAGATAGAGATAGAATTAGAGGTCTAGAAGAACTTAGAATATATTACGGAAGAGTCAAGAAGATTTGAAAGTGATCAAGAGTGATTTTGAGGTCTAGTTGACCAATGATGCAGGGGCAGGGTAGATACAAGCAGAATTGAGTCCACTTGAATCCACAACAAGCCCTTGCTCAAAGTTACACAATGGAAGAAATATAAATATCACATGAACACAATGGAAACACAATGGATATGATACAATCAACTGGTAGCAACAACAGAGAATTATATTATTTCTTTGAACATGCCCGACTGTGAGGCCTTTTGAGTTTCGGCCTTATACAATGAGAATTATGAATTCAGAATTATAGCTTGCATCCTATCTTTTTCTCCAATGATGTATCTTGATAAATCTTCCTATATCTTTCCCATGATGCTCTACTACATCAATCTAGACCCCTTATATAGCCAGCTAAGCCACAGGTCGGCCAGTCAGGCATTTAATTACAATATAGGTCCAGTCTCAAGATTTAAACCAAAACTAATGCTAGAATGAATATAAATTGATGTGCCTTTGTATTTAGGTCCTAACTTGACCCAAGAACATTCCTTTAAGTGTGAAAGGTCCCATATGAGCACACGGAACATTGCAAGAAGAAACACCACATGTTTCACCCAAAAATTGGTAGGAAATAGGTCCTGAGGCAAAATAGGCATAACTTTTTACTCATAATGAATTGGAGTTTACGCTCTTGGGAAATGATATTAGTTTAGGTCCACTTTAATTCCTTAATTGAAAAAAATAAAATTCCATCTAGATCAAGGTCTCCAACATGAACAATCAGCACCAAAACTGCAGTAACAGCTCAGACATCAAAGCTGGCAGAAAATAGGTCCTGTGCCAAAAAGGCCATAACTTTTGACTCATAATGAATTGGAAGCTGTGCTCTTGGGGAATGATATTAATTTAGATACCCTTGAATCCCTTAAGTGAGAAAAATAATTTTCCTTATGGATCAAGAGAACCAACATGAACAATCAGCACCAAAACTACAGGAAAACACTGTTCCGACGACAAGGAAAATAGCTGTAACTTTGAAACAGTCCATCCAAACTTGATGTACTCATAGGAGAAGGTTCCAAAATAGGTCCCCAACATTATGTAATCTTCAAAAACCATGAAACTATCAAATTCAAATATTATAAAGAAAACTACAGCAAACAGGTACAGAAATCAGAAAATGTTTTTGGTTGATGCAAGATTGCCAAAGACCCAAGATGCTCCTGCATCAGACACATAGGGTAAATAAAGAACTGATGTCCACATCAAGAACTATTCATACTCTAACTTGAATCATAAAGATCCAACTCTGCTTGTGTAATCCATGAATTGTCCTCAACTGGCTTGTCTTTCCACTGAACTAGATATTCCATGTAGTCTTTTCCTCTTGTACTCTTGCCAACTCTGTTATTCAAGATCTTTTCAATGTTGTCACTATTCTTCTTAGGATAGTCTGGATCATCTTTTATCTCATCATTTGATTCAAAGTACTCAAATATATCAGCAATGTTGAATATAGGTGATATATCCATGTCCTCTGGCAATTCTACTTCATAAGCATTTCCACTGTCAAACTTCTTCAGAATCTTACAAGGTCCAAACTTCTTCATTTACAACTTATTGTAGGTACCAACTGGAAATCTATTCTTCTTCAAATGAATCATAACCTCATCTCCAACTTCAAAATATTTATGTCTCCTTCTCTTGTCTGCTCTTTGTTTATATTTTAGATTACTGTCCTCCAAATTCTTTTTAACTTCATCATGTAAAGTTCTCATGTATTCTACAAAATGATCAGCTTCAGCACTTCTTCTGGTCTCAGTAGGTAAATCTCTCAGCTCTGTGGCTCCCTTAGGATTAAATCCATTAACAATCTCAAATGGTGTCTTCTTAGTGCTTCTATTCACTGAATTATTATATGCAAACTCTGCTTGTGCCAAAATCAAATCCCAATTAATAGGTTTCTCTCCAACTAAACATCTCAACAAGTTTCCCAAACTTTTGTTCACAACTTCAGTCTGTCGATCTGTCTGAGGGTGAAATGTAGAACTAAACTTCAAATCAGTATTCATCTTCTTCCAAAGTTTCCTCCAAAAATAACCAATAAACTTAGTATCTCTATCTAAAACAATAGATTTAGGCAAATGATGCAATCTTACCACTTCCTTGAAGAATAATTCAGCTACATGTATGAAATGAGCCATCTTAGAAAATCTATCAACCACTACCAAAATAGAATCATTACCTCTCTGAGTTCTAGGAAATCCAAGAACAAAGTCCATACTCACATCTTCCCAAGGTCTATCAGGTATAGGAAAAGGTGTATACAATCCTGAATTCTGACTAGTTCCTTTTGCTGTTTGGAAAATTCTGCAACCTCTAACCATTCTCTATACATCTCTATAAATCTATGGCCAAAAGTATCTTTTTGAAATCAAATTCACTATCTTATCAATCCCAAAATGTCCAGCAAGTCCACCACTATGTTTCTCCTTCATTATGTTCTCTCTCATAGATCCTCTAGGTATGCACAACTAAACTCCTTTAAACAACATGTCTTCTTGAATGAAATAATCAGACCACTTATCACTCACTGTGTGTTCTTTACAAGCTTTCCAAGGCTTTGAAAAATCAATGTAAACCTCATACAAATACTTCAAATCATCAAAACCAAGTACTTCAACTCTCATTTTTGTCAGAAAATTTCTTCTTCTGCTCAAGGCATCAACAACCTTATTTGACTGTCCACTCTTATGCTTCAATGAAAAGAAAAAATTCTGCAAGAACTCAACCCACTTCATATGTCTCTGATTTAACTTATTCTGACTTCCCAAATACTGCAAAGCTTTATGGTCAACATACAACACAAAATCTTTAGGCATCAAATAATGTTTCAATTCTTCAAAGCTTGAACAATAGCATAGAATTCCTAGTCATAAACTAAATATTTTCTCTTAGCATCATTCAACTTTTCACTAAATAAAGCTATAGGTTTTCCTTCTTGACTCAAAACAGCTCTAATTGCACTACCACTAGCATCACATTCAACTTGAAAAACTTTATTAAAATCAGGCAAAGCAAGTGTAGGCAACTCTGCAATTCTTTGTTTCAATGTTTCAAAACTCCTTTGTGCTCCATGTGTCCATTTGAAATCCTTTTTATATCCTCTCATAGTTTCAGTCATTGCATTACAAATAGAACTGAAATTTCTGATGAACTTCCTATAAAAACTTGCCAATCCATGAAATGATCTTACCTCTCCAACATTCTCTGGTGTAGGCCAATCAAGTATAGCTCTCACTTTCTCAGGATCCATCTTTAATCAATCAACTGAAATTACAAAACCAAGGTACACAATATCTTCTTTCATAAATGAACATTTCTTCAAATTAATCAACAACTTTTCTTCCTTCAATCTCTAAAATACTTGTCTGATATGTTCAAGATGTTCCTCCTTACTCTTACTGAATATCAAAATGTCATTAAGATATACAATCACAAACTTACCCAAGAATCTTTTCAGAACTTCATTCATCAGCCTCATAAAAGTACTAGGTGCATTAGTCAAACCAAAAGGCATAACCAACCATTCATACAAACCTTTAGTAGTCTTAAAAGTAGTTTTCCATTCATCCCCTTCTCTGATCCTTATCTAATGATATCCACTTTTCAAATCAATCTTTGTGAAATACTTTGCTCCACTTAAACTGTCCATTATGTCATCCATCCTAGGCAAAGGAAATCTGTACTTTACTGTTATCTTGTTTATAGGTCTAGAATCAGTGCACATTCTCCATTCTCCATTCTTTTTAGGTGCTAATATAGTAGGTACTACGCAAGGACTCAGACTTTACCTAATCAAACCTCTTTCAAGCAATTCTTGCACTTGTCTATTCAATTCAATCTTTTCATCAGGTGTCAACCTATGTGGTGCTTTATTAGGCAAACTAGTTCCAGGTATAAAATCCATACAATGAATTATACTTCTCATAGGTGGTAAACCATTAGGTACATTATCAGAAATGATGTCATAAAATTCATTCAGTAAAGGCTTAACTTTAGGTGCATGTTCTAACTCATCTTGTTTCTTAGTCTTTCTTGGAATAAAAGGAAATCAAACATTTTGTTCTTTCATTTCTCTTGCAAACTTTTTGCCATCAACCAAACATACTCTGACTGTGGTACAGTGACTTTCATCAAACTTCTCTATCAAAGGCAACAACACTTGTTTCTTTCCATCCATCCAAATAGTATATTGATTCAATCTACCATCATGCAAAGCTTTCCTATCATACTGCCAAGGTCTACCCAAAAGAATATGACAACAATCCATAGGCATAATATCACACAAGACTTCATCATGATAATTCCCAATTTTGAATTTAACAAGGCATTGTTCACTTACAAGTAGTTTATGCTCCTTCTGGATCCAAGCAATATGGTAAGGCTTAGGATGTTTCAATCTTTGCAACTGCAATTTGCTAACCAGCTATTTAGATGCCAAATTATCAGAACTTCCACTATCAATGATTACCTTGCAACTTTTATCAACAATCTTACATTTGGTTCTGAACAAACTTTTCCTCAAAACAGGTTCCTCGTCAACTTCTTCATTCCACAAGATCCTTCTTAGCATCAAGTTCTCACCATGTTCAAGTTCATTAGACATTTCCTCAACTTCTTCACAAGCCAAATTATTTCTACCATTACCTCCAGTCTTCTTTCCAGAGTTAGTACATTCAAAAGCTCTATGTCCTTTTTCACCACATTTGTAACAAGTACCTTTAAACCAAGATTTATCTTCCCTTCTACCATTATTGTTATTCCTAGAGTAACCAGTATAGCTACCTCTAGAGTAATTACCTCTTTTAGTAGGCTCATCTTTCCATCCTTTATCTTGCATTCAATTTTTAGATCTGCTACTTTCTCCATTAGATCTACCTCTACTTCTCTGAAATCTGCCACCTCTTCCTCTTTGTCTTTGATCATGTCTTTTTGTCAATCTTTCTTCAGCCTTCAAAGAAAATTGGTATGCTTCTTCCACACTATCAATCTTCACATAACTAATCTCATCTTGAATAGATGTCCTTAGGCCATTTAGATATCTAGCCACCTTCTCAACTTCATCATCCACATGTCCAGATCTGATATCCAATTTGTAAAGTTCCTCAGTATATTCTTTCACACTCATGTCCTTTTGTCTTAAATTTTTCATCTTTCTCATCAGACTAACTTGGTAGTCAGCTGGAAGAAATTTCTTCTTCATCTTTCCAAGCATCTTCATCCATGTTTTGATCTTTTCTTTTCCTCTCTTCTGTCTCTCAGTTTTCAAATGATCCCACCAAAGAGATGCATGCCCTTTCAACTTTGTGACTGCTATCTTAACCTTCTTATTATCAAGAGTACCTTCATACTCAAAGTATTTATCCATCTCAGAGATCCAATCCAAACATGTATCGGTCTCAAGTCTTCCATCATAGCAAGCAACTTCAACTGTAGGTCTAGAGTTAGCCTTAGAAAAAACTCTCAAAATTCTTTTCTCATCTTGTTCAACTTTAGGTTCAGCATTAGGTGCTGCTTCTTCTTCTTCATCACTAACATCTTCAAGATGTGCTCCTCTTCTCTGGGCTGTCTCTACAGCTTCAAGCCTAGTTGCAATTTGCCTCAACATATCCATGATAGCATTATCATTTCCTCTACCATGAACCATCTTGACAATCAAGTTCCAGCAAGATCATAACCTTCTACAAGTTATAGGTCAGATCTCAGATCTACCACCCTACAACCAAATCCAATAAGGTTCTCCATGATCCAATCCATAAGAAAGAAAGAACTCTGATACCACTTGACGTAGGGGCAGGGTAGATACAAGCAGAATCAAGCAGAATTGAGTCCACTTGAATCCACAAATAGCCCTTGCTCAAAGTTACACAATGGAAGCAATATAATATCACATTAAATCAATGGAAACAAAATGGATATGAGATAATCAACTGGCAGCAACAATAGATAATTATATTATTTCTTTCAACATGCCCGGTTGTGAGGTCTTCCAGGTTTCGGCCTTATACAATGAGAATTATGAATTTAGAATTATAGCTTACATCCTATCTTTTTCTCCAATGATTTATCTTGATAAATCTTCCTATATCTTTCCCATGATGCTCTACTACATCAATCTAGACCCCTTATATAGCCAACTAAGCCACGGGTCGGCCAGTCAGGCATTTAATTACAATATAGGTCCAGTCTCAAGATTTAAACCAAAACTAATGTTAGAATGAATATAAATTGATGTGCCTTTGGATTTAGGTCCTAACTTGACCCAAGAACATTCCTTTAAGTGCACAAGGTCCCATATGAGCACACAGAACATCGCAAGAAGAAACACCACACGTTTCACCCAAAAACTGGTAGGAAATAGGTCCTGAGGCAAAATAGGCATAACTTTTTACTCATAATGAATTGGAGTTTGCGCTCTTGGGAAATAATATTAATTTAGGTCCACTTTAATTCATTAAGTTTGAAAAATAAAATTCTTTATAGATCAAGGTCTCCAACATGAACAATCAGCACCAAAACTGCAGTAACAGCTCAGACGTGAAAGCTGGCAGAAAATAGGTCTTGTGCCAAAAAGGCCATAACTTTTGACTCATAATGAATTGGAAGCTACGCTCTTGGGGAATGATAGTAATTTAGGTCCCCTTGAATATTTTAAGTGAGAAAAATAATATTCCTTATGGATCAAGAGAACCAACATGAACAATCAGCACCAAAACTACAGGAAAACACTGTTCCGACGGCAAGGAAAATAGTTGTAACTTTGAAATAGTCCATCCAAACTTGATGTGCTCATAGGAGAAGGTTCCAAAATAGGTCCTCAACATGATGTAAGCTTCACACACCATGAAAATATCAAATGAAAATATTATAAAGAAAACTACAGCAAACAGGTACAGAAATCAGAAAATGTTTTTGGTTGATGCAAGATTGCCTAAGACCCAAGATGCTCCTGAATCAACCAAGGTTGACCAGAGTTGACTTGGGTTGAATTTTGATGAAAAATATGAAGAAGTTGAGAAAATGATGATGAGACATGATTATGTCAAGAATACAACATCAGAAGGTTGATTGCACAAGCATCTAATCATGTCAGTCCTAGAAATTTTTAAATGCAATTTTGAGCTATGTAGAGGTGTTAGATTTCAATTTGGATCCTAAAAATGGATTCAGAGTGGTCGATTTAGCCAAGGGTCAAGTTTTCATGCAAAACTAAGCACTTTTGTAGTCATGATGAATTCAGGACATGAAATGAGAACCACCTCATACAAATCCATGAGAATGCAATAAAATGACTATCAAACACGGTTGCAATGCAAGTCTAGAATGAAAATGCAAGCCTAAGCTAGATGCAATCCCTAGGACTTGGTTGCTAGACCCATTAGATATTTATCATCATAGAGCTTTTGGTATAGGATAGTCATGAGATGTCATACAACACTCACTGATATGGTAATCATGACAATATGAATATGACATTAGTCTTATAGATTTATCAGAATGAGGTGTAAGAATTAAGGCACAAGAAGATAGAATGACCTGAACACTTATTCCTTTTGATTTAGCAAGTTAACATAAGCATCAAAGCATAGTTTCTAGGATGACCTGAATGTTTCTTATGTACAAACACACCAAGCATGTGAGAGTTCCTTCTTTTTCTAAGAGATTGATAAGTATACTAAGAATGCTCGTAATGACCCTTACATTCACTTTGCAGAACGAGCGTAGAGATTTCCCATGTAGTAGAAAGAAGTCACTCAAACAGATAAGGAGAAGAACCAACCTCACCAAAGTTTCCATATAAAAGGAGTCAAGGTACACATGGCCATCTAACATGAGATAGAGGCTCTCGCAGTGGACACCCATTTTGTATGAATCCATTGGATCATTGGAACTAAACCAGCAAACATAAAGAAAAGAAAAGATCATGCCCCTAGTCTTCACATCTCTGGGTCAAGATGACATCTTTGAGTTTCTAGAGGGGGAATAACAAAGTGAAAAGACAAGCACACCAAAGAAATCCTCAGCACACTTCAAAGAGTTTCAAAGTTAGTTTTAGTTTTAGTTTAAGTGAATTGATGTCAAATCAGAAGTATACGTCATAGGTGAGAGAAATTGTAACTGAATGGTGACAGTAGATAGATGTAGTGAGAACCATTGGTGACTGACATAAGAGATATCCTCAAGGAGAGGGATCTTAGTGATAGTGAGGCATAAATAGGAAGATGTAGTGAGAACCACTGGTGATTGATGTGAGGAAGATTCTCAAGGAGAGGGATCTTTGTGAAAACTAAGCATCAGTAGGCAGACGTAGTGGGAACCACTAGTGATTGATGCAAGAGAGATCCTCAATAAGAGAGATCTAAGTAATAGTGAGGCATTAGTAGGTAGACATAGTGAGAACCACGGGTGACTCATGCGAGAGAGATCCTCAAGAAGAGAGATCTAAGTGATAGAGAGGCATCAGTAAGAAGACACAATGAGAACTACTGGTGACTGATGTGAGGAATATCCTCTGAAAAGAATAGGACAGTGCCCCCTAGATCAGGAAGGCTACTCCTAGAGTATGACTAGTTTCAATCCATGTAGAGTCAAGAACAATCTTGAAGGTAACTAAGAGCGAGTGCATGAGCTAGCAAACTAAAGTAGGAAAAGTAGGAAAGCAATTGTATAGAGCCAAGCAGTGCTATGATAGGTATAGCATTGCAGAACAAGAGGCCCCTATTTACCAGGTTTTTACTGTCTTGGCATAACTTTATTTTTGCTACCATGATGCTTTTTTGTCAGGTTTTCATCAATGGCACTTTTTTTTTTAAAATTTTTTTTAATTTTTTCTTTTTTTGATTTTTTTGTATTATCAAGGCACCTGTTTACCAGGTTTTCACCAGGATAATAGTTTTTTTCAAGATATTTTGCAATTTTTAGGATTTTTTCATAATTGAGTATGTACATGGAGCATTCTTAAGATGTCTTAGCTGTAGAATCATTTCAAATGTAGAGCATTAATTGACTCTTTGAGCTATTCTCCTTTAGTAGTAGAGAGTTGATAGGTGCCAGACCCAAATGTTGCAGTAACAATATATGGACCAAGCTAATTTGGTTCAAACTTTCCTATCTAGATCTATTGTTGTTGATTCTTAGGGTTCTCTCTCAGGATGAGATCACCCACTTTGAAGTCTCTTAGTTTAACTTTCTTGTTGTAGCTCTTGGACATCCTCTTATGATATGCTCAGAGATGATCAAACAGCACTTGCTGACATTTATCCATTAGTTCTAGCTCTTGTAGCTGAGATATTTTTTTGTCATCATCAATGGTAAGGCCCTTCAGAGAGACTCACAAAGTAGGAATCTTGACCTCAATTGGTATCACAACATCTACCACATAAACCAAATCAAAGGGTGTGGCCCCTTTTAGTGTTCATATGCTTGTGCGGTAAGCCTATAGAGCTAGATTAATCTGGAGATGCTAGTCTTGTCCTAATTTGTGAACTGTGCAGTGTAGGATTTTAAGGATCACCTTGTTTGATGCTTCCACCTATCCATTACCCTAGGGATAATAGATGGAAGACCAGTGTTGAGTGATTTTGAACTTAGAGCATAGCTCTTGCATATCCTTGTTCTTGAACTGCCCCACATTGTTAGTGATTATTGAGGAGGGTACACCATACCTATAGATAATGTAATTTAGGATAAACATGGCTACAAATTTTCCATTGGCTATGGTCAGAGGTACTGCCTTGACCCACTTAGTGAAATAATCTATAGCAATGATGATGAACTTGTGTCCATTAGATGTAGAAGGATGAATCTGACCCACCAAATCAAAGGCTTGTTATTGAAATGGCCAGAAAGTAATGGATGGAATTAACTCCTTGGTGGGAGCATGAATCAAATTCCCATGAAGTTGACACTATTTACAAGCCTTAGCATATTGTGTAGCTTCCTCCTCCATATCTGACCAATAGTAACCATCTCTAATAAGCTTGCAGGCTAGTGTCAGGCCACTTGAGTGAGAGCCACAAATGCCTTCATGCACCTTAGCTAACACACACTTAGACTCGTTGGGTTCTAAACACCTAAGGAGGGTACTATCTAGACCTTTCCTATACCATTTGTTAGCTATGATGATGTACTATGAAGCACTGTAGATTAGGTGATGTTTCTCATTCTGAGTGTAAGTGTTTGGAACAATCTGGTCATAGAGGTAGGAGTAGATATGATGGTAGTAGAATGAATCATGTCCAATGACTTAACAGATCATCCTAGATTCAGGGGTGTCATAGGTTGGGTAGAGTAACATCTCCACCAGGAATTCATGTCAAAATTCATTCTCTAGCATTTGTAGCATAGAGGCAAGAGTAGTCATGGCATCAGCCACTTTGTTGTCTACCCTTGGAATCTACTAGAAGGTGACATGTGCAAAGTACTTTCTTAGGTCATCAACCATCCATTTGTAAGGCACTAATTTGTCATCCTTCATTTGATAAATGTCATTGACTTGATTGGTGACCAGCAATGAATCTTTGAAGACTTTGAGTTCATCGATTCACCATTTGATGGATATCTTCATTTCATTGATTAGGGCTTCATACTAAGTGATGTTGTTTGTACAAGGAAATAACATCTTGTATGCCTTGGGTAAAGAGTACCTTTGTGGTGTGATGAACAGTATCCCGACACCTCACCCTTGCTGGGTAAATGATCCGTCAAAGAACATAGTCCATGTTTGATGTGTGAGAAGCATTATGGACTCATCTGGAAATTCAATGTTTAATGGTTGATTATCTTTGAGAGGAGCCTCTTCCAATTGATATGTGATTGCCTATCCTTTGATGGCATTCCTCTCTACATACTCAATATCAAACTCACTAAGTATCATGACCCATTTAGCTAGTCTACCTGTGAGGGAAGCTTTGTTGAGTAAGTACTTTAAAGGGTCAATCTTAGCAATGAGACATGTAGTGTGAGCAAGCATGTAGTGTTGTATTTTTGTGAAGTGAACACCATCACCAAGCAAGCCTTCTCAATGACGGAGTATTTTGTTTCATAGGAGACCAGAGTCCTACTGATGTAGTAAATAGCTCTTTCTTTGTTATTCTGATCTTCTTGAGCTAGTAAGACACTCAATGACATGTATGTAGCAAAAATGTAGAGAATGAGAAGCTTCCCATGAATAGGAGGCATCAATATTGGCAAATTTTCAAGATACTACTTGATATGTGTAAGCCCTTTCTCGCAGTCTTTGTTCCATTTAGAAGCCACACCTTTCTGTAAAGTTTTGATGAAGGGTTGTGACTTGTTGGCCAGTTGTGCAATGAAGCACCATATAGGCTATAATCTACCTTATAGCCCTCTCATCTTACTGATGTTACATGGTGGAGATATTTCCATAATAGCTTGAACCTTTTCTGGATCTACTTCTATGCCTTTTGCAAAAATGATGTAATTTGGTAGTTTGCTAGATGTGACTTGGAATGCACACTTTTTTTGGGTTGAGCCTTAGATTAAATTATTCCATTCGATCTAGTATAGAACCTAGATCTACAAGATGTACCTTCCATTGCATTATCTTAGCTAATGTATCATCCACATAATCTTCCATCATTTTATACATCATGTCATGAAAGATAGTGGTGATAGTTCTTTGATATGTGGCTCCAGTATTTTTAAGTCTAAAGGGCATGACATTCCAACAAAAATTTCCCCAAGTGCATGTGAAGGCAGTCTTTTCTTGGTCTTCTGGTGCAATTTTTATCTAATTATAGCTAGAGAAACCATCCATCAATGAATACATTTCATAACCCATTGTCATGTCTACAATCATGTCAATGTTGGGCAATGGGAAGTCATCCTTAGGACATGCCTTGTTTAGGTCTCATAAATCTGTATATACTCAAATAGACTTGTCATGTTTAGAAATAGGAACAATATTAGAAATCCATTCCACATAGTCAATTTCTCTAATGAAACCAGCTTTGAGAATTTTTTCCAATTCAACTATGACTAAGAGTGCCACATGTGGATGTATCTTACGAAGCTTTTGTTTAATAGGCTTAATGCCTAGTGCAATAGACAAGTGATGCATGATTAGATTAGGATCCAATCTAGGCATATCAAAATATGTCCATGCAAAGTTGATTACTTACTTTGAAAGAAACTGATGAATTCCTCTTTCTCTTCTGTAGATAAGAATTGTGCCAAATGAATGATCTGAGGTGCAGCTTCTGTGCCCAAGTTCATAGGTTGAGTTGGCTCGATCAATACTAATGACATTTCTTGAAAATGACTTGGAAGTGTACCAAGTATCCCATCCTTAGGTGCCTCAGAGAGGTTTTTACCCTCGGATACATCTTTTATGTTTATTTTTTTGGTTCTGACACTGCCACAATGTGGTTTTCACCATCAAAGCACCTATTTGTTTTTCTTTTAAATTTATGATTGAGATACTTGATATTGGCTTCAGTCATGTTGACATTGTCTTTGTTGGTGGAGGATGTTACTGGTTTAATAGTGTTAGGGTAGTAAGTGAGAGCGTAATCATTCTGGAATGTAAGGACTTCATTGGCTGGAGAGGAAGGGTTCCAATTTAGCAGCTCGGGATGGTGGAGTGAAATAGAAATGACAGGTTCAAGTGCATTCATGGTATAGTCATCAAAGGCACAAACAACCAAGTCAAGACCTAAAGCAATCTCATCCAAATATGTGTTCAAGTCCCTTCAATTCCTCATGTTGGAAGTAGAGGGTATGTTAATGTTAGTGGAATTGCACTTGATCATCCTAACACTAGACCCTTCACCTACTTTGAGAAGGTTTTCAAATGTTTGCACAATGTCTACAACCTTGTCGAAAGTTGTGTCAGATAGAGAATCAAAGTCATACTCATGTGATTCTGTAATACTTGATATAGGAACTCTATCAATACTTGTTGTACCATCTAACTCATTCTCATCTCTTGTAGCATTGATGGTTTGTCGAATTTGTTCATGTTTGAACCACTCTTGAAAAGGAGATGGCATGTACAATTCTCATTGATAGTTGGGATGAGCAGTTTTCATTTTCCTCAACTGCTCATATGTTAGTGGAGTAACTGAGGCGGCATCATCAGAATCATAGTTAGTTTCTACCTTACTGACATGTGGTATAGGATCATCCAGCTCTACAAAGAGCATGGAAAGATCTGGAGGAATAGGATAAGGAAAGGTATCCTCATTAGAGTTGTCCTCCAAGTTTTCAGCTAAAATAGTGCCCTTAGGTTTTGGCTAGCATTTCGGTTCTAGTACAAATTTGTTGATCCCTAAATGAAATGGGATCTTTTTGAAGCCTAGACCAGTAGTTTCTTTTATCCTTCATCTTGTAGCTTCAAATGGTTTGAGAAATCCATTATTATTCACTCCTATAGGTTCATTCACTTTGTAGTTGTAGCACTTCATGAGTAGCATGTGCTATATCATTCAAGTTCAATGTCATGAGTTGGAGTGACTTGTTCACATGTGTTCTCTCCTCTATAAATCTAGGCTGCAATAGTCCTATTTTCATCCTCATACTCTAGTGGTGTTGTGACCTATACAAAGGCACCATCATAGACTATTTGAGGTGAGACGATAGAAGGTTTCTTGCTCTCAGAGGGTTTCCCATAGGAACGTGGAGATAGAGGTAGAGGTGTTAGTGACAATACAGGCTCCATCTGATACTCTCCCCTACCAAAATCCTTGAGTTTTAGAGTCTTTTCCATTTCTTTGAGTTTGGCATCGAAGAATTTAGTAGACTCTTTGTTGGTCAGGACAAAACTATTAGCAAATTGTGTGAGCATATTGTAGGAATAGCTCGTGTTAGCGAGTATAGTCACTTTTTCTTCGTGAAATGGGAACTTGATGCATTGATGATAGGTGGAAGGAACCACTTTCATATTGTGTATCCACAGTCTTCCCAAAAGTATATTGTATGCAAGGGGGATGTCCAGAACTTGAAAGATGACATCCCTCTTGACAGGTCCAACTCGGATTAGCAACACCACTAGACCTTTGGATTTTCATTCCTCTTTATCATATGCCTTGATGGTGATCATTTTATAGGCATCTATTTAGTCTTCACCATAGCCTAACTGGGTGAGCAGGCTAGCAGAGCATATGTTAATACTAGCGCCATTATCAATGAGAACATAGCAGATACTCTTTTGGCCAATGATGACTTCAATATGCAGAGGCTATTGTGTGAATGGCTTATTGAATGATCATCTTCCTTAGAGAAAGATAGATAATGGGGTGAGGTTAGGTGACCCACCATGGATGAAACTAATCTAGATCAAGATACTTAGGGACATTTGCCTCGGTGAGGGCTTTATCAAGAATCTGCCTATGAGCAGGCAAGATCTTCAATAGCTCAAATATAGTGATCTGAGGATTGGTACATTGTAACTCGTTTAAGATGTTTTAATTAGAAGTGTTGGGTGTGGGGACCAATTTTGAATTCTTGTTGGAAGGGCCAATAGAAGCTTTGTCTACAGGTTGTTTTAGTGTTGATGTAGAAAGCTTGAGGCCATTGAGAATGATCTTCACACAAGATCGGGTAACAGCATTCGCAAAAACCTGAGACTATTCTAGTTTGGAAGAATGAGACCCAGGGCCTCGCGGGACAAATGGAATCTTAGGCCTAGGAGCATCCTCACTCCCCTTGATAGTGATCACATCATAGTATTCGGCATTGACATGTTCGACCATATTAATAATATTGTCAGTAGCACTGTACGTATAGTTGACCTTGGTGTTGGCATTCTTGGCCTTAGAGGATTCACCCTTCTCATGAGGAGGAAAAGGGTCTTTGAATGTCTAGTGATCAGAGTTCTTATTGTGACCTCTCACAATGATATCACCACTCTTGATGAGGTCTTGGATCTTATGTCAAAGTTGATTACAACTGGAAGTTTTATGACCCTTGTTTTGATGGTAATCATAGTCTGTAGATTCATTCCACCAAGTAGGTCGTGGTTGTGGATCATAAGGAGGCAAGTTATTTAGAGGCATGAGTATTTGGTTCTACAAGAGAGTCTTGTAAACCACATCAAGAGGTTCTCCTATGGGAGTAAACTCATGCTTGGGTTGAGGGGCCCATGGTTTTCTTCTAGAATACTTCAAAGGTGGCTAAGTATCTGTCATAGTATTTTCAGTGGCTTTGGTTGCCTGCATACTGGAGGTAAGGTTGAAAATAGCCTTTGGAGGCTTTGGAGTTATGTTATCAACAACTTCATCATTCACAACATCCCAATTTTTGTTGACAAACTTAGTTTTGTCTTTTCTTGACGAGGACCCATGTTTTTTATCCTTGTCTTGGGTCAGTTCTCCTTTGTTGACCATGAATGTCTCTATTCTCATAGCTTGCTTAATCATGTCATCAAAGGTCAAAGGATAGTGTAGTTGTACTTGATAGCCAAAATCAGGAAGGAGATTGTCTAAAAAGATGTCAAGCTTTTAAGACTTAGGCATTTTGTGAGAATATTTTGTATAGAGTTGTCTCCACCTCTAGAGAAATGTCAAGAAAGGTTCCCCGTGTCATTGTTTCAGATTGAAAATATTGCGGATATTAACTAGATGTTGGATATTGTGTGAATAGTATTGGAGGAATAAATTGGCTATCTCATCAAAAGACTTGATGCCAGTAGGTAGTCAAGAGAACCACTCCATAGTAGATCCACCCAAGCTATGTGGGAAGAGATGCATGAAGTAAGCCTGGTCATGTATAAAATCCATAGATAGAGCACCAAACTCTCTCAAGTGATCTTGAGGATTAGAGGTACCCAAATATTTATCATATTTGGGAAGTTTTACTCCTTTGGGAAAAGGAGGCATGTAGAGACTTTTGTCGAATGAAAATAGACATATGATTTCTAGTGTGAACTAGTTTGTTGCTTTGTCTTTCTTCTTCATGAGTTGACCGAGTTGGTCCTGCATGTCTTGAACTAATTTTTGCAGTCTAGTAGTCTATGTTTCCTCTTCCTTGACCACAAGAGTCTCAACTTTGTATTTTGGAGGCAACTTGGCCCCTTGGTTGGCCAGTTCGAGAAAGTATTTCTCCTTCTCTTCTTTCATAAGGATTTCCATCATCTTACGAAGACCTTTGGTAGCCTGGACAGTCTCTACATCTTGTGGAGTTATCTCCTCCTCATTATTTACAAGAATGTCAAAAATTATTTGAGATTGATATCTATCTTGGTCATGTTGAGATTGATCATAAGCTCCATTGAACTCATCTTCTTGGTTTTGATCTTCCATTTTGCCAATGTGCAAGCGCGCATTGTAAACATACTTAGTACAGGGATGTGTACTATGGTAAGAGGGCGTGGCTAAGGATATCTTTGTCATGTCAAGATGATTAGCTTTAGATGATGACCTATTAGAGTTTGAATGGTCTTGAAACAATGGGTTCCAACCCCTACTAAGGTCTATAGGGAATGAATGTGGAACGTAGGGCCGAATAATAGGAGACAAAGATTGAGATGACCCCTCTCTAGATGTAGTTGATGAAGAGGAATGTGAAGATATTCTACGGCACTTAGATTGTGTGATGGGTTGGGAATGACCTCTACCTTGGTTGCAAGGTCTTACCTCATCTAGCAATGTGTAAGGGGACTACGGTGCTACTTCAAGTTTCAACAGTCATAAACAAAGATTATGAAGTGGGAAAGAACTAGGACTATGCTTAGAACTATCTCTAAATAAATTACAAAGAGTGAAAAAGGTGAAATATACCTGGCATGAGTCATCGAGAGTGAGGCTAGAACAACCGAGAGATGACTATCATGTCGCAAGGTATGATAACATAGTAGATCAAGTATATAGTACAGAGACAAGGTGAGTTTAGGCAATAGTCACGTAGTTCTCAACCTGAGACATCCAATTTCAAACTATGTACAACAAGAAAATTGATGAGCACTAGAAATATGATAGCTAAATGTGATAGGAAAATTGATGCCCCACAGTGGGGACCAGAAATGTGACAGCTAAATGTTGACCTCTAACTTAGCCATACACTTCAACATAGTCATTGTTCACCATATATACACAAGAATGAATGTGGGATCATTCATCCTGAATGTTTGGATGATTCAACCTGTTGCATCCTATCTAGATAGGGTTTTGAGTATCTCTCAGAATCGAGAGTCTAGCAACCATAGACTAGCACTAGAATGGAGGATTTAACTAGAAAGTAAGATGTAGTTATTCTAGAATGAGAATGTGATTAATCTAGAATGGTGAGAAATGACATTAAGCTAAGAACAATGTAAGAAAACTAGTTCAATATGAAATGCATGATATTAATCTAAACATCATATTAAGCTAGAAAAATGACATTACAGTAATATGAAAAATAAGATTAACTAAATCCTTTTGAATGCAAACAAGTTGAGATTATAATGCGACAGCACTTCGTTACTCAAAAGTTGCATCCCCTTGAATGAGAAACAAGAGGTCTTTTATAGAATCCTGGGTTCAATCGACAGTCAAGATTAAATGAGATGAACGGTGGAGATTGAAGGAGAGTTCAGTTCAGAATAGCAAGTTTCCTGCAAGGAGACAGTCAACTATTTTCCTTTTGAGTGAGTGGAGCAATTAACTGATTTGTTGCACTTTTGGATTTCCAGTTAACTCAAAGTTTCCTTTTCTAAACTGAAGAGAGGATTTTGTAGAGAATATTTGATTAAATAAATACAACATTACCTCATAAATAGATTTTCTTAATTATTTGAATAATTAAATTCAATTATTGAAATGAGGATATTTATTTAAAAACCAAATATTATTTAATTCATTTTTATGTATTTAAGCTAAAGAGGGTGGATTTAATTTAATTAAAGCGCTAGGAATTTATAATTAAATTAATCAATCATAGGGTTTATTTAGCCAATTATAGTTGATATTTAGGAATTAAATATGATATGTGATTAATACAGATTTAGGGTTTTCTGCATTTGACACTAAGTCAAGTAGAGTCAATTTAGAAGATAGAATTGCCTAGTACAATAGGACTTTGATGATTTAGAAACTTGATAGAATGAGACTAAATGCAACAAAATTGGTTATGATAGCAAGATGCCAATTTTGGGGTATTACAAAGTGTAGTCTATACGAAGTATAGTATTAATCGAGCTAGTTATTACCGACACATTTTGGCATTGACCGAGTAAAAGAAATAAATGGAACTTATGACTTTCAACTAATAATAATGAGTTGGCCAATTGTTTATAATTCCAAAGTAAATGATAATATTTTATATGATGATCAAACGGATGACAAAATTCAAGGATGATTGGATGGAGGAGAATGAAATGTATTATTGACACAACTGTCGAGGAAGTTAAAAGTGACAAAATCAACATTGAAGATTAAGAGGCAAAATCTATAGATATAAATAAAATAGTTTATGATGTCTATACAAAGAGACATGAGATTCATTATTGAGTCTTCTGCAAGAGAATTCGGGTGAAAATATTGATTTCATGCAACACTGATCAAACTGGTTGAAGATAGAACTGATCAAATATGCAGACAAACACCGAGTGATAGAGAAAGAAATTACTGAGCAGAACAAAGTTGGAGGAAATAAATATATTGAATTAATTATTAATAAGAGGTATTTTTGAGCTTAACATAGATTTGAAAATCTACAAATCAAATTGTATTTAAATCAGATCATTACTGTATCATTTTAACCATTGCTACAGATAAATCTCTTAACTGAGTGGGACTTAAAAGTCTTTATATTTCAATATGACATTCAATGAATGTCCATTCTTTTCTTATTGACCCCATAGTGAATGTTTGTTCAAGGGAGAACTTTTAGTGATAAACCCTCTATGAGCATGTGGCAACTATTTACCCTTCATAAACATGTTTTAAAGGGAATATGTGTCATCTTCCCAATACGAAGCTGGATGGAAATATGGAGGGGGTCACTGAACTCAACAGTTTGGGAAAGGAAGGAAACACCGTCATTGGAGATAAAGGAGGCAGTGTTGAAGGCAAGCCTTCTCCTGTAAGTTTGAATTCCCTCTCTCTCTCTCTCTCCTAAAAAATAAGTGGTTATATCAATAAGGTTGGAATAATCTCATATTATTAATATTATTTTTACTACCAAGCTAGAAAATGGTTTACGTAAATCAAGGCAAAGATTTATTGGAGATGTAACTATTAAATGGTGATGATCCCTATGAAATATTGATTTAGGTCATTCATTTGGATCATATATCTAAGGTTTATTTTATGATTCCATAACCCTAATTAGTTCAAATCCTTATGATATAATAATTATCAAGATGTCAGTTGAGAAGAGATAACACATGAGAAGTAGTCGTTAATAGGAGACATGTAAAGATCAGACAGAGTTATGATGGTAGGGTTTTGCCAGAGCATTCAAGGATTATATTCAGAAGCACACCAAAGGCTATCAAATAGTATTCAGCGAAGATATCTATCACAACAAGGTGATATTAGTTAAGTACTAAGCAGATCTAAAATTCAGCAAATTAAGTTGCTACATCCAAATCAATTTACTGTTAATTTCTAACAATTGTGGTAGACTAAATCTCTTAAAAAAGTAGAGCTAACAAGTCTTTTATAAATATCTTAACCAAGTGCACACTTAATAGTGTTTCCTAAATCATCTAGCAAGGTAGATCTTAACAGGTCTTAATTGTTACTCCTAACAGGGTAAGATCATCAGAAATGATCAACATTGTAAGCCCTAGTAGGTAAACTTTATTATTGTAGTAGTGAAGCTTTATGGGTGTCATCCACATTGTAGTTTTTACCTTCTAACAAGGTTTTTTGCAATACCAAAATACTTGTGTATTGTGTATGAAGTTTCATTAATGTTTACTTATTAGATTAGAAAGAATTTCTTAGTTCTTTAATGTTAAGAATGAATGGAAATGTTAATATGATAGTCGGTTAATGAAAGAGATTATCTTAAGGATAAAGAACAAAAAAACATTAGATTTACTAATTTACCCCTCCCCTCTTAGTAACTCACCTTTCCATAGTCCCAACAAAGATTATTAACCTAGTTAAGAGTCTTTAGACTGCTAAGTCTACCTTGTAAAAGGATTTTACAATTTTAATCTAAGAACTACACCTGGTTAAAGGATTTAAAAATAAGATCTGCTAGGATCTGCTTGGTTAAGAGACTTTACAACTCTTATTACTCTTTAATCAATAACCCTAAATATGTCTGTCAAACTTTCGTCAAACATATTCTTTTTAAACTATTTATGCCTACTAACTCATTACCTCATATTTTCTACCATTCACACTAACAATTCAGTACTCAATAGATCACAATCTCTATATGTTCTTCACTGATCAGTTACTTGGTGGCTTCTTTTCTCATCACCTTCTTAGTAATCTTCTTCACACATACAATCTCCACTTAGATTCATATAAACCATAACCACCATATATGCATTATAATCTTCATACTCTAATCCATTTATATATAATTTGAGAAGTGGTGCTATATGTTCTAAAATCATCTCTTCAAGTGGTCCTAGCATTGGTTACTCTTCCAACACATATTCCATCCTTAATTCTCATTTTCGGATCTCACCTCATAATCATGTGTAATAATCATGTTCTAATCTCCAATGTTCTATTATACGATCTCCTCGAGATTGGTAAACTATTTTATGTTTGGTGTCCAGATTCAATGTACTTAAAAATTCTTCTGGTGTCAGGCTTCTTTGATCGATAACACAATTTCCTTAACTTGGTAACTATCTTCTCTTCTCAATTCAATGCTTGAAATAACTTGGTTCTTGGTGCTTGATTCTACCTTTCTCAGTGTCTATTATTTCTTCTTCTTTACTGAAATTCCATGTCTTCATATTTCCTTTGCCGAATATCTTTCTCTACTTTACTGACTTGTCTTTCCTTCATTACTGAATGACTTTGACAAACAATATGACTTCCTCATAACTAATGACAACAAAAATAACTCTTAGGAGTATCAATCTCCCCATTTTGCATTAGTTTGGTATGTTTGTTAAAAACCTCAAAGTCATCAACAAAATTCAAAAAATTTCCTTATCCATTATTCTTCCTCAATAAACATATTACTCCCCCTGAAGTAATATCTGGTACATATCCATACTATATACATAGTTTCCCTTACTCTATACTTTCTCCTTTTGAAATACATAATATTCCCTTTTTTTGCATACTTATTCTTTCCCCCTCTTTGCAAAAATGTAAATGCAAACTTATATATATTGTTAGAGTTTTAGGTGACTCTACAACACCCTCAAGATCGAATACAATACCAAGATAACTTCCACAACAGATTGGAAAGATAAATTCTTTAAGATGCAAGAATGATATCATTGATAATGGACATGATTAAAATGTACATAATAGGCCTCCTTATATAGGAAAGGAAATAAGAGAGAATGATAAGGAGTTGATAAGCTATCATCTATGCTAGGTGTAATCACATGTCCAAAAAATTTGGATCATCCTCCATTTTGCGATGAAGTTGTTAGAATAACTGAGAGGGGGGGGTGAATCAGTTATCCAATGTCCCAATACAAAATGTATAATTCAAAACAACTTCTACAATTTGTGCTCCTCGATAAACAATAATTACTTTCACTATCTGTGCTTTTATCGATTACCAGTCAAATACTATAATAGTTACTGATCAAATCTAACATGTAACATGCAAAGTATGATAAAAAATAACTATCACAATCAACACATAACACAAGAGATTTAACGTGGAAACCCTGTAAAGGGAAAAACCACCTGGGACCAACAACCCAAAATTGTTCACTCTTCTAAAGTGAGGTTAGTTAAGACCCAACCCTGTTAAAGGTTTACAAACACACTATTAGGTGTGACCTTGTTAAAGGATTTTAGACTAGAAGTTATTGTCCAACCAGCATTCACTATGGGGTTGGCAGGATAACAATGTTCATTCTATGAATGATACATCATAAGACTTTTAGAGTCCACTTAGTTAAGAGATTTTAACTATTTACAATGGTTAAATATGTAACAGCAAATGACCTGCCTTAATACAACTTCAATTGCAGATTACAGATCAATATTCAGTCCATACAAATCCTTCTGATCAATATTTCACTTCAGATTCAATATTGTATCAACTTATTGTCCATTGGTAATTGCTCTTTGTAGCTTAGTAATTATTCTGCAGCTTAGTTCTTACTTAACTAGTATGATTAGAATGCATGAAAACCTTGTTCATGTGATATTTCTATAGTTTCTTCTTCTCTTAGCATAATTCCATAATGAAATTCTATTCTCTTATATAGATGAGTAAATCATTTTCTTCTCCTCCATCAGATTTTGCCACTTAACCATATTCATAGATTTTTCCACTTCAAACTTTCTCAGCTGATGTGTCAATAACACATTTCAATCTACTCCATTAGATCTTCCTTTAATTTTGTTAGTCGTCGATCTTCATAACAAACATTATCTATTATCACTGAAATCAAGGTACTTTATAGCTCATCAATCTTATCAGCTAAACTAATCATTTAATTCATTATGTTTCACTCGATTAACAAAGAAATGCATCAGTGAACACTACTCGGTTAAAACTATGATTGGTATACACTACACTCTGTCGGTGTATACTAGAATTGCTTCATTTACCGACAACACTGCTTTGTGTCTTTCAACTCTATACTTCATCATAGATGAATGCAACATAATAAAGTCAATATCATCAATTCATAGACTCATCAACAAGTTACTCAATGTGTTCCTTATCCTCATCTGTCATGTACATCTTTCCCCATGTAAATTTCTTTGTTCTTCATCTCTTTCACCTTTCTTCAGATGTCTCGATATAGTAACTTACAAGATAAGTGTTGTCAAGCTAGTTGACATCAATGACAACATAATATTGATTTAATCATATTACATATCCAATCAGCAAGTCCTCAGTGATCTTTAATCATAGATTCTTCAATCAGATTCCAAATCAGTTGTAGTTCAACAATCTCTCCCTTTGGCATTGATGGCAACTCAAGTAATATGAAATGTACCATACACATACCAAACATATATTCTACAACTTCTTGAACAAAATGTTGTAAGTAGAATAGACTTAATATGTTTAATCACTATGTTATTGAACAGCATTAGATAACACAACTTTACCATTCTGTAGTTGTGATCTTTTTAGTTCTCTTGTTCCTGCTTCTGTTCTCTATAACTGATCTTCAATATCATGTATGTCTCATTCATATTGTCTCTCCCTTAGATAATTCTCATCAATGCTTGTCCCTTTTCATATTATTTATCTCTCCCTTTGACAACAATGCCAAAGAAATAAATAAACAAACAATTATGTCTTCCTATGTATCTTTGTATACTGATATCCCAATCGGTTCAAGTTCTCCAAACTTAATCACAACCTTGAACATGATTCAAAGTGTGAACTATGCTATATCAACATGAATGATCTTCTGATAAAAGTAGGCTGATGCAACAACCAAATCACCTTAGTGATCGATAGATAGGGGACGGACCCCAAGTCTAGTCCTCAAGGATTCAAATGTGTCCTTCGGTAGAAGCTTTGTAAAGATATTTGCAAGTTGTTCTTTAGATGTGAAAAATTCTAACTTCACTTGCTTCTCTTGTACTTGTTCTCTTAAGTAATGATACTTAATAGATATATGCTTTGACTTAGAGTGCATCACAAGATTCTTTGAAATATTAATAGCACTAGTGTTGTCACAATATATAATCATCGAGTCAGTGATTACCTCATTCATCCCTTTCAACACTTGCTTGATATATGCAATGTTTGAACAGTTAGTAGCAGTAGCAACATACTTTTCTTTAGCTATAGACTAAGAAATACAAGCCTGCTTTTTACTTGTCCAGGTTACAATTCTTTCACCAAAGAAAAATGCTCCTCCAGTGGTGCTTTTTCTATCATCCACATTTCCAGCCCAATCAGCATCGGTGTAAACTTTCAGTTCAAAATTCCCTTCTTTAGGATACCATAATCCATAATTCTCTATTTTCTTTAGGTATCTTAAGATCCTTTTTGTAGCTATCATGTGTGATTCTCTAGGATTAGCAGAAAATCTTGCAACAATACCCACAGCATGTGCTATATCTGGTCTACTGTGAACTACGTACATTAACTTACCAATCATGGATCGGTAAAGTGTTTGATTTACCTCTGTAGCTTCATCCTCCTTTGTCAATTTGCATCTAGTAGCCATCGGTATTCCCATAGGTTTAGCATCTTCCATGCCAAATGTCTTCAGTACTTCCTTTATGTATTTAGATGGTGTGATGAATATTCCACCACTCTGCTGAATCACTTGTAGTCCAAGAAAGAACTTAATCTCTCCAAACATAGACATTTCAAATTCCTTTTGCATTTCATTAGCAAAAGTCTTGCATACAAGATATTGACCTCCAAAAATAATATCATCAATAAATATTTCAGCAATGATAATAGTATCATCAGTGTCACCTTTCATATATAGATTGTTGTTTTCACTTGTTCTAACAAATCCAATACTTAACAAGTAAGTATGTAGTCTTTCATACCATGCTCTAGGTGCTTGCTTCAAGCCATATAAAGCTTTATGTAATCTACATACCATGTCTTTATTGTCGGGATCAACAAATCCTTCAGGTTGTTCGATGTAGACCTCTTCTTCAAGTATACCATTCAAAAATGTTGACTTCACATCCATTTGATAGACTTTGAATTTCTTGTGTGCAGCATATGCAAGTAGCATTCTAACTCCTTCCAATCTAGCAACAGGTACAAATGTTTCACCATAGTCAATGCCTTCTTCCTATGCATATCCATTGCAAACCAATCTAGCTTTATTTCTTGTGACTTCACCATTTTCATTCAATTTATTCCTGAATATCCACTTAGTACCAATAACATTCTTATCTTTAGGTTAGGGTACTAAGGACTAGGTTTTTTTCTTCTCTATTTGCTCTATTTCCTCCTTCATTGCATTAATCCATTCTTCATTCTCTAATGCAACTTTCACATTTTTAGGTTCAAATTCACAAACTAGACATATACCTTGTCTTGTTTTGCTTCTAGTTTGCATTCCAACATGTCTGTCTCCAATGATTTGTGTCTCAGGATGATGTCTTCTAACAAAACTAGCAATAACTTGATTTCTCCTTTCTTTCTCATCCTACTCGAGGTCATTTCCTTGCTTGGTAGCTCCATCTTGTTCATCGGTTTGTGTTCCCTATTGTCCTGTATTGTTTCCCTGCCAACCGGTTGTCACAGCTTGCAGCGTCCGTAGATACTCTTGATGTTCAATGTAAGTGAATCTACTATAGTCTTTCAATTCCTTTGTATTTTCCTCTATGTACTTGTCATCAAACTCATCAACACACACATTAGTACTTTCAACTATCTTATTTGTAACCTTATTCAAACATTTATATACTTTACTTGTAGAGGAATATCCCAGAAACATCCCTTCATCTCCTTTAGAATCAAATTTTCCATTTCTTTCATCTTTCAAAATAAAGCATTTACTTCCAAAAATTATGAAATAACTTATAGTAGGTTTGTGTCCAAACCATAGCTCATAAGTTGATCGGTTGGTGTCCTTCTTCAGTTGTACTCGATTAAGAACATACACAGCTGTAGTAACAGCTTCCCTCCAATATGTCTAAGCAACATTCTTCTATATCATCAATGTTCTAGCACAGTCAATTATAGACCTATTCCTCCTTTCAGCAATGCCATTTTGCTGAGGTGTCCTCGATGCATAGACTTGTCTTTAAATTCCATGCTCATTACAAAAATTAGTAAATTCATCAAAGATAAATTCACCTCCTATATCAGATCTTAAGCATTTTATTTCTTTTCCTGTCTCTTTCTCTACCTTAGCTTTATACCACTTAAACATTTTAAAGGCTTTAGATTTCTCTTTCAGGAACATAATAGTCATCAGTCTAGTATAGTCATCAACAAAAAGAATAAAATATCTATCACCAAAATAGCTCTGAGTTCTCATAGGACCACATAGGTCAGTATGAACCAACTCATCTTCTTTTTTGAGTAGTCTTTACTTTTAAAACTAGACTTAGTCATCTTACCTTTCTGACATTCATGGCACATGGCATGATCAGGTTTTGTCAAGTTAGGCAATCCTCTAACTCTTTGCTTTTTACCAATCTTGATCATGTTGTCAAAGTTCACATGGCATAACCTTTTGTGCCACAACCAAGCATCTTCATCCTTTATTAATAAACAAGAAGACTGATCCATATCAAGATAAAATAGATTACCTCTAGATTGTGTACCAGTTCTGACAAGTCTTCCTTCATCATCATAGATCTTCACCATTTTTCTCTCAAAAGCCAGTCGGTGGCCTAAATTGTTCAGCTAAGCCAAACTTAACAAATTATAGTTCAATCCATCTACCCAGTATGCATTTTCACATTGTAATCTGTCATTGATCATCAGTGAACCTTTACCTCTTACCATACAAGGTGCATCATTTCCCATTCTCACAGATCCTCCATTATATTCAACAAGATGATCAAACTTCTCTACATCACTGATCATATGATGTGTACAACCACTGTCTATGATCCATGTATCATTTCTACTTACTTTAGAGATCAGTGTTGTCTCTTCATGTTTCTCTTCTTCCTTTGAGTCATCTTTCATAGCAACAAATACAACTTCTATGTCATCATCAGAATCAAATTTAGTTTCAATATCTTTGGCTATGTAACATACCTTTTTGCCTTAATCATCTCAGTTTTCTCTATTTTTGTGTCAGTAGCCTCTGTTGACTCTTCTCCCATAGCTTCCTTTAGATTAGTCTTTACATCTATCATCATCTTTCTTCTAAGGACATCTAGCAATGATGTGACTGACTTTTTTACAATTAAAACATGCCAAAGGTAGCTTACCTCTATACCTTCCTTTTCCTTTGGGAAATCTTCTGGCCATAAGAGCTTCAAGCTCATCAAGTTCATCATCAGTATTACTATCACTATCATAATTCTTACTATTCCTGCTAGACTTTCCAATCTTCAAAGAAGACATGAAAGTGGATTCAACAGAAGGAACAACATTGTTATCAAAGTTGTTTAATTCAAAGGTTGTAAGTTTACCAATCAGAGTGTCAAGAGTAAGGTTGGATGTAGCTCTTGTTTCATGAATTGCAGAGATCCTAATTGCATAAATTGGTAGCAAAGTTTTGAGAATCTTTCTTATCACTGTTTCATCATCAATCACTCCATCAGATGCTCTAATAGCATGTACCACCTCTTTTAGTCTATTTGAGTATTGTACAATGTTCTCACCTTCTTTCATTCCCATATCATCAAATCTACCTCTTAGGCTTTCAGCTCGGGCTCTTTTGACATTCAGATCTCCACTGTATATCAGATTTAACTTGTCCCACATCTTCTTAGCAGTATCACAACCCTTGATGTCTTCAAATTTGGCATCGGTATAGGCAACAGCAAGTTCCATCATAGTGACATTGTGTTCATGCCTGTCCTTTAATTGACCAAGAGTTAAGGGACCAATGGGCGGTTATATGTAGCCATTTTCCATCAGATCTAATGCAGAATTCCCAATTCCAGATATGTGCAGCTTCATCCAGCTTTGTCATACTATGAAGTTCTCTTTGTTCAACTTTAGTACTTCCCTCTTATACATCTTAAGACCTTTGTGCTTAAGTCCTTAAAACTCTGTTCTAAGCAACCTCTACTCTGATACCAATTGTTAGAATAATTGAGAGGGGGGGGGGGGGGGGGTTGAATCAGTTATTCAGTGTCCCAATACAAAATGTATAATTCAAAACTTCTACAATTTTTTCTCCTCGGTAAACAATAATTACTTTCACTATATGTGCTTTTATCGATTACCAGTCAAATACTATAATAGTTACCAATCAAATCTAACATGTAACATGCAAAGTATGATAACAAACAACTATCACAATCAACACATAACACAAGAGATTTAATGTGGAAACCCTGTAAAGGGAAAAACCACCTAGGACCGGCAACCCAAAATTGTTCACTCTTCTGAAGTGAGCTCAGGTAAGACCCAACCTTGTTAAAGGTTTACAAACACACTGTCAGGTGTGACCTTGTTAGAGGATTTTAGACTAAGTTATCATCCAACTAGCATTCACTATGGGGTTGACAGGATAACAATGTTCATTCTATGAATGATACATCATAAGACTTTCAGATTCCACTCGGTTAAGAGATTTTAACTATTTACAATGGTTAAATATGTAACAGCAAATGACCTGCCTTAATACAACTTCAATTGTAGATTACAGATCAATATTCAGTCCATACAAATCCTTCTGATCAATATTTCACTTCAGATTCAATACTGTATTAACTTACTGTCCATTAGTAATTACTCTTTGTAGCTCAGTAATTATTCTACAGCTCGGTTCTTAACCAGTATGATCAGAATGCGTGAAAACCTTGTTCACACGATATTCCTACAATTTCTTCTTCTTCCAGCATAATTCCATAATGAAATTTTATTCTCTTATATAGACAAGTAAATCATTTTCTTCTCCTCCATCAGATTTTGCTGCTTAACCATATTCATAGATTTTGTTGCTTCAAACTTTCTTGGCTGATACATGTCAATAACACATTTCAATCTACTCCATTAGATCTTCCTTTAATTTTGTTATCCATCGATCTTCATAACAAACATTATCTGTTATCACTAAAATTGATGTACTTTACAACTCATCAATCACATCGGCTAAAGTAATCATTTAATTCATTCTATTCCACTCGGTTAACAATGAAATGTGTTGGTGAACACTACTCAGTTAAAATTGTGATCGGTATATACTACACTCCATCGGTGTATACTAGAATTGCTTCATTTACTGACAACACTATTTTGTGTCTTTCAGCTCTATACTTCATCATAGATGAATGCAACATAATAAATTCAATATCATCAAGTCATAGACTCATCAACAAGTTACTCAATGTGTTCCTTATCCTCATCTATCATGTAAATCTTTCCCCATGTAGATTTCTCTGTTCTTCATCTCTTTCACCTTTCTTCAGATGTCTCGGTATAGTAACTTACAAGATAAGTGTTGTCAAGCTCATTGACATCAATGGCAACATAATACTGATTTAATCATATTACATATCCAATCAGCAACTCCTCAGTGTTCTTTAATCATAGATTCTTCAATCAAATTCCAAATCAGTTGTAGTTCAACAGAAGTATGTGTTCTAGGATGAGGATGATAATGTGATATGTGCACTAAAGGTGGATCTCACACCTAATGTGGAATTTCCCCTACACCAAGAGCTTAATTGAGGTGCAAACTCCTAGGTGTCTCAATGACAAACTATGATGCAATGCATTATTGTAAGTAATATTAACTAAATTGTAATTAGGAATATTTAGTTACACGAACACCCCCCTTAAGTGAAAATTAGGGGAATGCACTTAAACTCACAATGCAAGATGTGTCCCAGCTACTAGTTCATGTTAGGTGCCCATGTCAAATATGTAATGCAATACATGAAATGTAATATCTCATAAAGTGAAGAAAGAGGGAAAACCTCATGGGAAAAACTCTCACCCAAAAAGAGAGAAGAAAACACAAGATGCATGGATGGATTACTCAAGACCCCCCAAGAACTGCATGCATCATGTATATACAAATAATTATCCCCCATAAGAAGGATAGTTGGAGACATGATATCCCCTCCCCCATAATAAAGAATCTCCTACAAGAATGGTGAGTGCTTGAAGACAAAGTATATTCCAATGACTACAAACAACATTTCTCCCCTTGGGAAGAAGATATACAAAGTAGAAATGTAGGAATGCTTCCCATTCTAGATAGGAACTAGGAAGTGGAATCCAAATGAAGTATGATGATGATGCCATGAATCAATCCATATCCAAATGAAATGAGGAAGAAGGTCTCCAAATATGCATCTTTGAAGACTCAATAGGAATCTCCAAGCTCATGGAATCTATCACATCAGAAAATTGAACCATGAAATGTGACAAACCAAGTGAAGGAGAAGAATCAAGCATATTAATATCCAAAGAAGGTGAAGAAGTATCTCCAACTATGATGAAAGTGTCATCAAAGAGAAGAGAAACCCCCTCAAGTATGTCTCCCAAATCTGCAATATGAGACTCCACAAACAATGAACCAATGTCTAACAAATAGTAATCCCAATCAGGAAGACAAATAGATATCTCTTGTAATGACTCATTGGAATCACCAACAAGAGATTATTGTGTGATCTCAACTGGAGAAGTAGGAGCTACAAGAGGAGTCACTAGATCATCCTTACTCTTAATATATACATTATACTCAATCTCATCTAATGTATCCTCATCATACAAAATATTATATGCATCATCAAGTGCAATGAAACAATCTGCAACAGGATCATTTGGGAATGGAGGAATATGTAGATCTCCAAAATGTTCCCAAACAATTTTCCAAATTGTGTGTGGGCTTTGAATATGCTTTATTTTTTAGTAGACTAAATGGCATAAATATGAGAAGAGACTTATACCAATCACTGCTTTAATATGACCATTTTTATCTTCCCAAACTATTTTATTCCACTTTGTCTTTGGCTCAAGTATGAGTCCATAAAGATGAGGCAAGAGATTAAGCTATCTATAATGTGTGATGATTCCTTTTTCCCATGAATCATAATTACCCCTGATCAAATCTATTATAGTACGATGTCTACCATATCCCATGATTACATTAATGATACACTTATCACATTACAAATTCAGATCAACAAATTATTACACTCCATAATCAAGCTATAATAGACTTAGATCACTATGCAAAAGACCAAGCTAAGACTTATGCATTACAATTACAAAACTAAGCCAAATTATGAAAGTACAATTTCTGATCATAGTCACTAAAATCTAATTCCAGGTCTAGAAAATACAAAAAAAAAATATGCACTCTCAAAAAAATCACACATGAAAAGGAGTTCATATGAGCACAAACGAGGCCTTTGAAGTTACAAAAACTAAGATTTGTGATTTTCAAAAAACTTCATAAATAGATATTAGAAACCACCTGTACCATTGTGTAGATCATGAAATTATACCCACCAAAAAAATCTCAAAAAAAGGAGTTTAATTGAAATATCACAATTTGAAAATCGCCTCTGAAATTATTTTTCTGAATTATTGCTGCCACACTTCCAAAATTCAAATGGCTCTAGATTTGGCCTCGAGTGTCCGATTTTGATGAAAAAAAAAATTGATTTAGGGTTTTTTGGACCTTCTTAATATGATACCAACCTCTGATTTGCACCAACAAGCTCCAATATTAACCTGCAATAGAAATCCAAAAAATACAAAACCCTAAATTGTCTCCAAATAGACTATGCAATGGTGATGTCCTAACAGCTTATTCTACACTCAAAATTGAATCAAGCCAAGATTGATAGTCTTGAGAAGAGGTCTTCGTACCTTGAGAGCTTTGATACCATGTTATAGTTTTAGGTGACTCTACAACACCCCCAGGATCGAGTGCAAGACCAAGATAACTTCCACAAGAGATTGGCAAGATAATTGCATTAAGATGCAAGAATGATATTATTGATAATGGGCATGATTAAAATGTACATAATAGGCCTCCTTATATAGGAAAGGCAATAAGAGAGAATGATAAGGAGTTGATAATCTATCACTTATGATAGGTGTAATCACATGTCCAAAAAATGTGGATCATCCTCCATTATACAATGAAGTATGTGCAATAGGATGACGATGATAATGTAATATGTGCACTAAAGGTGGATCTCACACATAAAGTTTAATTTCTCCTACACCATGTGCTTAATTGAGGTGAAAACTTCTAGGTGTCTCAATGACAAAATACGATGCAATGCATTATACTAAGTAAGATTAAGTAAAGTTTAATTGGAAATATTTAATTACACAAACATATATTCCCCCTTTTTTTTAACAATGCCAAAAAAATAAATTATTACTTGTCCGGTGTGGGGATCTTATCAAAAATGGATTTGTACTTGTCATGTGCATCCTTGAGTGATGCCTCCACACTATAATTTTCTCGCTTATATATGGTGTTAGACTTACCATACTATCCATATCACTTACATCTGGTGTGCTAACTAAATCTTTGGCCTTTGAATCTATCTCTGCAAAGATTCTATGTGTGGTAACAAAATTGTTTGGAGTTATAGTAGATCCTGTTGGAAACTACAATTGAAACAATTGTTATATTTTCATTGATGTCAAACCTTAATTGGTAAGATAGTTTCTCTCTAGGAGAGTACCATATCTTTTGATTGATGAAGAGGATTTTAAAAGAGGAGATAACAAGAGGACCTAAGGAAATGTTGAGTTATGGGATACTTCAATGGGTACTTGATAAGTTGGCACATTGTCAAGGTAATGTGTTGTTTATCTTTAACACCAAGTGAAGAAGAAAGACTGGAAACATAGGCTTAACTGAGCAAAAGTGAAGAAATCTAGTTTAAGCTGAGTGATGCTAATGTCGACCGAGCACCAGTATATGCTGAGAAAATATAGTTTAAACCAAGCATCACTAATTGTCAAATGACAGATAATTAACCCAGAAAAAATAGTGTTTTCCAAGAAGGAAATTTTTAGCGATGACCAAGATATCTAGTAATGACCAAGGAGATGAACACAGTATTGACCAAGTGTCAGTAATTTACATTTTGAGAAGGAATTGAGAATCCCAACCGACATAGTTGAATTCTTGGGATATGTAACTGTGTTGAAATTATTAATGAATGTTATGGATCATTTAATGCATGATAAACTATTTTCTTATGGATTCAAAGAGAAGTTTAGAGATGTATCTAGAAGGAAAAGGAGATCAAAATGATGGAAGGATTTGATGAATCTAACATAAACCTAAGATCTACCGAAGAGATTAAGCGATAAAAGATTAATCTACTTGATCAAGGAGGTATAAGGATGACCTAATTGTGAGGTTACAGTATGTGTGGAAGAGGTTGATGTTATTGACTAATGAATCTAAGTAGAAGGCTAAAGGTGAAGTTGTGAAGAGATGAACAGAGTTGTGGTGATTTCTTGAAGAGAATTCCAAGCAGATCAGAGATGGAGATGGAAATGAAGGTCAATCAATAAATCAGCATATGAGTAAATTGGATATGTATTTTCAAAGTGAGTTGCATATTTCAGATCAGAACCTACTATTACTTTCTAACCATTAAATCAGTCTAAATCCTTTAATCAAGGTTGACCTAATAGTTATTGTTTAAACCTTTTAATCAAGGTGACTCTAATGGAATGTTTTTAAGCCCTCTAACTAGGCCACTCTTAACAGGGTGATTAAATCCTTTAATTGGGTCACACCTAATAGTGCGTATTGTAAACCTTTAACTGGGTTGGCTTCTCATAGAGATCACTTCAAAAGAGTGAAAATTACTAGCATGTTAAAAGTGGTTTTTCCAAAATTGGGTTTCCACTATAAATCTTGGTGTTATACTTGTGTGAATTTTATTTGATGTGAGTGTTGTTGAAATTTTTATATTCTACAAATTAATTACTTTGGATAGTGGATTGCTAGTTTTATGTGACTAAAGTATGTTATATAGACTGAGTGAATTGCTGATTAGATCTAAGTTTTTTGAAGAGATAGAAAGTTGAATTAGTACATCTGGACCTGAGGATAACTGATTCACCCCCCCACCCAGTTATTCTAAAATCATTCTAATATATCCATCTTGATCTGATTCTCCTCCTTTCTTAACTCAAATTGAACTCCCATCAAGTTTTTCAACCTCTCATAGTATTATGTTATTGACTCCACATTATTCCATTTTTTTCTAGTCTCCTTTGTGAAATTAGAAAATAAACAATTTTTTTTTAAATAGTAAATGAATTATTTGTAACTCAGTTTCCAATTCATTTATTAACTCTGAAAGAGTTACCTTATCTAAAGAAACTGAGTGAAAAACTTCTTCAATCACCTTTGTCTCCATCTCCTTCTTATGAACTTGTAGCATATATTCGGTAGTATATATTCCTAGCTAGTTGATCTGACTAAAAATTTCTCTCAATTGACTGTAAATATCTCATTTTTCATTCATTGTTGCCTCTGGTACAATTTCATTCAAAATACCTTTTACCTACTCCAAAACATTTATTTTCTACTTCTTTGCTATGAGCTTATCTTGAGCAGCTTTCCTCTTCAACAAATCTCCGAACTCAAAGAGTTCCTTAGGGCTCATGGTTAAGTAATCAACCTTAAGTATTGCAATAACTTCACTTATATCAACCTCTTTCTCATGTTTCCTCTTCTTTGATTTTCCCTTTGAAGTGGATGCCTTCTTTGCATCTGATTAAGTAGATGTTTCCTCAATTTTATCTTCTTTTTCTTTCTTTTGTTCTTCTTTTTTCTTCTCTTCCTTCTTATCCTCTTTTTATTCTTTCTTCTCTTCTACCTTTTCATTCTCTTTTTCCTGTTCATTTTTTTGTCTTGTGGTCTTGGTAGGGGTCATCGATTCTTTATTTTGGCCTTGTGTATATTTGGGCTTTGTTGTCTTCTCAGTTTCCTTTGTTTTAGTATCTTGTGTTGGCTCGGTAGGGACATCAACATTAGGTCCATCTCCTATCACCTCTATGTTATGAAAATTCATTACCTACATAATTATAGGATCTTGTGCCAATAATATTTCCTTGGTAGAATCATCTGCATCCATAACTTTTGTCTCTATGGTCTTTGTTTCCATGACATCTTCATCAACTTTGATTGTATCATCTAGATCTTGTTCAGTTATATCTTCAATAATGACTTCTTCTTGATTTTTTATCAACTCAACTGGTTTAGAATTATCCTCTTGTTCATTGACTCCTTCAATAGTCAGGTGATCCATAGAAAAGATCTTTCTCCAAAGATCATCGATGTCTTTTTGGACTTCTTCTAGTTTACTGACCATAATGCTCAATGCCATGCCCTTTACTAGAAATCTTTTTGAATATTATTTTAGGGTATCTTTTATTCCTCTCTTTGTTAGGTCTGGGAAAGTGATTGCAAGGGACCCTTCTCTAATTTCTTTCTCGGCAGCAAGAGAATACTTCCATCTTGCATCTATTTTATGATAAAGTTCCCCTTCAAGATTTTGGACCACTTCAATAGGTGTCATTCTAAATTTATGCAATGTAGTAATTATTGTCTCTTCAATCTTATTCTTCTCCTCATCATTCCTTGTGTCATATTTGAATTATTTCATGACTGAATGTCTACCATATCTTTCTAATGACTTGAGAAAATCATAAAGAATTTCACCTTTTTACTTGGTGCAACCTTAAACTATGATAGGTCTTCTGATTTAGTATCACTCTCTTTTTTCAACTTCAAATTTATTCTTGGCCTTCTAGTGGCCTTGTTTTCTCTAACATAGGTCTTTGTTTTTACAGGTTCTACTCCTTTCTTATTTGATCTTAGTGTAGAGTTAGACCTTGTATATGGTCTTACATGGATTAGGGTAGGGTTTTCTTTCTTTACTATCATGTTCTTCCCCTTGATCTCTGAAGACTCAGAAACTTCTTCATCTTCAGTAGCAGCAATACCTAGACTTTTAGATAGTGTGCTTATCATTTTACTAGTCTTCCTAATTAGCTTTGGTATCAATATACCTTACCTTATTTTCTCTTTAATCTCCTCATATGTTTCATACTAAGTTGAACTTATATCAACTAGTTTCTCCAACAGTCATTTTATTTGAATTGTGGTAGCATCTATATTCATCTCATAACCCTTAGGTGGTGACACAAAGGCAGGGTAGATACAAGCAGAATCAAGCAGAATTGACTCCACTTGAATCAACAAACAAGCCCTACTCAAAGTTACACAATGGAAGCAATGTATATCCACATGAAATTAGTGAAAACATAATATATGTGAGACAAGCAATTGGCAGCAACAATAAAGTAATTATATTAAATCTTTCAACATGCCCAACTATGAGGCCTTCCGAGTTTACGCTTTATACAATAATAATTATGCAATCAAAATCATTGCAAGAATATCCTCTTATGTGATACTACTACTACTATCCTTCTCATCTCTAACACTCTCTAACACCACCCTACAAAATAACCTAAGCTCCAAATATATAGCCAGCAAAGCCACAAGTCGGCCAGTCAGGCTTTTAATACATTATAGGTCCACACTAAGGAGGAGAAACCAAAACTAAAGCTAGAAACAATAAAACATGATGCGAAGATGGATTTAGGTCCACACAAGATCCAAGAACATATCCCCAATTGTAAAAGGTCCAATTTCCCTGCACGCTACCACGCAAGCTGAGATACCACACATTTCATGAGAGAAACTGGCAGAAAATTAATGCCTGAGGAGAATTGTGATAACTTTCAACTCCAGGTGAATTATGACATGTGCCCTTAGGAGAGTGTTCATAATTAGGTCCAAAATATTGCATTAACTACACAAGGAATAAAACCAATAGCAACATCAGCTCTAAAACAAACATCAGGCTGGTACAAGAAATATTTTTGGTGATGCAAGATTGCTCAAGACCCAAGATGCTCTTGCATCAAACACCTAGGGTAACAAAAGAACTAATGTCCACATCAAGGATTGCTCAAAATCTAACCTAAATCATAAAGATCCAACTCAGCTTGTGTAATCCATGAACTATCTTCAACCAGCTTATCTTTCTATTAAACTAGGTATTCCATGTAGTCTTTTCCTCTTATACTCTTACTTACTCTGCTATTCAAGATCTTCTCAATGCTACCTTTGTTCTTCTTTAGATAATTCAGATCATCTTCCATCTCATCATTTGATTCAAAGTGCTCAAAGGTATTTGCAATGTTGAATATAGGTGATATATCCATGTCCCCTGGTAATTCCACTTCATAAGCATTTCCACTGTCAAACTTCTTCAGAATCTTACAAGGTCCAAACTTCTTCATTTTCAGCTTGTTGTAGGTACCAACTGGAAATCTATTCTTCTTAAAATGAATCATAACCTCATCTCCAACTTCAAAATATTTATGTCTCCTTCTCTTATCTTCTCTCTATTTATATTTTAGATTACTTTCCTCCAAATTCCTTTTGACTTCATCATGTAAAGTTCTCATGTATACTGCAAAATCCTTAGCCTCAACACTTCTTATGGTCTTAGTAGGTAAATCTCTCAACTCTATAGTTCCCTTAGGATGAAATCTAGTAACAATCTCAAATGGTTTCCTCTTAGTACTTATATTCATAGAATTATTATATGAAAACTCTACTTGTGCCAAAACTAAATCCCAATTAGCAGGCTTATCCCCAACTAAACATCTCAACAACTTTCCCAAACTTTTGATCACAACTTTAGTCTATCCATATGTCTGAGGGTGAAATGTAGAACTAAACTTCAAGTCAGTATTCATCTTTTTCCAAAGTGTCCTCCAAAAGTAACCAGTAAACTTAGTGTATCTATCTGAAACAATAGATTTAGGTAACCCATGAAATCTTATCACTTCCTTGAAAAATAATTCAGCTACATGAAATGCATCAAATGTCTTCTTACAAGGTATGAAATGAGCCATCTTAGAAAATCTTTCAACCACTACCAAAATAGAATCATTACCTCTCTGAGTTATAAGCAATCCAAGAACAAAGTCCATACTCACATCTTCCCAAGGTCTATCAGGTGCAGGAAAAGGTGTATACAATCCCAAATTTTGACTAGTTCCTTTTAATGTTTGGAAAATTCTGCAACCTCTAACCATTCTCTACACATCTCTATAAATTTGTGGCCAAAAGTATCTTTCTAAAATCATTTTCATAGTCTTATCAATCCCAAAATGTCCAGCAAGTCCACCACTATGTTTCTCCTTTATTATGTTCTCTCTCATAGATCCTCTAGGTATACACAACTAAACTCCTTTAAACAACATGTCCTCTTCAATGAAATAATCAGTCCACTTATCACTCACTATGTGTTCCTTACAAGCTTTCCAAGGCTCTGCAAAATCAATGTTAGTCTCATACTAACACTTCGAATCATCAAAACCAAGTACCTCAACTCTCATCGCTATCAGCAAAATTCTTCTTTGGCTCAAGGCATGAGTAACCTTATTTGACTATCCACTTTTATGCTTCAATGAAAAGGAAAAATTCTGCAAGAACTCAACCCACTTCATATGTCTCTGATTTAACTTATTCTGACTTCCCAAATACTACAAAGCTTTATGGTCAGTATACAACACAAAATATTTAGATATCAAATAATGTCTCCATTTCTTCAAAGCTTGAACAATAGAATATAATTCTTGGTCATAAACTAAATAATTTCTCTTAGCATCATTCAACTTTTCACTAAATAAAGCTACAAGTCTTCCTTCTTGACTCAAAATAGCTCCAACTGCACTTCCACTTGCATCACATTCAACTTGAAAAACTTTACTAAAATCAGGAAAAGCAAGTCTAGGTAATTCTACAATTCTTAGTTTCAATATTTCAAAACTCTTTTGTGCTCCATGTGTCCATTTGAAATCCCATTTATCTCCTCTCATAGTTTTAGTCATAGTATTACAAATAGAACTAAAATTTCTGATGAACTTCCTATAAAAACTTGCCAATCCATGAAATGATCTTACCTCTCCAACATTCTCTAGTGTAGGCCAATCAAGTATAGCCCTTACCTTCTCAGGGTCCATCTTCAATCCATTAGCTGAAATTACAAAACCAAGGTATACAATGTCTTCTTTCATAAATGAACATTTCTTCAAATTAATCAACAACTTTTCTTCCTTCAATCTCTGCAATACTTGTTTGATATGTTCAAGATGTTCTTCATTACTCTTACTAAATATCAAAATGTCATCAAGATATAAAATCACAAACTTACCCAAGAATCTTTTCAGAACTTCATTCATCAGCCTCATGAAAGTACTAGGTGCATTAGTCAAACAAAAAGGCATAACCAACCATTCATATAAACCTTTATTAGTCTTAAAAGAAGTTTTCCATTCATCCCCTTCTCTAATCCTAATCTGATGATAATCACTCTTCAAATCAATCTTTGTGAAATACTTTGCTCCACTCAAACTATCCATTATTTCATCCATCCTAGGCAAAGGAAATCTGTACTTTACTGTTATCTTGTTTATAGCTCTAGAATCAGTGCACATTCTCCATTCTCCATTCTTTTTCGGTGCTAAAACAACAGGTACTGTACAAGGACTAAAACTTTCCCTAATCAAACCTCTCTCAAGAAATTATTGCACTTGTCTATTCAACTCAATCTTTTCATTAGGTATCAACCTATGTGGTGCTTTATTAGGCAAACTAGTTCCAGGTATCAAATCCATACAGTGACTTATACTTCTCATAGGTGGTAAACCATTAGGTACATTATCAGAAATGATGTCATGAAATTTAGTCAATAAAGTTTTAACCTTAGGTGCATGTTCTAACTCATCTTGTTTCTCATTTTTCCTTAGAATCAAGGCAAAACAAATATTATGTTCTTTCATTTCTCTTGCAAACTTTTTACCATCAACCAAGCATACTATGACTGTAGTATAATGACCTTAATCAAAATTCTCTACTAAAGGCAATAATACTTGTTTCTTTCCATCCATCCAAATATTATATTGATTCAATCTACCATCATGCAAAGCTTTCCTATCATATTGCCAAGGTCTACCCAAAAGAATATGACAACAATCCATAAGCATAATATCACACAAGACTTCCCAATTTTATCCCAATTTTGAATTTAACAAGGCATTGTTCACTTATAAAAGTTTATGCTCCTTCTAGATCCAAGCAATATGGTAAGGCTTAGGATGTTTCAATCTCTGGAATTGCAACTTGTTAACCAGCTCTTTGGATGCCAAATTATCAGAACTTCCACTATCAATGATTACCTTGCAACACTTATCAATGATCTTACATCTAGTTCTAAACAAACTTTTCCTCACAATAGGTTCCTCATCAACTTCTTCATCACACAAGATCCTTCTTAGCATCAAGTTCTCACCATGTTCAGGTTCATTAGACATTTCCTCAACTTCTTCAGAAGCCAAATTATTTATGCCATTACTTCCAACCTTCTTTTCAAAATTAGTACATTCAAAAGCTCTATGTCCTTCTTCACCACATTTGTAACAAGTACCTTTAAACCAAGATTTCTCTTCTCTTTTACCATTATTTTTCATTCCTAGAGTAACTAGTATAAATACCTCTAGAGTAATTACCTCTTCTACTAGCAGGTTCATCTTTCCATCCTTTATCTTGTACTATATTGTTAGATCTGCTACTTTCTCCATAAGATCTACCTCTACTTCTCTAAAATCCACCACCTCTTCCTCTTTGTCTTTGAACATGTCTTTTTGCTAATCTCACTTCTACCTTCAAAGTAAATTGATATGCTTCTTCCAAACTATCTATTTTAACATAGCTAATCTCACCTTGAATCAATGTCCTCAAACCATTCAGGTATCTAGCCACTTTCTCAACTTCATCATCCACATGTCCAGATCTGATATCCAATCTATAAAATTCCTTAGTATATTCTTTCACACTATTGTCCTTTCATCTCAAATTTTGCATCTTTCTCATCAAACTAACTTGGTAGTCAACTGGGAGAAACTTCTTCTTCATCTTTGCAAGCATCTTCATCCTTGTCTTGATCTTTTCTTTTCCTCTCTTATGTCTCTTAGTTTGTAAATGATCCCACCAAAAAGATGCATGACCTTTCAACTTTGTGATTTCTATCTTAACCTTCTTATTATCAGGAGTACCTTCATACTCAAAGTATTTATCCATCTCAGAGATCCAATCCAAAAGTGTATCGGTCTCAAGTCTTCCATCATAGCAAGAAACTTCAACTGTAGGTCTGGAGTTAGCCTTAGAAAAAACTCTCAAGAGTCTTTCCTCATCCTATTCAACTTCAGGTTTAGGATTAGGTACTACTTCTTCCTCATCACTAACATCTTCAAGATGTGTGCCTCTTCTCTGGGTTGTCTCAACAACTTCAAGCCTAGTTGCAATCTGCCTCAACATATCCATGATAGCATTATCATTTCCTCTACCATGAACCATCATGACAATTAGGTTCCAACAAGATTGTAACCTTCTACAAGTTATAGGTCAGATATCAGATCTGCCACCCTACAACCAATCCAATAAGGTTCTTGACAATCCAATCCATAAGAAAGAACTCACTCTGATACCAGTTGACATAGAGGTAGGGTAGATACAAGCAGAATCAAGTAGAATTGACTCCACTTGAATCAACAAACAAGCCCTACTCAGAGTTACAAAATGAAAGCAAAGTAAATCCACATGAAATCAATGAAAACACAATGGATGTTAGACAAGCAACTGGTAGCAAAAATAGAGTAATTATATTAAATCTTTCAACATGCCTGGTTGTGAGGCCTTTCGGGTTTAGGCCTTATACAATAATAATTATGCAATTAGAATCATTACAAGCATATCCTCTTCTGTGATACTACTACTACTATCCTTCTCATCTCTAACACTCTCTAACATAGCCCTACAAAATAACCTAAGCTCCAAATATATAGCCAGCAAAGCCACAAGTCGTCCAGTCAAGCTTTTAATACATTATAGGTCCACACTAAGGAGGAGAAACCAAAACTAAAGCTAGCAACAAAAAAATGTGATACAAAGATGGATTTAGGTGCACACAAGATCTAAGAATAGATCCCCAATCGTGTAATGTCCAATTTCCTCACACGCTGCCATGCAAGCCGAGATACCACATGTTTCATGAGTGAAACTAGTGAAAAATCAATGCCCAAGGAGAATTGCAATAACTTTCAGCTCCAAGTGAATTATGACATGCACCCTTAGGAAATTTTTCACAATTAGGTCCACAATACTATATTAACTGTGCAAGGAATAAAACCTACAGCAACATCGGTGCTAAAAAAAACATCAGACTGATACAAGGAATTTTCTTGGTGATGCAAGATTGCTCAAGACCCAAGATGCTCCTGCATCAGGTGGTAACCACTCGGTTCTAGGTTTCACAACCCTTATGATACAAATATATGTCTCAACCTCAAAACATAGTTCATCTTTGTACTCTTCCACTGACTAAGGTGGAATTCTGAATCTTTTGTGCATTCATATTGAAACTTACTAAAGTAGTAATCTATGATTACATTAAAATTATCACTCATGCCTTGATTATATTCACTAATCTGATAAATAATGGGTTTATTTGCTTTCCAAGTAACTTCACCGACTATGAGAAAGGAATTTTGGAAGTAAAAGAAAATACATACCAATAGTGGTCTTAACTTTAATGTAGTTGTCTTTTCTTTCCTAATGGTGTTCATGTTGACATCCAGTTGTTTCAACAGTATCTCACACAAATCTATCTTCATGTCATCTTTGAAAATTTTGTAGGCTATGTCTACTACTCCACAGGGTACACTATCTACCCAAGATGATTGGAATATCTTGTAGGATATGATGTTGGATGCAAAATTCAATTTAGTTTCTTCTATTGTAGATAACTTTAGTCCTCTTCCATCCCATTTAGATTTGGTAAGCTCACATAACTTGTTCTTATCAATTTGTTTATAAACCCTCGATCTATCATCGATCAAAAATCTTGTTACTATGTGCAAGACATCTTTTGTAATTTTCACTGGTCAATCAAGCCACATAAACTGATCATGCACTCTACTTAACATAATTATCATCCACTCATGCTTAAAAACCATTAGTGCATGCATAAAATAGACCAAACCCTTGGTCTACAAATGTGTATGGTCACTATTCAAATTTTTAGGAATGAATGTTGAATATATCCTATGGGGGAGTATTTGCAGCCATTCTATAGTAGTTGTTGTTGCATTCATGACTGTGACTGTCATTGATGTCAACACACTGATCTACTAAAGATTAGCAGAGAAGAAGACAATGTTTGTATTAGCGCATGTGGGATATTGAAGATAAAGCTATGCAGATTTGAGGACTTAATCTATGATGTTTTCTAAGATTGTGGTTAAGAGCGCATACAAAAATTCAACTATTCATGATACTTATGTGTAATTCAGTGGAAGCAGTATTCAGGTAGTGTTCCTGAGAAACAGTTTGTGGAAATCAGATGATATCTCCTAATTGGGATAGAATTTGAGCATGTGAGGTTGTAAAAATGATGAAGACATTATTAATGTGATGTGGATGTGACAAAAAGATCAGAGGTGATTGGAAGATGACAGTTTTATGTAATTGTGAAATATTGTGTAACATGTAGAAGATTCTATTTTGTAATTTATATGCCGACTCATTTGTAATTATTTGAGTGTGGTATAAAGGAAGGATTATTTTCCTTATTGTAATGTAGAAATTTTAATATGTATATGAGAGAATAACATGAAAGTGAATTGCGTAATTAAGCAATATTTTTTGTAAGAGGATATGCAAAGTACAGAGATCTGGTATTGAGATTTGTTGAAGAATTTGGTGCGGTTTGCCACAGTCAGAGAAGTAATGAGTTGTTGAGATCAGTAATCTTTTTGTATTATTCTTTTAAGTAATACAAAGATCAATTGGACAGTGTGTTCAATGATCTTGTCCTTGAAGTTGTTTGGACTGTGGATCCTTCTGTCTTCCATAACTCCTAACAAGGTTAGAATATTTTAACAGGGATTCAAAGTCTCCTAACAGAGATTCATATGTACTAAATGTATTTCATAAGACTCCTAACAAAGTCCATCCTCTCACAAGGAACTTTCATATTAGTACATCTTTTGTGGGCATCATTCCCACCAGGGTTTACTCTTTGATCAAGAGGTTCCCTAGTCAACATATCTTGTGTTATTGTGTCATTGTGTATGTATATCTTTCTATGGTTGTTGATGTAATACCCTAAAAATGGGCTATAAGTTCATTAATCTCCTACATCGACAATTCGAACGAAATCGACATCAAAGTCCTAATCTAAGGCACATCTAAACATCATCGAATCATAATTGATTATCTTAAATTTTGCATCGGGGAATATTCCTAGTAATATTCCTAATTATCTTAATTATCTTTAATTTAATGATTATTTGGCGATAAATCACATTTATCCTAAGTTTGATTAATTAAATATTTTGCATATTTAATTAATTAGATTTAATATTTGCCACTTAATTGTTTAATTAAATTTAATTCTATCTATTATTAATTGTATTATTTAATTTTGACAATAAATCAAAATTCCTATCTTTAATTGATTAAATTCTTATTTAATTAATTAAAGCATGTTGTCATTATTTAATAATATAATTTTTAATAAAAGTTTGGTAAAATAGTTAATTAACCCATAAATTAATTATTTTATTTCAAAAAGCAGTTAAGTTAAGAATAAATCACTTTATTTATTTATTAAATCATAATTATCCATGTGCACATTCAAGGACCAGTTAAACTCAAAATTGGAAAATCAATGCAAGTTGTTAGCTTTTTGAAACTCAACATCTTTTCGAGTTTTAAAGTTGATCTAAACTTCTAATTCAAGTTGAACTGTGCTTTTGCATGATTTTTGTGACTTAATTATCTTTATTTAAAAATAACTCAAAAATCAAGTTGAGTTATTTGAGTGATTTATGGCTTTTTCTCATGCACCTCCAAAGCCCTGGATTTCTATAAATTAAAGGCTTCAGCTCTTCACAAATCATCTCATATTTTGCACAATCACGCTGGAGAATTGGAATTGAAGAATCAAAGCTTTTGTGAATCGACATCTTTGTGAGATCAATCTTATTTTTGCATTCATATTTCATATCATTGTTAGATTAGCATAGCATATTAGTTTTCAATAGCATAGATTCATATAAAGTTTTTATCATTCTTATTGCATAGAAAATATCAAAAAAATAGCTTAATTACATTTATTTCATATCCATCTTTTGCATTCAAATCCTTCATTTAGGTGTCGTCTAGGTCACTGATCTCGATTACAGTCTGAGAACATTAATCTCGCACCTATTAGAAGGCAGTAAATCGCTTGGTTAGATAGCTTTCAATTTTGCACAATTTTGATTATAGCTAACCTCTAATGTTTTACTAAAGTGTTGTGTCTACAGATCAGGTACAATTTTTACACACACATTTTTGGCGCCCACCGTGGGGCATCCCACCTTTGCATGCTGGTTTTGATTTTTTTTTAGAGCTAAAACCCCAAAGTTTCAAAGATTTAATTTTATCTCTCAAACGACTTGGATTTTTTGTCTAAAATTTTTTTTTCAAGTTGCTAACATATTAGAGAAGCTACAGTAAAACATTTAGAATTTTCTGAGATGTGTTGAATTTTTAATAATTTTTTCTTTAAATTCTAAAAAAATTAATATCTGACGCAAATCAGCATATTTTTCAAAAAAATTTATATTTTCGGAAAGCTCTTTAAATTTTATAGGGGGTCTATTCTTTGTGTTTTAAATTTGGACATGATATCATAGCTCAAATAGTCAATTTACAAAAATTGGTCTGTTTTGATAAAATGGGTCTCTAGGGCACAAATGAAGAAATTTTTCTAAAAATTTTGCATTTTTGGAAAGCTCTCTATTTTTTAGTAGGGGTCTCTATTCTAAATTTCTATTTTTGTGGCCAAAATCATATCAAAAAAATTAGATCTTGTTGACTAGGTCAAATGCAGCAAAAAAAAAAATAAAGTTTTGTGATGGGTATGCACTTATTTTTTTAGATGGTCCAATGAATGATATGAGTTGTCATTTGGGTTAATTGCTGGTTATTATTACTGATAATAATTAATTTTTAGAGCTAACCCTATGGTTTTCATAAGTTGAATATATTTTGCATATCTTGTTTGCTTGTTTGCTTGTTGGAGAGTTTGTCACTTGCTTGCATGGAAAAGCTCAACAAAAATTGCTAAAAATCAAGTAAAATCTACTAAGCGTGTTGCAAAGATCCCAGGTATTCTCCTTCATCTAATAATATTTTGATTTGGGACTTAAAATAAATCTCTTATGTGTCAAGCTTGTGTGCATCTTTTCATGCTTTTGATCTATTTCTACACACTTGCATAATTGATACTAGGTTGTGAACCCTTAAGGATTCATTAAGTAGTCTTAGAATACTTGTGATTGATCTTGATTGCTATCTTGGGTTATTGGACTCGCTAATCCACCGGCCCCTCATTTCTGCCCTGTGGTTGCAATCTCAGCGCCATAAAGGGGAGGGGTCAACAGGACAAAAGCGTTAAGTGTTCCACCTTGTGGACTCATCTCATATTTTCTTTAAGCGTTAAGTGTTCCTCTTTCTACTTTTTGAATGCTTTTGGTAGATTTACTTTCGGAACATATATCTGTGCTCACATAGTAATTAGGCCCTATGAACACTATTCGTGATTCTTGAGAGATTGGATTCCTAGCGAAATCTTTCTTGACGACAGAATCCTTGTAGGTAGGGAGGATACTTAGTGCGTTTCACATTCAACTTGGTTAGTGCATCTTCTCTTATTGATCGACACATTCTCTCCCCGGAGAGGTTGATAGATCACGTGGAGTTGATATCACAGACCTTAGTGGAACAAAACTTTGTCTTAGCGTGTCGGATTAATCTGCTTGCTTTGTTTGGGTTAAAAGTGAAGAGGTGTCAAAACCTTGAATCTGGAGCCAAGTCCCCTTGTGGTATACTATTGTGAGTCATCTTTAGAGAGGGTTAACCGTAGCAGACAATCCTTTCACAGGGCAAACTGCGTTGACGGAACCTCAAGCGGTAATAGCCATTTTTGCCATGGTAGTGACAACCGCTATATAAATGTCCTTGTGGAAGAAATCTCCACGGGTATGGTTCATTGTTGGGTTGTCAGATCTCCCTAGCAGCTCTTGAAGATTAAGTTCTCGAACTGTGTCAAAACCCTGGTGCGCCGGGATTGGAGTTCACCCCTTTGAATCATAAAAGTTGCAAAGTCAAACCATTACTAAAAAAAACCTAGAGAGGCCAATTTTTCACTTTCAGGTATATGTGTGTTATTGCAAAACTTTTTCAGAACATACACAATTAGTACTCTCCGGGATTAGCACAATTTGGTCACTTGATTGTTCATGCGCAAGGTTGCTTTTGCCCTTGGTCATTATTTTCAGACATGCTTGGAATCACTTGCTTGCTGTTCTGCGTGCTTATTTATCTACTTGGCTATTAAAAATGATCAAATCTGGTATAACCTTCAAAATCTGGACAGTACAATTTGCAAACAATCCAAAATTGAAGACCTTAAATTTTGCAAAAACTGACGTAAAATCTTTCTGGAGTCAAAAGTCATTTCAGCAAGTCAAAAGTCATATGAGTTTTGTCAAGTGTCGTTTCAGTATTACCCAATTGTCGTATGAGTTTAGCAACTATCGTTTCATAGACTACCCAGTGTCGTACGAGTCTGCAGAGTGTTGTTTGGAAAAATTTGAGAGAGTTGTCAGAAATTGTCAAATTGCAAGATATCCAATGTTTCCAGCCTAGTTCTGGAATCTGTCAAAAATATCATTATGTCAAGAACAGATCAGTAGCTATTGAGAATTAGTACACATGTCTCAAAGAATCAATACACATGAGGAAGAAATGTTGATCGCCGCTATGATGAAGCAGCTGCAAGCTATGCAAGTCCAGCTTGACAAACTTGAGAAAGAAAAGGAACCTCTATACTCTTTTCCATTTGATAAAGACTTGTACATGTCACCATGCCCCTGGAAAAAATTTGAGCAATATGATACCTCTTCCACGGAGAGTGACACATCTAGCTTTGAAGACTCTGATGACTATGATGACAGACAATGTAATGATACCTATGACACCTCTGTTCCTAAGAGTCCTCCTCATCGTTCATTCCTGCTTACTACAAATGGGCCATCACATTGGATAGATCATGAGGGTGATCCATATGATTCTGATTATGAAAGAGACTTTGATGATTTCTATGCACAATACCTAGATGATCCATCTATTTCACTTGAGGAAGAGAAAGTTTACCACGCTGATTATAAACATGCATACTATAAGGATCTCTCCTCTAAGAACTCTCAGGCTAAAAATAAAGATTACACTCTCAAGCAAGATCATGTTAATGTTGGACCTTTGTCTTGTGATGGTTCCCTCCCATCCCCTACTTCCTCCAATACCCATACATTTCTTAAAGCTTCTGAGTCTTTCAAATCTTTCACAGAACCTTCATCTGACACAAGCCTTGATACTTTTCATGTGGTTCCCTATAGTTATCTTCCAGGGCTACCTCTTAAAGAAACTCAAGCTAACCTTCACTTGGCTGCAAAGACTTTCAATAATGATAAACCTAAAGAGCCTAAGCCTTCATATGCTATAATCCCTACTTCAGCTAGTCCTCCACCATCTCTTCCAAAGTCATCCATACAATCCCAACATGCTTCATTGTCCTTAGAAGTGGCTCCATGTCAAGAGGACTCTAAAAATAATGAAGAAAAGAACATAAAGAAATATCAAGATCAAGAACCCTCCATGTCATCCAAGCCTTTTCATGATGTCTCTTATCTGTTTCATGGTTCTCCTAAGCAAGATCAAGCTACTACTTACACTGTTGAGCTTATTGATGATAGTACTATTACTTCCAATGTTAAGCCTATTGAAAAACAAGAGAAAAATTATGCGCTTATGCTATCCGAAGATCCTTGTCAAGATCAAAGTCTTTCATCTTCTTGTTCTACCACTCCATGTTCACTTCCACTTTCTACTCTTCCTAAGTCTTCGCAAGCTTTGAGCAATCCTATCAAAGAAGGTGCTCATATTCAAGATGTCCATGATTCTATTGAAGATCCTAATGCTCACTCTAAAGATGTTGATATCCTTGGTTGTCATAAAGATGCTGATGAACTTATTGATTATCCTTTTGCATCTTCCACTTCCATCCTTGGACCTCTTCCACCACTACAAAGATCTTCACGCCTTCCTTCCATCTTGGGTCCTTATGTCCCTTCACTTTCCCCTCCTAACTCCCCTAATTTGCCATCCATCTTGGGTCCTTACATACCTCCATCTCCCATCTTTCCTCAAGATCAACATAGATGCATACCCTTGAATCCTTTTCATCCACCCACCCATCTAGACCAGTCGTATCCTCCCTCTTCCACAAATTCCAAGTCTTTTGGAAGTAGCTTGAATGTTCAATACAAGAAAAAAAAGCAATACAAGAATCCATCAAAAAAAGATCACCATGTCTCCTCTAATAGACATGGAAACATAAAGTCAAAAGAGATATCTAAGAAAAAAATTACAAGACAAGTATGGGTTCCAAAATCCATCATTGAAGATATTATCTCTAAATCATCAAAAGGAAATAAAAAGCCTACGACTATATGGATTCCAAAGTCTCTCTTGAAAGAGTCTGGTGTTGAGCAACAAGTGAAGTTGACATTCAAGCTTCCAAAGGCTTCCACTACATCTCCTTCCAAAAATATTTTTCCATTTCATGTGCCTAAACCTCAACCTCTGCTATCCATTCGCCATATTCCTTCACGTATTCTTTCATTCATGTTTCCTCCACCCTCTCACCACCCTTCAGGGTGTGTATTTACATTGATCTTGCCTTCCTTTCCATCTACCCTTTCACAATCCTTCCATGCATTATCCTTCTACCTCCTATCCTTTTTCCTCACTTGCCTATTCCTCCTATCTTCCAACCTCACTCGCTTTACATAAAACCTTATCCTCCATTTTTCTCTTTCATCTCCCTTTTCCTATCAGCATCTTTGAGTGTGTCATTCTAAATCCTTGGCATATCATGGTTTATCCTTTCAAGGAGCATTATCTAAAAAGCTTGCCTTCTTCTAAAATAAAAAATTAAAAAAAATTGAAAATGTGCCTTGATGAAAACCTGGAAACAGGCACCTTGGTAGCAAAAGTAAAGAAAAATTTTTATCCTAAGGTGAAAACCACTCCCTTGTGGCGCCTTGGATAAGTACCATGATGAAAACCTGGCAATTAGGCATCATGTGTAGTTCTTCTACATATTTCATCCATTTCATCTTCTCTCTTTGATCTTGACAATGTTGATCTATATACGAACATTTGGCTATTTTGTGAGTTGTCTGATGATGATCTTGCTTTCAGTCCCTTCCTGTTTAGCCTTCATATTTATTTTCCTTCATTCATTTTCACCTGTCGCTATCCTTTTCCCCTTTGGTCTTGATCTAATAAAAAAAGAAAGAAAGAGTAAAACATAGTGCTATGAAGCCTCTTGACATGTCTACTCCTTTGGATTGCATCCTTTCCTGCTCTTGCATTATGATTTTGTGCTTATCCTATGCTAGCCTTTCATTGCTTGTCCAAATGCACTTTACTTGACAATTTTTCCCTAGCTTGAGTATTCTTGAGGAGTTTTCCCTTGAGGATTTCTTCCCTTCATTCTCCTTCATTTTCTTGTCTTCCATCTCTTCCACTAGCTTGCTAATGCCTCTTGTTCTCCACCTTGCTAGACATTGAGACTGCACGATATGATCTTGCTTGGGAGTTTGCAATATAAAAATATGCTATCAAGTATACCCAGTATTAGAACCAGTATCAGAACAATTATCAGAACAAGCATCAGAACCAGTATCAGAACAATTATCAGAATCAGTATCAGAATCAGTATCGAAACCAGTATCAGAACAATTATCAGAACAATTATCAGAATCAGTATCAGAACAAGCATCAGAACCAGTATCAGAACAATTATCAGAATCAGTATCAGAATCAGTATCAGAACCAGTATCAGAATGGGCCTACAAAACAAGTATCAGAACACCTATTGGGGCTACACCTTTCACTTTAGTTTATGGGTCTGAAGCAGTACTACCTATTAAGGTTGAAATCCCATCACTTAGAATCAGAATGCATGGACTTGTCACTGATGAAGACTACAGAGTGTCTAGGTTACAAGAACTTGAATTACTAGATGAACGCAAGCAAGCAGCGTATGATCATCTTAGAGTGTATCAGAAAAGAATGTCTAGAAGCTACAACAAGAAAGTCAGACATAGAGAATTTCAGGTTGGTGATCTAGTGTTGAGAGAAAATCCTAAAAATCAATCCCATCGCGAACGCAAGGGGAAGTTCGAACCCAATTGGCTGGGTCCCTTTGTAATCACTGCTACTTTTAGCTCTGGTGCTTATCAACTCTCAACGACTGAAGGAGCAGCTCCGAGAACCAATCAATGTTCTCCATCTGAAGAAATTTTATACCTAAGGCATTCAGTGCTTGGTAAAATGTCCTAAAAAAATCTTAAAAATCTGAAAAAGTCCTAAAAAATGAACATCTTGGTGAAAACCTAGCAATAGGCACCTTGATGATTCACAAAAAAATAAAAAAAAATAAAAAGTACAAAAAAATTGAAAAAATAAAAAAATACCAAAAAAAAAATGAAAAAGAAGAAAAAGTGCCTTGGTGAAAACCTGGAAACAGGTGCCTTGGTAGCAAAAATAGAATCTCTACCAAGATGGTGAAAACCCGGCAAACGGGTGCCACTTGTTCCAAAATGCTCCATCTATCAGCACAATCTTGGTCTTTCCCAGCTTTCAGTCTTGCTTTAGTTTGTACATATCTCCCGGTTTGTTTCTGCATATCCTGGTTTCAATAAGTCGGTCTGTACACCAATCAGCTCAAGCGTCTGTATCCTATCAATGTTCAAACTTGGGGGCAATCAATGTCATATCCTATGGCCTCCAATGTATCTTAGACGTGTCATATCCACTCAGAGTCCTTTGAAGCTTCAAGTTGAGTCAGTCAGTCTGTCTCGTCTCCAGAAAGGATTTTGCATCAACAACAATCAAACATCAAACTGAAAACTGAAACAATCTGTGCTTTTCATGCTTTTATCTCCTTGTATGCTTACTGATTCGCATTGAGATTTTTGCATATTGTGTCCCTTCGAGCTCTTCGATGATGTCCTTTATAGGATTTAGAGAGTGATGACTGGAGGCATAATCTTTTCTTTGTCTTCTGCTTGTATGTGAAAATCTAACATCTTTGGAACTTTTGGATTGAAATGGTGTCCGACTATAAGAGCCTCTATCTCGAATTGGATGGCCATGCGTACCTCGACCATTGATACCCAGACAATTCAAGGAAGTTTGATCTAACTATTATCTTTTTGAGTAATTTCTTTCTCCTACTGTGGAACGCAATCTTGCCTAAGGATGTGAACGATAAAAGGTCACTACGGGTAATTCACATTGGATTTAGAATGATCTCTTGACTGTTTGTATGTTTGTAACACAAGGCGTACTCAGGTCATCACAATGTTTATGTTTTGATGCTTGTACAAATTGCTATATCAAAATGGACATGATATTCAGGTCATCCTGGCGCTTGTGCCTTGGTGCTTATATCTAATCCGACATTTCGAAAATAAAATCAATATTCATATATCCATGGTTGTTTGACCAGTGGGTGTTGTATTGATTCTTGCGCATACAAATCGATATTCATATGTCTATGGTTTCATGGCTAGCAGGCATTGTATTGATTTATCCGGTTACCTAAAAGTTCAATGATGATAACAAATCGACATATGATCAGTGACTAGGGCCTAGGTCTTAGGTTGCATTTCATTTTGCATGTCTCTTTTCATTTTGCATGTTTGCATGATCTCACAATGATTAAATGAACTTCAATGCTTAAACAATTCTCCACTTGTCTCTTCAAATCTAACAAGAGCTAAATCTCACATGAAGGTTCCTCCAATGAAACAGCAAGTAGAATCCTTTTTCGGGATCAAAATTCAAATCTGAGATCATTCATATTATTAACTACTTGCATAATCAACCTTCAATCATCACAGAAATCTAGTATTCAACTTAACTGATTATCTTACATCAAACTATCAAAATTTCAACTTGGTCAACCATGGTCAACTCATGGTCAAACCTAGTCAAACTTGGTCTTTTTGGATCTCCAAATGATGCAGAATGCATTCCCAGACGTGTTTTAACCACTTCTCAAATCAATTAACATGCTTCTAAACTATAACGTTGACTTTTCTTGTCAGATTTCAATTTTAATCCCGAAGGGGGCATGGTATTGCACATCATTCAAAGTCTGTAAATCAAATTCTATCGATCAAATCTATCAATATCTTTCATCAGTGATCAAGACAACAATCACGTCTAGTCGCTGATTCATCAAAAGTCCTCATCGCTCGGGGCAAATCTATCATCACTTGGGGCATATTAGATTCATCAAGATCCATATCAATTTGGTATTCTCCTAATCTTGTAAACTGTATCAGTTTTTGCAACCATCCGATCATAGTGTTCTTTCCTTGGTTCTTCGGCAACTGAAGGGTTTGGATGTGATACTTGCTAGTTCTGCTAAGACAATCGAGTCTAGAATGGGTCACTCACTTCTTATCAATCCTAAGGTTCAGAATCAGGCATTTTGACACTTTTTCACAATCATAGGTTCATTTGCTGCTACAGTGAACATTATCTTTGGTCATTCAGGACCTATTATCTCCATATCAATTCAATATTAATCAGCTTCTATCTCATATCAATTATCAATTTCAAACATCAGTTTCATATCTCTATCAAACACAAACTATCTTTGAACCACTACGCTTCGCACAGTCATTCAAAGAGGGGCAAAATGTAATACCCTAAAAATGGGCTATAAGTTCATTAATCTCCTACATCGACAATTCGAATGAAATCGACATCAAAGTCTTAATCTAAGGCACATCTAAACATCATCGAATCATAATTGATTATCTTAAATTTTGCATCGGGGAATATTCCTAGTAATATTCCTAATTATCTTAATTATCTTTAATTTAATGATTATTTGGCGATAAATCACATTTATCCTAAGTTTGATTAATTAAATATTTTGCATATTTAATTAATTAGATTTAATATTTGCCACTTAATTGTTTAATTAAATTTAATTCTATCTATTATTAATTGTATTATTTAATTTTGACAATAAATCAAAATTCCTATCTTTAATTGATTAAATTTTTATTTAATTAATTAAAGCATGTTGTCATTATTTAATAATATAATTTTTAATAAAAGTTTGGTAAAATAGTTAATTAACCCATAAATTAATTATTTTATTTCAAAAAGCAGTTAAGTTGAGAATAAATCACTTTATTTATTTATTAAATCATAATTATCCATGTGCACATTCAAGGACCAGTTAAACTCAAAATTGGAAAATCAATGCAAGTTGTTAGCTTTTTGAAACTCAACATCTTTTCGAGTTTTAAAGTTGATCTAAACTTCTAATTCAAGTTGAACTGTGCTTTTGCATGATTTTTGTGACTTAATTATCTTTATTTAAAAATAACTCAAAAATCAAGTTGAGTTATTTGAGTGATTTATGGCTTTTTCTCATGCACCTCCAAAGCCCTGGATTTCTATAAATTAAAGGCTTCAGCTCTTCACAAATCATCTCATATTTTGCACAATCACGCTGGAGAATTGGAATTGAAGAATCAAAGCTCTTGCGAATCGACATCTTTGTGAGATCAATCTTATTTTTGCATTCATATTTCATATCATTGTTAGATTAGCATAGCATATCAGTTTTCAATAGCATAGATTCATATCAAGTTTTTATCATTCTTATTGCATAGAAAATATCAAAAAAATAGCTTAATTACATTTATTTCATATCCATCTTTTGCATTCAAATCCTTCATTTAGGTGTCGTCTAGGTCACTGATCTCGATTACAGTCTGAGAACATTAATCTCGCACCTATTAGAAGGCAGTAAATCTCTTGGTTAGATAGCTTTCAATTTTGCACAATTTTGATTATAGCTAACCTCTAATGTTTTACTGAGTGTTGTGTCTACAGATCAGGTATAATTTTCACACACACAGTTGATTACATTGCTTAGATGGTTGAAATATGTTGAAGGTGATAAAAATTGTATTTATCAGATAACTGATTCACCCCCCCCCCCCCCCTCTCAATTATCTTGGTGGACTTTACTTTCTAACAATTGGTATCAGAGCAGCAAGTCCTTAAAGGAAAAGTTTAACAACTTAAGGAGATCCATGGTGAGTCATTTTAGGAAAGAAAGCCCTAAGTTTGATGGAGTTAACTTTGACAACTGGAAAGAAAAGATGAAGACACATTTGCTTTGTTTAGGACCAGGATACTAGTTAATCATAAAGAACAAGAAGACTATATTTGAAGAAGACAAAATTGAAGAATGTACTAATGAGGAGAGAGATCTATTCATGTGTAACATACTTGCCAGAGAAGCACTCTTGTCAGCCCTTCCAGAAAATGAGTAGAGTCAGGTAAAATATCTAAAAACATCTCATGAAATTCGGTTAGCTTTACAATCTACTTTTGAAGGTGATGAACATGCAAAGAGAGTCAGATTACATAATTGGATATGTGCATTTGAAGATATAAGAATAATGGAAGATGAATTTGTTAAAATCTATATTGGTAGAATGTCAAAAATTATTGTAGGTATAAAATCTTGTGAAGAAATCAAGACAGGGAATGAAGTGATATGGAAAATTATAAAGACATTAACTCTTGCATTTAAGTAGGCAGTGCAGATGATTGAGCAAGTTATACTATGTACTAATAATTTCACCAAAGAAACCCTTCTTAGAAGACTAGAAGTAGCAGAGATGAACTTGAGACAGTTAAGAGATCTACCTAGAATGGAGACAGCATTCAATGCACTCAGTATTCATCCTACTTTGTCAAGAAGAATTAGTGTAAGCAAAGATTATGCTAGTGGTAGCAGATCCAAGAATGAAGACGACAGGAAGATTGAAGAAGGAATTTCCTTGCTTGTGAAAATAGAACCAGACGGTAAGAAAAAATTTTAATGTTGGACTTGTCAAGAATATGGTCATTTTGCATCTAAATGTCCCAAGAGTAAAGAAGTATAGAAAGAACTTTAAACCTAGAAGATCTAAACAATATTACTATGCTAATGATGAAGAATTTGAAGCTATTATGGAGAAATCTCTAAGTGAAAGTGATAATGAGAATGATGATATAGGATTTATAGAAATAAAAGAAGAAAACCCTAAAATGGAAGTTAAAGAAGAAAAAATTTTAGTTTCTCAAGTAGAAAAGAAATCTGATTGGATTATAGACATTGGTTGTTCACATCATATGACTGGAGACATGAAGAAATTCATAAAGTTTAACAATTATGATGGAGGAATTGTTAGAGTTAGAAACAATGCACCTTGTTTGATAAAAGGAATAAGATCTATTACTCTTGATGGAAAGACTAACACTGATGATGTTTACTTTGTGGATGGATTGAAACATAATCTTTTGAGTGGTGGATAGCTAGTTGATAAGGGATATCAAGTTTGGTTTACTAAGAAAACTTGTGTAATCAAAGACAAGGATGGTAATTTGATTGGAACTGGATCAAGAACCAGAGGTAATGTATTTTAGTTGAATCCTACTGAGATGACATGCTTGATTACTAAGATTGATGATAGTTGGTTATGGCACAGAAGATTTTGTCATATAAAATTTGATAACATTGTGAAAGTGAGTACTACACTTGCAGTAAGAGATTTGCCTAAAATTATGAAACCTACTAACATGATTTTCAAGAAATGTGTTATGGCTAAATAGAAGAGAAGCTCGTTTCCTAGTAAGAAGTTTACAATAGTAGAGAAGTTGGAAATTGTTCATATAGATTTGAGCGGTCCCAGAAGGACTAGAGGATTCTATGGTGAAAGGTATTTTATGATTCTTGTTGATGACTTGACAAGAATGATGTGGATTACATTTCTTAAAGAAAATTCTGAAGCCTTTGATAAGTTTAGAGTAATTAAGAACAAAGTTGAGAATGAATCTAGAGTGAAGATTAAATGTTTAAGATAAAATAGAGGTGGAGAATTTACTTCAAAAGAATTTAACACTTTTTGTGAAGTGAATGGCATTAAGAAATAGTTTTCAGCCCCTAGAACACCTGAACAAAATGGTATTGTAGAAAGAAAAAATAGGTCAGTGACTAAAGAGGTAAGAGCCATGCTATTTGAAAATGATTTGGCGAAGATATTCTGGAGAGAAGCAGTGAATTTATCAATATATACAATGAACAGAGTACAAATCAGACCAGACACAGACAAGACACCTTATGAATTATGGTTTGGACATGCACCATCAATTAAGTATTTCAAAATTTTTGGAGGTAAATGTTATTTTAAGAGAGATGGTGACATTGGAAAGTTTGACCCTAGAAGTGATCAAGGTATATTTCTTAGTTATTCATTGAAAAGAAAATCTTATAGATGTTTCAATAGAAGAACTAAAACTATTATTGAGAGTGCAAATGTTAAAGTTGATGAAAAGTTCAAAATTTAGGAAAGGATGCTTGATTATGAATCAAATGAAGGAATTCATCCTAGAATTAATCCAGAAAATGTTGAATTATTCTATAAAACTAACAGTGATTTGTAGAATGAAAGCTACATTGAGGAAATCATGGAAGAACCTACAGTTGAAGAAAGAACTGAGACAATGACACCCAATAGGAATCTAACAAGAAATCATTCTATTGAGAAGATTCTTGGGAGCATAGACAAAGGAGTTCTGACATGAAATAAGGTACAAGAACAATTATGTTTAATTTCTCAAATTGAACCTAAATCTACTAGTGAAGTCTGTGAAGATGAATACTGGATTAAAGCAATGAAGGAAGAACTAGATCAAATTGAAAAAAAAAGACTTGGGAGTTGGTTCCTAGACCTAAAGATAATAATGTTATAGGAACTAAATGGGTATACACGAACAAGATGAATGAACAAAGAGAAGTTGTAAGGAATAAAGAAAGATTGGTATGTAAAGGATACTCACAACAAGAATGAATTGACTATGAAGAAACTTTTGCACCTGTAGCAAGAATTGAAGCAATAAGAATATTCTTGGCTTATGCAGCCTATAAGAAATTTAAAGTGTATCAGATGGATGTGAAGTCAACAATTCTAAACGGAGAATTAGAAGAAGAAGTTTGCATTGAGAAGCCTGAAGGTTTTCCCTTAACTCATGAAGGAGACATGGTATGTAAACTAAAAAAAGCTTTATATGTACTTAAACAAGCACCTAGAACTTGGTATGCAAGACTGGATAAGTATTTGATAAAATTAGGATTTACTAAAGGCACAGTAGACAGCAACTTGTATATGAAAGAAATTAAAAATGGTTTGTTGGTTGTAGTTATTTTTGTTGATGATATTATCTTTGGAGGAGAAGATGAAGCCAATGATAAATTTGCAGATGAAATGAAGATTGGATTTGAGATGAGTATGATTGGTGAGATGAAATATTTTTTAGGATTACAGATAACACAAAATAGTGATGGCATCTTCTTATGTCGAAAAAAGTATTTGAATGACTTATAGAAAAGATTTAGAATGGAAAATTGTAAGCTGGTTGGCACACCTATGGTAACTCGACACAAGTTATCTAGCACAGATGAGACTCCTACAATTGAACAAAAGAGGTACGGATCTATGATTTGAGGATTGCAATATTTAACTCATACAAGACCAGATATATCACATGTGGTTGGAATTATTGCAAGATTTCAAGCTAATCCTAGAGAATCACATTATGCAGTAGTAAAAAGGATACTAAGGTACCTAAGAGGCATAATTGAATATGGATTGTGGTATGAAAAATCTGATGAATTTACCCTATGTGCATATACAAATGCAGATTGGGGGAGGCAGTGTTGATGACAATAAGAGTACAAGTGGTGGAGCATTTTTTCTTGGAGGAAGATTGGTTTCTTGGCTAAGCAAGAAACAAAATTGTATTTCACAAAGCACATTAAAAGCACAATATGTAGCAGCAGCAAACAATTGTAACCAGATAATATGGATGAAACAAATGTTGAAGGATATTGGAATAAAATTTGATGAGCCTGTTGTTATACACTATGATAAAACCAGTACAGTTAGTATGTCTAAGAATCATGTACTACATTCTAAGACAAAACATATAGAAATAAAGTATCATGTAGTAAGAGAGAAAGTTGTAGAGAAAGAAGTCAGACTTGAGTATATAAGTACAAAAAAGAAGATTGAAAATATATTTATAAAACCTTTTCCTAATGATACATTTGAGTATCTGAGAGGTATGCTTGGGGTTATGCCCCATCCTACTTTCAAGAAGTGATGCAAATTGTTGCATCAGTCTAGTGGTATATGAGCCTTATCTTTTTCTAGACTAGATGTTGGTACTTCCTCTATGGGGGAGTATGTGTGTCTGGGCTGAGTCATGAGGACTCTAGTGAATGTATTTTTCTGAAAAGTGTCTTTTGACATTGAAGTTGTTGTTGACATAGTGATGCATTATCTGTCATTGATGTCAATGGGGGAGAAGGATACATGAAAAATCATCTAATTAAAAAAAAATTGAGGAAGAAGGATACAAACAATATAAAATGGAAAACTAAAAGAATTGAGCAGGAAAATGAAGTAAGATTTTATTGATGAAGAGGACTTGAAAACATTTCAGAGCAGCAGTGTTGCAGTGTTGGTATTCATGGAACTTGGATGTTTTTTCATCTATGTTGCCATCAATTCCAATGGGGGAGATTGTTAGGAATTAATGATGAATATATCCTATGGGGGATTATTCTCAGCCATTCTTTAATAATTTTTGTTGCATTCATGAGTGTGATTGTCATTGATGTCAACATAGTGATCTATTGAAGATTAGCAGAGAAGTAGACAGTGTTTGTATTAGCACACATGGGATATTGAAGATCAAGCTATGCAGAGTTGAGAACTTAATCTATGATGTTTTATGAGATCCTGGTGAAGAGAACATACATAAATTCAACTATTCATGATAGTTACGTATAATTCAGTGGAAGTAGTATTCAAGTAGTGTTCTTGAGAAATAGTTTGTGGAAATCGGATGATATATCCTAATCGGGATAAAATATGAGCATGTGAGGTTGTAAAAATGATGAAGATGTGATTAATGTGATGTGGATGTGACAGCAAGGTCAAAGGTCACACGAGTGAAGAATTATCTTGATTGGAAGCTGACAGTTTTATGTAATTGTGAAATATTGTGTAACGTGTGGAAGATTCTATTTTGTAATTTGTATGCTGACTCATTTGTAATTATTGTAGTGTAGAAATGTTAATATTTATATGAGAGAATAGCATGAAAGTGAATTGCAAAATTAAGCAATATTTGTTGTAAGAGGATATGCGTAGTACAAAGATCTGGTATTGAGATCTGTTGAAGCAGTTGGTGCGGTTTGGTACAGTCAAAGGAGAAGTAATGAGTTTTTGAGATCAGTAATATTTTGGTATTATACTGTTGAGTAATATAGAGATCAATTGGACAATGTTTTCAGTGATCTTTCCCTTGAATCTCTTTGGACAGTGGGTCCTTTCATCTTCCATAACTCCTAACAGGGTTAGAATCTTTTAACAGGGATTCAAAGTCTCCTAACATAGATTCATATGTACTAAATGTATTTCATAAGACTCCTAACAGAGTCCATCCTCTCACAAGGAACTTTCATATTAGTTCATCTTTTGTGGGCATCATTCCCACCGGGGTTTACTCTTTGATCAAGAGGTTCCCTAGTCAACATATCTTGTGTTGTTGTGTCATTGTGTATGTAAATCTTTCTATGGTTGTTGATTACATTTCTTACATGGTTGAAATCTGTTAAAGGTGATAAAAAAATTATTTATCAAATAACTAATTCACCCCCCCCACTCTTAGTTATCTTGGTGGACTTTACTTTCTAACACAAATTACCATTTACACAAAAGTTTTTGTATGATGTGTCAATATCTCCTTAACATATAGCTTCAATTTTGCAGTGGATAAAGGTGTGAATGTCTTTAATCAATATAACCCTTGGTGGGATTGAGGATAAGGCTCCAAATTTTTCAAATTCCTCAACAATAGTGGGAGGAAGCTTATACTTCAAATTTATAGGGTCAATCTTCTTGATTATAACTAGTTTTTGCATCTTGGGTGCCATCTTGATCTCAAAATAGTTCAACAAAAACTAGGGTTCCAATTGAATAGTAATTAGAATCTATGAAATCAACTTGATAAATTCTTGAAATACCTCTAATAATCTTTTTAGATGCTTGAGATGCTCAACAAAATGCTTCAAATTGCTCAGTGATCTCATTTCTGTCAATGCTTCAAAGTGCTCACAGAAGTGTAGTGTAAAAATGAAATAGAAAACCCTCTATTTATAGTTCTCTTACGTTAGGGCTTCCAATAACTATAATTTTCATTTAATTATTCTTACCTAACTTCATTTTACCATTAACCAAACTACACTTTTCTTCACTGAATGCAACAAAATAGCTCAAAGACTTTACCGATCAACATATGAAATGATAACTTCACAATTTATGTTCAAATGCATCTTAGTATGCTAATATGGATCTTTGTACTAAATCTAGGAACTGATTTAAGATAAACTTTAGGTTATCATCTCCTGCACATACCTTTGACCAATTAAGTGAATATAGGTGCACCCAATCCAGTGGATGTGGTGCCATCACTAGCTCCAAGTTTTGTTCCATCATCTTGAGACTTCCTTCTCCAATTCTTATTCATATGCTCTCTAATCTCATCAATGTTAACTTGAGTCTTTTCACTTGGTTGAATCCTTATTTTGGTACCTACAATCCTTGGCTAGGTGACTGACTCTGTGACAGTGAAAAAAATCCATTCCAGTGTTTCTGCATGATTTCATGGTGTTCATACCATGCATCCTAAAGCATTTTGCAGAAATGTGACCAAATCTACAACATGGAGGACAAGTGATTCTTGTATTATAATCCCATGGTATAGTAGGTCCTTATTGATTAATGTCAGCATTATGTCAGTTAGGGAACCATTTCTCATTTTTTCTTTGTGACCTACATTCTCCAAATTTATGACCATATCTCTTGCAATTTTTACAATAACCTTCAAATCTTGGCTTCCTTAGATTGTTAATAACTCTTAATCTACATTCAAATACATTATGACCATACTTATTTTAGTTGTAATAATGACCTTTAAACTTAGGAGTATTCAATGACTTACCTCTTTTTCTCATGCAGACATTTGATGTGTGTCCTAGTTTCCCACAATGATAGCATGTAGGCTTCTTTGACTTCGGTGGGGTAGAAATTTTATCTTGGTTGGTTGCTTGTTTGGAGGACTCACCCTTCTTGATGGATTTGTTTGCATTGTAACTGAGTCTAGTAGTGTGTCTCTTGATTGTCTTTGATTTCTCATTTGTTCATCAAGAATATTCAATGCTTCTTCATTTCTTTTCAGTACTTCATTAGCATCTTTTTCATATTTTAGATCATTCTCCAGATGTTCATTCTCATATCTCAGTTCAAAAATTTCTCCAACTTTCCTTGCAACATCCTGATTTTCAATAACAAGTTGGTCTGTCAAGTTGTAGTGAGCTTGTGTCAACCTCATTATTTCCCTATCTTTCTCATCTAGTCTTGTATCCATTTGTCTTCTTTCTTCTTCATCAATCCTTTTGTCATCTTCATCTTTTTCTTTTTGTTCCATGATTTCACACATCCTTACCGACTGTGCTTCTTATTCTCTTTTCAATGTTTTCACCTGATCATCTTGGTTCTTGTTATTTTCAAATAGTTATGATATGATAGCATCAGATTCATCAGACATACTTCCCTCTGATTGTTATTCAAGTTCCTCAACTTGATCTTGAGTATCTTTCAATGGATGTGCAAGCTCTTTCCTCTTGTTTATTGAATGTTTCAATTTCCTTCTCAATTCTTCAACCTACTTATTAGCCATTTTGAGTTCCATTTCCATGTTCTCAATCACCCTTTCATCTTGTAGCTTTCCACAATTCCATATCTTTCCTCTAGAGTGATAAAACTTCTCAATAAGAGACTGAGCTCTGATACCAACTATTGGATTAGGTTTGGAAAGGTAAGTACTGAGAGGGGAGGGGTGAATCATTAATGTAAAACACTTTTAAGTTATTTGAACTTTCTTCACAATCATTTACTAATTACTTATCATTTACATGCATCACATGAAACATATAAAACATTTAACAAATAATACATAGCACAAATATTTTGGTATCGTAGAAATCCCTATTTGAGGATAAGAACTATGGTGGGGATGACACCCACAATACTTCACTACCGCAAAATATTTTTTTCTCGATTAGAGCTACAATGTTTAGCTATTTCTGATAGCTTTCCCAGTTAAGAGTCTTCAGACTACTAAGTCTACCTTGTAAATGGATTTTACAATTCTAATATAAGAACTACACCTAGTTAAAGGATTTACAAATAAGATCTCCTAGGATCTTCTCAGTTAAGAGACATTACAACTCTAACTATTGTTTAATTAGTAACACTAAATATGTCTATCAAACCTACATCAAACATATTCTTTCCAGACTCTTTATGCTTATTAACTCATTACCTCATACTATGTACCACTCACACTAACAATTTAGTACTTGGTAGATCACAATCTCTATATGTTCTTCACTACTTTGTTACTCGGTGGCTTCTCTTCTCATCACCTTCTCAGTAATCTTCTTCACACATGCAATCTCCACTTGCATTCATATAAACCATAACCACCATACATGAATTATAATCTTCATACTCTAATCCATTTATATACAATTCTAGAAGTAGTGCTAGATGTTCTAGAATCATCTCTTCAAGCAGTGCTAGCATTGGTTACTCTTCCAATGCATATTCCATCCTTAATTATCATTGGTGGATCTAACCTTGTAATCATGTGTAATCATCATGTTCTAATCTCCAATGTTTTTTTATACGATCTCCTTGAGATTAGTAAACTATTTTCTATTCAGTGTCCAGATTCAATGTACTTAAAAATTCTTCTGGTGTCAGCCTGCTTTACTCGATAACATGTTTTCCTTAACTCAATAACTATCTTCTCTTCTTGGTTCATTGCTTGGTACAACTTGGTTCTTGATGCTCAGGTTTTCCTTGCTCAATGTGTATGCTTCCTTCTTTACCAAAATTTCCCATCTTCTTATTTCCTTTACCAAATAGCTTTCTCTTCTTTACTGATTTGTCTTTCCTTCATTACCGAATGATTTTGACAAATAATATGACTTCCTCATAACTAATGACAATAAAAATAACTCTTAGGAGTATCACACTAGGCCAAGGTTAATTGACAGAATGTTGTTATGGTATGACTTGACTTTGAAAAGGCCTTTATAGAGTTGAATGACCATTTATTATTGGGATGCTACATTCTTTTGGCTTTCCTCACTATTTTTGTAAATGGATCAGCATATTGTTTAAAGATTCATCTATTTTATAGAGGTGAATGGGAATCTCTCTTCCCCTATATCTTTAAAAGGATCAATCCAACAAGGATGTCCCATTGCCCTGACATTATATGTTATTGTTGTTGATGCTCTATTTTATGTTCTAAGATCTTCTAATCTAGGTCCTCTAGTTAAAGAAATGTCACTCCCCAATCATGATGAATTAATCAATGCACAATTCACTAATGATATTGCACTATTATTAGAACTTACATAAGATAATTTTGATAATGTCATGGATAGGCTTCAGTTTTTTTTGTTAGCCTTTGGTACTAAAATTTCTCCCCGTAAGTCCACTATGTTGGGGTGGGAAAACACATTCCTATGTGGATCTCTACTAAAGGTTGGTTGTGGGCAAGGCCTTCTTCTATTTTCAGATGCCTAGGATTTCCATTTTCAATTGAACCTTCCACCAAAGATATGTGGCTTTGGATTTATTCAAAATTTGGAAAAAAACATTTGAAATGACAAATACACCTTCTTTCTCTGGCAAGGAGAGTCCAAATTATTCAAAAGGTGTTGGAATCCCATACTATTTACTATGCATCATCTTGGTTATTTTCCAACTATCAAGTTAATCAAATTGAAATTTTGTTACGTGAATTCATTTGGTCTGATGGCCTAGGGAACAAAAAAAGACAAACTACGATTGGTATTGTATACCAAAGAGTAAAGGTGGGTTGGGTCTCATAGACCTTAGATCTTATGGCATTTCTCTAGAATCCAAGTGGATTTTTAGAGCCTTAAAGGGAAATGAACCCTGGAAATTCCTCATTATAAATAACATTGAAAGATCCATCATTAAGAGAGGGAAACAAAGGAAAGATATACCTCTATGTGATATTATTCTAGGAGATTTTGATGTGAAAGTTTTAGGTTCTACTATTTTTGCTTTATTGTGGAGGGCATGGTCCCAAGCAAGGAATTTACTCTGCTCCAAAGAAGTTGTTGGTACCTCACATTCTTATACAGTTACTGATAGATATATTTGGTGATGGATCTATATGAGTAATAAGCCTCTTGCTTTGACTCAAAGTTTCTTTGCTAAAGCATGGAATAATAATGGTATAGCTATAATCAGTGATGTTATGGTTGATAACCAACTTGGTTCATGGGATGAGATAAAAAATAAGTATGGGATACCTTCATCTTAGAAAAAGACATATACACTACTTGCAAAAGATGCAGGATGCTTCTTTCCTGGAAATATTTATGACTGTGACTCTTTCTTGAAGTATTTGAAATGGATAGATGGCTCAGGTCTTATGGAGGTTTCTATTAAAAAAATGTATAATATGTTGAAAGATGACTCATCCATTACTGACTAGGATAACTAGTGTTGGGGCCTAGACTATTCAAGTTGTAAATGGAAATTTGTTCTTAATTTTCTGTGGCGCCAAACTTCTAAACCTAAAAAGAATTATTTTCAAGGGCTTCTCCTAAAAAAACTAATTGTGGGTTCATTTATTTCTTGTGTGTGTGTGTGTGTTGAGTCCAGTTCTTGTGCTTTTTGTAACCTTCTAGAAACTTTTGAATACATTTTTTTAATGTGATTTTGCTAGTGTTATTTCTTTGGAAGAAGAAGAACGAAGAGGTGTTTCAAAACCATAGGAGAAATCTTAATGGGCTTAATTTTAAACTCACACACTACTCTATTATGTCACAAGTGGCTTCTACTTTAAAGATCTCTCATTGTACATTTATGATCTTGATCCATGATGTTGATCTACTACTCTACAAGGATGACCTACATGCTACTCACTACTTCAACACTCATAATAATATAATTTCCCAAAGGGATATTGATGCTTTGAATCAGTTTTTAAACAAGAATAACATTTCTTGTGAATGAGATGTTTCCAAAGATATGGTATTCCATGTGGATGCTTCCAATCAGAATGTTGATGTTGTTATCACCCAAAAATGGTCTAGTAAATCTTGAGCCTCACTCTAACATTAAAATTTTAAATACTAGACTTCATTTTATGCTTAATCAATCTTGCGTATTGATTTAATCTCTTATTTCTTGATGATCAAATCATCACTTAATTATTTATTCAATGATATCCTAAAGTTTGACCACTTTATCCTAAACTTTGTTTAATTAAAAGAAAATGTCCCCTTTTAATTAAATAAAATCCAATTTATCTTAATGTGTGCACATGAAAAAGGAATTTCCTAATTTGTAAAAAGAGAAAAAGAATTTGTCTTCACATGAGTGGAATCTCCTTTTGCCTCCTAATCCTTACCACTCATTTCTATCTAACCACTCTCATCCATTGATTTTGCCTCTTGAAAATCTTGTGGCCTAAAGTCAAAATGGGGATTATTCTCCACCCTTGGATTTTTCCTCTTAAACTCTCACCATCCATTTCTCTTTAGAAGGAGACTCTCTCCTCATTCTTGGATAATTCCTAATCAATCCTAGAATCTATATCTCATTTCTCTTATGCTAATGTTATGCTATCATTTTGTTTACTTGCATTCTTAGAGAACTCTCATGCATTCAAACTTAGTTGTATTTTAGCTTAGAATTTCCTTATTGCATCTAGCTTAAATCACATAGCTTAACTAGGAGGTATTGTAATCTTGTTAGATTATCTTTGTTTTCCTTGTTCTTGCATTTGCAGTTTATCTTAGATCTTACATCTCATTCTACATTACTTCTCATCTTGCAACTTCATTTTGAATCTTCCATTCTATGGTGCACCTTGCAAGGGTTTCTTATTGAGGTTCATTTGAGAGCCACTATGCATAATATTTACATTCTTGCACGTCATAGATAGGAAGCTATAAGCCACTTCTTGAGGTTTCCTACTTCGTGGCTTCTCTCAAGTGAAATGGTTTATAGAAGTTTTGTCACTTTTGATCACGCATTTTTGGCACCCACTGTGGGGATAGACTCTCATTTTTAGCTCCATTTCTTGCATTTTTGTTGTCACAGGTTTGTCACTTTTGTTTTGCAGGCCAGAAAGTTGTACAACATTCCAACATATACTAGGGTGATACTCCTTAACACTACTAAGTGAAACTTATCATTTTTTGAAATATCATTCTGATACTTAAAGAAATATCGCCTCCCTCTCAGGGAAATATTGTATTGTTTCTCTATAGTATATCATACTATTCTAGAATATCGCATGCTTCATAGAAGTATATCTTATGATTTTCTTGGAAGAATGTGAAGTGTCACCCATATTCATTTTCTATCATAGTCTAAGTTTTAGCCTAGCATGCTTGATTTTTCTTGTATTTTTGGATTTTTTGGTCTCCTAATAGAGCTTAACAAGTTGTTTTGTAGGTTTTTTGATTTCATTTGCATACTTTTGAGCCCTAACTTATGGTTTTTTAGGAATTTATTGTCAAAGAAGTTTCATTGCTAAGACTACTAACTTGTGATTTTGTAGGTTGCCTTGGAGATACAAATCAACATTGTGCTTGCTTACATTTGATTTTCTAGGCACTTGGCTTAATTATTTTTCTTTTGGTAAATGAACATGTGCTTGATATGTTTGGGAGAAACTATGGAGTAGGAGATTATTCTCTTTTCCTCATGGAAAATCAGAAATCGAGACCTCTACTAACTATCCTTTTGCTTTCTTACATTTACCTTTAGAGGGCCTACCAAGAGAGAAATCTTTTGGGAATGACCCAAGTGAGGAACAAGTGAGCCCGGCTACTCCATCCCACTATAATCAAAATATTCCTTGAATCTAAAGAGAGGGAAGAATTGGATATTTCTACTTCTAATGCTTCTACATGTGTAGGGCCTAGTTGCCTAGATCTTGCTAAGTAAGACTACACTTGACTAGGTGCTTGTAGGGCCTTCTTGGTCTAAATCTTGTTCACAAGACTACAAGGGGAGTACATTCACTTTGTATCAGGTAGATAGGTCTAAATATTTCTTGTGAGACTATGCATTTTGGGTGCTTGTAGATCTATAGGCCTTAATTTCTCTTGTGAAACTACAAGGGATAGTCATGAATGAAGATTCTTACTAAACACCTTAGGACTTAAAGACTAACCTTTTGGGCATGTGACTTCCTTTATGAAAGGATTGATCCAAGTGGACTTACCCGGATCACCCCAAGATACTCACCATATGTACTCCCTTGGATGTAAATCCATGACAAATCCAACATCACTTTGTGTGAGGTGAAAGAGTATCAAGTTGTGGGAAAAGGTTGAATCACTTCTCTCTTGACCTTATGTAGTTTCTCTTGATGTGCTTTCATATTCTAAGACCCTTAAAGAATATTGTGAACATACACTTCATACACTTGACACATTTCTATACTTCGTTATACTTCACAAATGCTTGTGTCCCCAAAGTTGTTTTGTCCTTTGGTGGATTGTTTGAAGACCTTTTGTTTGCTCACACTATTTTCTCTCTTGGAAACATCCAAACCTGATTTAGGGACGCTCATACTCCAAACTTATTGGCATGCCTAATTGATCAATGATTCATGGATTTGGTGGATGTCTATATCAAAAATTCTAAATTTTTTCAAATACCTCAACTTGGCAGGACCATAACTTTTGAATCAATGCTCAAAATTGCGAATCATTTTCATTGTTGGAAAGATAATCAAAATATGTAGTTTTAGTCTCAATAATAGAATGCATTTGGCTGCCCAATTTTTGAGACTGTCAATGGTTTTAACTCCCAAAAATGAGCAAAAGACCTTAAAAATGCAAATTACTAAAACATAAAAAAATATATAATTTTTTTTGCATTTTTTTATTTTTCTCAAAAATGATCATACATGCTCATGGATTTATTGGCACATAAAATGAAAAGTCCCAATAAACTCTCAACTCTTGGTCTCTCATGTGTTCTCTTGGCTTCTTCTATGTGCAAATTGGTATCCTTAATAGATTGAGTCCTTGCTAGTGATTTGATCTCTCTTTGCTCTTGTTCTAATGTTTTGGAAGTGCTCTAGCCTTGTCTCAAATATCTTATCTAATATTACACTTTACTTTGACTTTGTCACAAGTGCCACTCAGGAGGCATTCAAGCCTCATTCTCGATACCTTGTACTTAGTTCTCTTGGCTACACTATCTATCTACTTATCTTTGAGACAAAAGCTATCATTACCTTGATCCACTTACATTAGCTTAGTAATCTTATTACTATCAATTTCTCAATCCCCTCTTTCATGAATTCAAACAAGTGGACTAGATCCTATGACCATACCAGTAAGGAGGAAGATATTCTTATGGCATACTTAAATAAGAAAATCCAATCTTTGGAATCTGACATTCAAGACTTGAAGAAAGAAAATGATACATCATCTAACAGACACTCTTTGAAAGAAACATGTCATTTTCTCTTCAATAATGATCAATCTATGTATTCATGTTATTCAAAATAGGACACTTCCCAATTTCACATCAACTCTAATCAATTCCTAAATTTATAATCTTAATCAAAACATCTTCATGACCTACCTATTTTTGATCAAGAACCTATTCTACCAATCCATGATAAGTCTATCTTTGACCAAGAAAAACCTAATCCTCCCTTAGAGCACGAGTGTTTACTCCTTTGGGAGAATCTTATGAATCAAAATTGGAAAAACTCCTTGAAATAATCTCATCACATTACCGCTAGCCACTTATAGTGAACTTTCATTCTTGAGTCTCTAATATGTGTATCATCAGAATGGTGAACATAGGACTTCACATTGCATGGAGTTGAAACATAAAATACAAGATCTCATTGATGATGGCATAATTGGTGTTGAAGAGCCTAATGAATTATCTATTGAAGATACTACTCTCAAGCTTGATCAAAATCATGAGCCCATGTCTAGTAATGGTTCTCATGCTTCATCTACCTCTTCAACCATTCTTCCATCTCCTAAAAATGAAAATCCATCCAAAATCCCTACATTGAACTAAGAAATTAATGCTTTTCACGCTACCTATGTGTATCCTCAAGGGCTACCTCTAAAAGAGATCCAAGATAATATACATCTTTCTACAATCATCTTCCATTATTCAAAGGTCATACACCCCAAGCTTCCTTGTGCTTCAATGCCTATCATACTTATCTTAAATGTAACTTCATCAACCCTTCATGAATCTCTCACACACACCCAAAATCCTATTTCATCCTTAGAAGTGGTTCCATGTCAAGAGGACAATCTTCAAAGTGTGAAGAAATTAATGTCAATAAAGATCAAGATCAAGATACCATCCATCCTTATTTAGTGGTTGACCAAAGTCCTATATCCCCAGAGCCTCATGATGATTCCTTCCAAGAAGATATCCCTCTACCTCCTCTAACTTCTCCATCTCCTAAGAAAGATCAAGATACTCCTCCCATCATCTCTAATGAGCTTATTGAAAATTGAGAGAAAAGTGCTCTTCCTACATGATGTAAAGATCCTTGTCAAGGTCCGAGTATCCATGCAACTTTTTGTCATAATCCTTCGCATCCATCTCAAAAATTTGTCATTCTCCCTACTCCATTGCATGAGAGATATTTTGATTCTCCTATCAAACTTGATCCTATCAAAGCTACTCATGAGCCTATTGGTATAAATAAGGACCTTACAAATTAGAGCCTTGGCCATGTTACTCATTCTATAGATGCAAATATCCCTATCCATTATCCATTTGCATCTTACAAATCCATCATTGATCCTTATATCCCAAAGCTAAAACCTTCAAACCTTCCATCTATATTAGGTCCTTGTATCCCTCAATCTACTATACCTCTTTCTCCTAGCTTGTCCTCCACTTCTTCCATCATACCGCAAGATCAACAAAGACATGCATCCTTAAGAAATTTTCATACATCCATCCATCTAAACTCTTCATATCAGCCTCATTCATCCACAATTCCCATGTCCTTTGGAAGCAATTTGGATGTGTAACATAAAAATAAAAAATACAAGAATCCACTTGCATATGAAGATCATTATGTCCTATCTAATCGACATGTGGCTACAAAGAAAAAGGAAAAATTCAAGAAACCACAAGGGTCCTCAAAGAAAAGAAGAAAAACAAAGAAAATATGGGTTCCTAAATCCATCATGTAAGAATTGCGATCAAAAGCAACTACAAGTAAAGAAAAATCAAAATCTACATGGATTCTCATGTCTCTCTTACAAGACTTGAATATAAAAGAAAAATCAAAGTTGACATTCAAGCTTCCAAATACTTCCACTCCATATTCTTCCAAACATCTTACATCCTCTCCTTCATCCATCTTGGGTCATTGTGTCCCAAGATCCACGTCCTCTCCTATATCAAAAGCTCAAGCTAGCCAACTTATTCTCCCTCCAGTTGTTCACTACCCCTCAAGGTATGTGTCAATGTTGATCTTTCCATAATCTCCACATACTCCTACACAATCCTTATCTACTATCTTGCACCTACTTCTTATCCTCTCATTTATTATCCTTCCATTACCCTTATCCTATCTTACGCATAAATCTTTAGCCATCATCTACCTTATCCTCAATACATTTTCCTATCATTACCTTATCACCATATTTGAGCATACCTCTCAATGGCCTTGTCCTATCATATCATATCTTTCCAAAGGATTATTATCCAAAGAGCATCGGGTTCGAGTTCCTTCAAAATTAGAAAATACAAAAAAAAGAAAAAAAAATCAAAAAAGAAAAATAGAAAAAAATGTGTCTTGGCAAAAACCTAGAAAAAGGCACCTTGATAGAAAAAGTAAAGAGAAATAAAATTGTCCTATGGTGAAAATCAGTCCCTGTGGCACCTTGGACAAGTACCATGATGAAAACCTAGCAAACGAACTGATCATGCATAGTTATTTCATCTTGCACTCTACACTTGGGGAAGATTCATCCACACTAGTTATTTTATGTGCACTCATACTTCGTCTCCCACCTTTGATCTTGACAAGGTTGAACTATCCATAAGAATAATATATATTTTTATTTGCTATCATTTCCATCAGCTGACTAACTTACTTCCGTCCATGTTACCCTATCATGATCTTGCTTATCCAAAATTTTCTATCACTGTGCTTAATCATTCTTTCCCTTATCCTAAACTATTCACTCATAACCTCCATCACCCTTTATCCTGATTGTGCTATCTTATCCAAATTGACCCCTTGGTCTTGATCAAAATGAAGAACGAAAAAAAATATACAAAATCAGTTAACAAGAGTCTCTTGACATGTCCACTCTTTTGGACCACATTCTCTCATGACACTAGGTCATTGTCCTACATGCTATCCAACATCATTTCATGAGCCTACATTATTATTTTCCTTTTCCCTAGCTTGGTTAATCTTAAGGAGACTATCCCTGAGGTTGTATTTACTTGCCTCATCCATCATGAGTTATCTGCTTCATCCACTAGCTTGCTAATCCATCCATTATGTCCTATACCTTTCTGGACATTAGGGGAAACCAATGTGACCTTGCTTGAGAACTGGTAATCTTTAAAAAATTAAAAAGTGAAAAATGATCCTTAAAAAAATCCTTAAAATTGATATATGATCCTGAAAAAAGCCTAAAAATCATTAAAAATCTTAAAATTTTAAAAATTCTAAAAATCCTAAAAAATCCTAAAAATTCTAAAATCTAAAAAATCATACAAAATTGTTATCTTTCTTTACCACTTGATCAATCTCTTGAGCTTAATCTGAGTTAATTTATCAGTCCTTCCCGATGGATAATTTTATCATTGGCACAACTTGGTGTTTCTTAATGCTTCAATCCTACAGTGTTTCTTAACACTACCAATCTAGACATCACTGTGTTTCTCAACACATATCAGATCTTGCATTATCTTCTACACACACACAATCTAGCATGAGCACAAAGGTGTTCCTTAACACCTAGTGCACCTTACATCTTAGAAAACTGAAACAAATGAGACATGTTATGACTTATTTTCTTTGTGTGTTGTTTAACTAATGATTCTCACTAAGTATTCCCTCCTTAGTCTCTCTGTGATGTTACGACTAGAGGACTAGGGGCATGGGGCATATTTTCTTTGATTTCTACATGTGGGTATCACTTTAATGATCCTAGGTGTCTCTTGCTTGGGAGATTTAGAGTTTTGTCCTTGACTGTTACATTATGTTTCCTCACGCAAGATCGTACTCATGGTTGTCTTGGTGCTTATGCTTTGATACTGGTATAATCTTGCAACATTAACTTGGAAACCATGTTCAATTCATCTTGACACTTATGTCTTGATGCTTGCATGTAATTCCTACATTTTATCTGATATAGGTCATATTCATATCTTCATAGTTGCATCCACACTAGTGAGGGTTGTATGATCTTCCAATGTCCCTTAATAAGGCTTGATAATAAAAACAAGGACCTATTAACCCTTGCAAATCACACTTTGCATGTTTATAGTAGTTTGCATTTCTTAGGTGCATCCTTAGTTTGCATTTGAGTTTGGAGAGAGTCTCCTTCATCATTATTGGACAGTTAGTCAACTACACTTGATTGCGTATCTTTCTTTCTTTTATCTTGTCCATGTCTTTATCATCTCCTTAATATTTCACTCTTCTACCCTTTCCTATCATCACAAGGGGTTAATCATATCATCATATCTAATCTACCCCTTATATAGCATTTTGATTTAAATTTTCAAAGTCTCAAATTTCCATAAAAATTGCACCCTTACCTAATTTCAACATCTTGGATCCATTTTTAGGATTGCAATTGAAATCTGGCTTCATCTTGATTGTCAAAATCACATTTGAAAAATTCTTCCCTCCTATACACAGGTAACTGACCCTTCAAGGCTAATATCTTTGATTCTTTGAGGCAATCATCATTTTCCTCTCCTACATCGCCATCTCATCACCTTTCTTCTAGTTTTGACCTAATGCTACTACTATATCTTATGGTCAACCTCATTCAAACTAGGGAAAATTTTCATTACTTGGTATTCAAACTTAGTCTTATGCACTTATCAATCATCTTGAACCTTATCTTATCCTGATTTGATCAAATCTATCTTGTTTCTACATCCCCTCTACCTCATTTCAATTTCAATCTTGAGGGGGCAGGAATAACCCATCTCTTAAAGCTTTAAATTGATTCTAGTATATTATCTATCTCTCCTAGTTCTCATTCGATCAAGTTTGGGATTAGCTATCTTTCTATGCTTCATTCGATCAAGTTCGGAGTCAAATTTATCTTATCTATCTCTACTAGTTCTCATTCGATCAAGTTTAGGATTAGTTGTCTCTATGTGCTCTGTTCGATCAAGTTCGGAGTCAAAATCTCTATTAGTTACCTTGACATCATCATTCTTTGACTCAATTTATTCCTAGATCACTCACACATTAGTCAAAGAGGGGAAAATGTAATCACCCAAAAATGGTCTAGTAAACCTTGAGACTCACTCAAAAATTTAAATTTTAAATACTAGGCTTCATCTTATGCTTAATCAATCTTGCATATTGATTTAATCTCTTATTTCTTGATCAAAACATCACTTTATTATTTATTAGATGATATCCTAAAGTTTGACCACTTTATCCTAAGCTTTGTTTAATTAAAAGAACATGTCCCCTTTTAATTAAATAAAATCCACTTTATCTCGATGTGTGGACATGAAAAAGGAATCTCAATTTATAAAAAAAGAAAAAGACTTTTTGTCTTCACATGAGTGGAATCTCCTTTTGCCTCTTAATCCTTACCACTTATTTCTACTTAACCACTCTTGTTCATTGATTTTGCCTCTTGAGAATCTTGTGCCCTAAAGTTAAAATGGGGATTATTCTCCACCCTTGGATTTTGCCTCTTAATCTCTCACTATCCATTGCTCTTTAAAAAGAGACTCTCTCCTCATTCTTGGCTAATTCCTAATCAATCCTAGAATCTATATCACATTTCTCTTATGCTAATTTTATGCTATCATTTTGTTTACTTGCATTCTTAGAGCACTCTCTTACATTCTAACTTACTTTTTTAGCTTAGCATTTCCTTATTGCATCTCACTTAAATCACATAGCTTAACTAGGAGGTATTGTAATCTTGTTAGATTAGTTTTTCTTTCCTTATTCTTGCATTTGCATTCTAGCTTAGATCTTGCATCTCATTCTACGTTACTTCTCATCTTACATCTTCATTTTGAGTCTTCCCTTCTATGGTGAACCTTGCAAGGGTTTCTTATTGAGGTTCATTTGAGAGCCACTATGCATAATATTTACATTATTGCATGTCATAGATAGGAAGCTATAAGCCACTTCTTGAGGTTTCCTACTTCGTGGATTCTCTCAAGTGCAATGGTTTATAGAAGTGTTGTCACTTTTGATCACACAGATGCTACCACCACTTTTCCTATTGGTACACATGGAAGTGAACAATTACTTTCCAATCACAACTCCTTGGTTGTATGAAGTTGTTTGATCACAATTCCCTTTTCTAGTTTTGTATGATGTAAGAGATAATAGTTTGGATTGTATTGAAACTTTATTTATAACCATGGTGTTGATGGTTAGATCATGTAAGTAACTTAGGCACATCTGATAGCTGATGTAGGACATGGTTTTTTTAGTAAAGTTCTCCATTGTTTTATATTATTATGATGTATTCACCCATTTTAACTGTCTTAATAGAAAAGTATTTCCATCAATGATAATGGGAGAGATTTTTGGCAATATGTGTTGTAATTGATGTCAACATGATGTCAGACAATATATGTTCTCATTAAGATAGATGGATGAGATATGTGCTATGGTCATTATTGATTTAGATGATGCATATCGAAGAGTATCTATGTCAATTTGGATTATGCATGTTGAGATATATTTGAGAGATTTATTTGGATTATCTTTGTTATGACAGTCTAGTTAATAACATAGATGGGAGTTAGGAGGCTCATCAAAATGTGATATATCAATCCAAAGTTATGGTATGTATTGGTACACTTAAAGTTTGGTTTGGTTACATGATGTGGTCATTTTTATTATTGTTAATGGATGATGTTTGTGCTCAAAATCATTATTGAATGATTGAATAAATTTTCTAAGTGTTAAATTAATGCATTTCCTTATGACTGCGAGCCAATATTATGCTCCACATTACATCCTATAGTTGTCCAATTTAGGATTTTGAATGTGATAGTTGGCAAGTGCCTACTATCAAGTTTTCAAGTCATAGTATCTTTAGCAAAAAATGTCATCTAAAATTTTTAACTTTGGATATTGATTCTGATACCAAGTTAGAGGAAGACACTTATTTTGATATCCTAGAGAAAGGTGTTAGCATGGGTAAGGGTAAAAATATGACCTCTAGGTCTGGTAAGACTAAGAATGGGAAGATGTTGAAAGGAAGGAGCAAGAAGAAAATCAAGGATGAGATTTGGGTTGAGGGAGGTGTTGATGGTAGCGAGGATATTGACACTAAGCTTGAGGAAGATGCGAGGTCTTCTCATAAGAAACCTGAGACTTCAAATTCTATGATCAAAAACTCTGGGGGTGTTGATAGGGATACCCTTGTTCCCTCCCCTCCCCATGCTCCCTTTGTCCCTAATATCCCCATGCATTTGATGTTAGAGTAATAAGTTGTTTGCTTATTAATTAGATCATATTGATTTAATTATTAAGTCACTTATTATCTCTTTCTACTTAAGCTAAACTTTAGGCATATAATAATTAATTACTTTATTAATTACTATTGTACAACCTAGGTTTTATATTTTTAGGTTTTCAGATCTCCTTTAATAAGGATTGATCTCCTTTGTTTTCATAATAGATTGTAACATATTATTCATTATTGAATTACAACTTTTATTTTTGCACATCAAGAATGATTTCTCCTCTCTCGTGGATCAATGTGTTTAGGCCTCCATAGCTTTATGCTTCTTCTCTCTCTTTCTGTGACAGGTGTTTGCATGCAGGTATTCTTGGGAGTTGTGGGTTGTTTACTCATCAACTCAAATATGGTATCAGAGCTTTAGATCTGTTTGCCCCTGTTATCTTCTTGAGAGATTCAGTCGTGCTCATCAGATTTGTATTTTAGAGGGTTTTCTATTAGATTTAGGGGACCCTCTTTTTCTGGTCATCTTGGCTTCAAACAGACCTCATGGTTGCGTTCACAACATCCAAGAACCCCCATATCCATATAAAATTTGTCCAATTTGGATAAAGTTGGAATCTGTGACAATTTTTCTTTCCAACAAGCCTTGGTATGGATCCCGAGGCACTTTGGGCCCAAACGAACCTTGCCATTGTGCTCGCAACACCCAAAAACCCCCATATCCACATAAGGCATGTCCAATTTAGATGTCATTGTTTTTTGAGGCAAATTTTTTTTGCATGCCAAGCATACAGCCTTGGCAAACAAACCAAGACAAGAAAATTTACTGCATGCCATGCAAATTGAGACCTAAAAATAATTGGCACACAAATTGAGACAAAAAATTTGTACATCATGGCATAGATCCCGAGGTGAGCATGCGATTTTGCAAAAAAAATTAATTTGGGTGGCGACAGCCATTTGGCCGTCAAATTTAAGCCCATAGATCGGATGCAGCTTTAGCCCCTGGTCATATGGCGACTAGGGGCCTAGATTTTTAGCCACGGGGGCCTTGTATGCTACGATAGCCATTTGGCTGTCAATTTTAAGCCTGTGAAGTGCTAACATCAACACATTTGGAGACCATTTTGGGGCCTCCGGAGCACTCGGTGGTTTTTGCTCATAACTTAAGCATACGGTGTCGAAATCAGGCAAAAAGATATTGTCAAAAAGCTAGTTTTGAACTCTATCTGGATCTACAGGTTTGAATTTCTGATTTTGTTTTTTTATGGTGTTTTTAACTATCAAAGCTAGATTTTCAGTTTTGCACTTCGAGAGCTCTATCTTGCGCATTCAGACTCCATTTTGAGAAAATGATATATCATTGGAAAGCTTGTTCTGAGATATTTTCAATGCTATGAGTCTTTTTCCAGATTCTACTCCAGGTACATTTTATTCAAATTTTTGCATTTTTTCAATCTAGTGGATATCTTGGATGTTTCAGGTCCTGGGATCTCTTCGCTTTGAGGGATGGCTCATCTTAGGTTGTTTTTTTGTTTCAAAAGCCTTCTCTCTTCTTTGAGCAATGTATACTTCACTTTTGTAGCATTCTTTTATGCACACGCACTAAAATAAAGTGCCATTTTATTGCATGTATGGGATTTTACACATGTTCATGCTCTATGTACTCGTACTGCATTATAAAGTGCCAATGGGTTTGATGTTTGCCTTTTTTTTCCATCTACTTTTGTCATGTGAGAGTTCCTCCAATGACATTAGCCTCAGGTATCTCTATATGTGTTTGCACTCTCTCTGCAATTCATATTGGATGATCTTTTCAGTGTACCTATCATTACTCCCTTGTTAGCATTATGGAGGGTTTCTATTGTTGATTCTACTACTTCCTTGGTTTGATAGTGTGAGCTATGTATTTAGTGTTTGATTCTATGTACTAGGTGGATGCAGTGGATGGATACCTATGCATTCCAGTGAGATGGATCATTTACCATATGGACACTCTTTCTTTCTTGTTTTTTGGATGCACTCTTCTAGCTTTGATTAATCAACTCTTCAAACTTTTGGCATTTTTATGTCATCTGTATTTTCAAGTTTAGGTGTTTTCCTCCTGATTCAAGTAGTGTCATTTGAGGGCACTCGTGCAGATTATAGTATTTTATATCTTCGACTTCAGGTGTTTGCCTTTGTTTGCTTCTTGATTCAAGTAGTGTCATTTGAGGACACTCATGTAGATTAAAGTCTTCTCTACCTGGTCATATTTCAGTGGAGGATCTTCAGATCATCAGTTACTTCTTCATAGAGTTTGCAGTTTCTTGCTTTAGTGATGTTGTACATGTTCATTCTTGTTCCTATTTTCTCTAACATTCCTAGTTTTGGAGGCTTCTTCAGTCCTTCAGACTAGTCTTTGTCTCTTTTTGGAGTAGAGTTTTTCCATGTGATTTTCTCTATTTCTCTCCTTTATAGAGACTCTCTTTTGTACTTGGGTACCTGATCAAGCCTTTGTTGCCGGGAACCATTTGCTTTCAGTAGTTCTTTCTGGGTTTTTAGCTTCTCCCAAAGTTCATATTAAGGGGGTGTGTTAGATTAATAATTTGTTTGCTTATTAATTAAATCATATTTATTTAATTATTAAGTCACTTATGATCTCTTTCTACTTAAGCTAAACTTTAGGTATATAATAATTAATTGCTTTATTAATTTTTATTGTGCAACCTAGGTTTTACCTTTTTAGGTTTTTAGATCTCCCTTTATAAAGATTGATCTCCTTTGTTTTCATAATAGATTGTTGTATGCACCTTAAAATGGTCACCTAGACCTTGGGCCCCCACTCAGCAATTTATCAAATCTCTGAATCAATATTTTCAATTATATCAATTTCCTTGATCAAATCCTAATTCTATCATTTATTCAATTTTATTCTATGGATTAAACCATTTTATCCTAAGTCTTTATTTATTTAAAAAGAATTTCCTCCCCTTTTAATAAATAAAAAGCCCCCACTTTTCCTCTTATCCTAAGTTGCACAAATAAAATATTATTCTTATTTTATAAAAAGAAGAAAAGCACTTTTTGTCTCATATGGACACAAAAGTCAACTCTTATTTTCCCATTAGAGAATATTTGTACACATGGATTGCTCCTCTTTTAAGCTCCATCATTGATTAAATATTTTGCCTCTTAATCTCCATGGTCCATTCTTTCTCATTTCTTATAAAAGGAGAGCTCTCTTCTCATTTTAGGATTCATCTTTTTATGCTAATGTTATGCTGCAGGTTTTCTAGGTCACTTTGGAGCTTTTGAAGATTTGGAGCATTCTTGGCTTTTACATCTACATGCTATCATAGTTTCATTTCTTGCATTGTCATGGCATTCATAGCTTCATATTAGCTTAGTTTCCTTTATGCTTTAGATTACTTCATCTAGCTTAATTAGGAGGCTTTGTAATACTTGCATATTTCCTTTCATAGTTTAGCTTGCATTTTCATTCATAGTATAGCTTTGTATTGCATTTCATTTTGATTCTTGGAGATATTGGCATTCTTGCCCTTGTCTTCATTTGAATCTCTCATTGTGTGGTTGACTAGCAAGGTCATAAGCTTAATAGCTCTAGCTGAGAGCAATCAAATAATCTTGCAACTACATACATAGAGAGCTCTAGGTCGCTTTCTAAGGTATCCCATTCATGGATTCCCTTGGATATAATGACTTAGAGAAGTACACTATTTGAGATGTACATTTTTTATGCCCACCGTGGGGCTTTGAGCCTCATTCTCTTCATTTTTATCAAGTTTTGTATATTTTCAGCATCACTTTTTCGTCAATTTTGCACAAATACGAGAAACGCCACCTACGGGAAATCTGTTCACACCTGTGCACATTTTGTTCACGCCTGTGAGTATTTCAATCATGCCTACCAGCTTTTAAATGATGCATATTAGCTGTTAAATGCTACCTGGTATTTTCTATTTAATTTTGCTCTCAGATTATTAAATTATTTCTAGATTTGCTAGTTTGCTTGCTGTTTTCAGTTTCCTATTTACAGATTTCTGATTTGTTGTTGTAAAACAGAGGCTTATTTGCATATTTTACTTGCTTTTATTGTGCTAACTCTTTGTGGGGCTAACAAGTTGTGGTTGTAGGTGCCTCTTGCTTGAATATTTTGCCAAAAATTGCATGCACAAGGGCTACTAACAATTTTCCCAGGGCTTTCCAAAAGCATAAAATAAAATAAAAAGTGCTTGTTGTTTATTTCATTTCAAGTGTGGCAATTACTAGTTGTTTCATTTCATAGGAACATAATATGTTGTTGTAGGAATTCTTGGGTGGTAGGAGAAGTATGCTTTTCACCCTTGTGATGAACCAGAAAATCTTGACCCATCTTTGGATTTTGAAAGCAAGAGGGTAATTGAACATTTGCTTGGTGTGTTTGGGAGAAAACTTTGAGATAGGGGAGTATGCTCTTCACCCTTGTGGTGAAACAAAAACCTTGAACCTCATAAGTTGATCCACTCTTTGTTTGGATATTTAGAATCCTTTAGTGGGCCTACTCTTGAGCAATCAAGAGGAATGACCCAAGCGGGGATAAGCCTTTTGCCGACTATTCCAACCCCACTATAAACTCAAGGCTATCAAGGACACAAAACCTTGGTAGACGTAGTACTTGTCTTCACTTGATGTGAGTACTTGTGGGATTGTGACCATGAGGAAAATGTTGAGCAAGAATTAATAAGGTACTCTTGTGGCTGCGAGGTCTGTTACTTGTCGCAAGGTAAGGAGTCCCTTTGGGGAGTAAGAGGAGTATTATGAACAAAAGCCCTTATTAAGAACCATAAATAGAAGCCACCCTATTTTGCCACTTAGCTTCTTGGTGCAAGGATTGATCCAAGTGGAATACCCTAGATCACCCCAAGATTACTCACCATCTGTGTTCCTTTGGTTGTGTCATTGGCACTTCCACGACAAAGCCAATATCTATTGTGGGTAACCACTTTGTGTGAGGCAATGGGACATCAAGTGTGGGCTAAGTTGTTAAGTATTGAGTCATTGACTTTTTAGGCTAGTAAGTGCTTGAAGTGTTCTCACTGTGATCTACCTGTGTAAATGTTCTCAAACATCAAACATCACAGTAGAATTCATAGGATTTTATTGCTTTGATATCACAAATTGCTTGTCTTGGCAAGGTTGCTTTTTCCCTTGTGCAAGTGTTTTATGACATTTTTTATCACCTACTATTTTCAAACCTGTCTATTATCTGCTATTACTGTATTCTGAATTGTGAAATTGAACTTGCCAAACTGAAACATTGACCAATTGCTTTCAAAACTAAGTTTTTCACATTCACTGGTTAAGAGTCACCCTATTAGCCTGGAAACTATCACCTAGAATCTTTTTGTTGTCTGCCTAATTTATGCAATTTTCAGCCCTCTTAGTTGACCAGATTTTAGTAAGTTTCATACCCTGCAACTAAAAGCTTGTTTGTACCACAAGTTTTTGGCTCTAGACATCTTGAGTTAGTAACCTTTGACTTCACCAAAAAAATTTCTTGTCCTTGGTAATTTAGGAACCATCCTTGTTGACAAGATTTACCTTTAGATTCTTTGATTGCACACTTAGAGAGTTTGAGTACTCTTTTGTCCAAATCCATCTTCATATAAATTCAATTTTTGGTTAAATCATCCTCCTGATCCATATGTGCTAGGATACTAGAATCCTTTTATTATGCACCACTATGGCAGTGTTGATTTATACCTTTTGTCAACTTTCTATTTCATCATCTCTCTTTTGGACAATTGAATATTTTCACTATCCTAGTTTGACAATTAGCGATTCATAAGGTTATCTTCTCACTAAGGGTCTTTTCTTTCATGCTGGTTACAACAAGATACCAAGTGGGTCAAGGAAAACAACCTCAAGTAGTTTTTGAACAATTACCTTTAGTCCAAACTTGTCAAAATTGAAAGGGGAAGGAACATGTCTTCGATCAATCTCCTAGGAGTGCTTTAGAAGTTTGGTTTGAGCCTAAGAGCAGCCTTAGTCATTTGAGCACTTCTTTACCATCCTCTCAATCAAATATGGACATGAGCTACACTTTGACTAGGAGACAAAGAGAAGTAATGGATCAAACTCTTGATGACATTTTCCAAAGACATAGGGGTAACATGTCATTTGATGATGACAATCAACCTGAATCACCCCCTATTAACTCAAGATATCTAGATGCTCATCAACGAGCTGAAAGACACTATGCACAAGCTCACCAAGATGCACAGTCACAACATGAGGACTAAAACAACCAATCTTATGATGCTCATGTGAATGTAGCTAACTTGTTCAATCGTTCAAGGCCGAGCTCTCCACTAAAAACAACCTCAAGATATACAAGTGAGAGGCTAAAAAGAATTGAGTGAGAAAAACAAGCCTACTTGAATGAACAAGCTGCAAAAGAAGAAAAATTTAGGCTCCTAGAGGAAGAACAATGAGCCTTGTTGGACATAGAGAGAAGAGCCACACAAGAAGAACAAGATAGGATCCTAGCTCAACAACTTAATGCCCAATTCAACAATAAGGGTACCAACAGTGGAAACAACTCTCCACCCTCTACTCCCTCATGAACCCCAAGAAGTAGAAGGTGGTGAAGGACTCCTTCAAGATCTCCTAGTCCTAGAGGAAGAAGAATTTCACAACACAGGAGAAGAACACCTCCTAGGAACTCAAGACAACCCTCCCAATGAGCTCATCATGGCTCTCAACATGGAGGAGGTAGTACAAGTTTTGATGATCAAGATTTTATGAGAATGAAACAAGAACCACTATTCCAACAATATGTGGAAAAGTACCCTGATCAAAATAAGGATAAGTTCCTAGAGAATTTGATTAACAAAGGTGTGAGGTTTCCTTATAATTTTGATGTGGATAGGAGAATCAAGAAACAAAGCCCCTCACAAGAAGAAGAAATTAAGCAAATCAAGAAAATGATGGAGAAAATGATGGCTCCCAAGAGTTCCTTCAACCTTGACTCTATTTAACCTAATCCTTTTGATAAGAGTGTGAGCATGAAGGATTTTCCTAGGAAAATTGAATTTCCCCAATATGACAAATATGATGGTAATGGTGACCCACATGATCATGTGCGTCAGTTTTATACTATGAGTTTTGAATTTCACCATGAAGATTCCTATCTGATGAGATTATTCCCAAGGAGTCTAAAAGGTCAAGCTATGGAGTGGTTTACCAACATAACCCCTCCCGTCAAAACTTTTAAAGATCTGGTCCACATATTTGTGCAACATTTTGCCTACAACTTATCAAGATCAGTCACCATGCTTGATTTGTGTAATTTAAAACAAAATCAAGGGGAATCCTTTGTTACATTTTTACAAAGGTGGAGATGATTGTTCTCTCAGTATTCTAGGACAATTCCTGAACATGAGAGAATTGATATCATTATGAGCAATTTAGTACCTGAGATGTGGTATGAGGTTTGGAAGATGGTCTTTGATTCATTCTACACCATGGTCAAAACCGCATATAGAATAGAGGATGTCTTAAAAGAGCAAGGTATTTTGACTAAACAAAATAATAACAACAATAGTCAAAATAATAACAACTCACATAAGGACAAAAGCAAGAACTCACACTGGAATAAAAATAAGCAAGTAGTCAATGACGAAGTTGTTGAATCTTCCCAACCAAAGGATCAAGGTGTCCTTAATTTGTCTAGTGTGGTTCAAGCTATGAAGCTTAACACATCCTCTAACCAACAAGAGCATAAACAAAGATATCAAGACAAACCCAAAAAGGAAAAGCGGCAGTTCTCTAAGCTTGGGGACTCTTATGAGGATGTTTTCAAAATGCTTATTGATAACAATCTTGCACAACCACAAGATCCAGCAAAATTTCGCATACCTGGCATTAAGCCATATTGGTGGAATGAGAAAGCATACTGCATATTTCATAATGGCATTGGCCATGACATCGAGCACTGCTGGAAACTTAAACATCTCATTCAAGATCTTATTGAAAATGGCAAACTTGAGATTAATGGATTGAAAACCAATGCAGATCACAAAGTGTTTAAGGAACCTTTGCCTAAATATGATAAGGGGGAAACCTCTAAACCCAAAGATGGAAAAGCTGCAATCAACTACACCTATACATCTACAGAGAATGTTATCAATATGCTTGAAGTTGTGGATGAAAATGTCAACATGATGTGAAACAAAGATTCTTATAGTCATGATGTGGACTCTCCTATATTTGATGAAGAACCTGTGGTGGTGCTTAGAGGTCCTCACTCTCAAAGGTCATCCCAAGCTCTTAATGTTGTCACCAGAAGCCAAGGTCAAGGTCATGTGATCATTAGAGGTCCTAATTCCAACTAGTCTAGCAAACCAAAGCAAGTGACATCTAAGAATGTTACCACCAAGTTAGCAGTCAATCCTGAAATGAGCTAAAATCTTGTTGACTAGTTACAAAGAACACTAGCTCAAATCTCACTTTTTGAGCTCGTAGAATTGTCTCCAAGACATAAGCATGTCCTTGAGGATGCCTTGCGTACAACCAATGTCCCCAACAACATAGATGTTGACCAATTCCAAAACATGGTTAACCACCTTGCCAGCCCACACTACCTCACATTCTTAGAAGATGATGACAAAGCCTTGAGCCATCTGCATAATCTTGCCCTTCATATCGAAGTCATGATTCACAAGACCCATGTCAGGCATGTGTTGATTGATGGGGGTGCTGGGCTCAATATTTGTTCCTTGAGTTTGTTGAAAATACTAGGTTACTCAGAGCAAGTTATTGATACTCATAAGAAAATCACCATTAAAGCCTATGATGAGGCAGAGAGAAGCTCCAAAGGCTTGGTCGTCCTTCCTATCAGGATTGGCCCCATTGAAAAGGACATTTTGTTCCAAATTATTGAGGTTGGTCCTTTAGCCTATAATATTCTGCTTGGTAGACTGTGGATCCATGACATGCAAGCAATGTCGTCCACCTACCACCAATGTGTCAAGTTCCCCTATAATGGAGTAGAAGTTTGTATACCCGAGGATAGCACATTATCTGTTAATGCAATTTCAGCAGGGACCCATGTTCCTCTTAATGAAAATTTTGATGCAACTTTGGCACAATATCAGAATAAGTTCAAAACCATAGACCTTGGTATGGGGGGTTATCACATTGACTCCTTCACAAAGTTGCCAGTCTCACCTAGGTCCTATGGTAAGCCTTCAAAAGAGATGCATCCCTCATCTTTAGCAATGACTCTGTTTGACACATTTGTAGAGTCCTCAATACCTATACAAGATGAAAAGGAAGAAGTAGTTGTTAGAGATTGGATTTACAAGGAGGAAAAATACAAGCATAATGAAAATTTCTCCCCATCTCCTAAGGCTTATGGGAGAGGATATACTTTGGTCAAGAATATGGGCTACCCAGGTCATGGTCCTCTTAGTCACGGATTAGATGCTAAGGCTGAACCACTCAATCATGCTCTCTTTGGTCGTAGACCTAAGACAATAGTTGGCCTAGGTTTTGAAAGTCAGAACAAGAAAGTTACCCCTATCCTAGTTGCAATGGATAGTGATGATGAATACATACCCAATTTGCAAAATCAACAAGATAGGTGTGAAGATTGGGTCCCTTCCACCAATCTCCTTTGGGGAGATTTAGATACTACAGTTGACAATCCAACAATTTTAGACCTAGAACAAGAACAATCCACTATTGAAGATCATGTTGAGGATCCTATTCAATACACAAATGGCATTCAAGAAGGTGTTACCCTTGGTGACATCGAAGCTTCTACCTCAAGGCCTAAAAAATATGGTTGGTGTAAGCATCCCAGCCGGGATTCAGATACGAACTCACATGAGTATGAGTGGGAGACTCTTTCTGATTGTTCTACAGTTGACATGGACATTGTTGTTGTCCATACATATAGTTCCCAGTCTGAGGTAGCTAAGGAGTCTAGTGTAGGACTAGAGGATTGGAATCCACGAGTCGCTTTAGTGGACGATGCTTTGCTTAGTAGGATAAGTCCTGATTTGGGTACCTTAGAGGGATACTTGACAGATCCTAACTCTACAATCACCAGAGATGATACCATTCGCATACACAATATTGAACCAGTCATTGACCAACCCCTTGCCAATCCTCACTTAATTGATTGGTCTCAGTTCTATCAAGAGCCTCAGCTCCTAACTTTCCAAAATGACTATGAGATAGCATGCTACCTAAATGCCCTTGAACCTGTAGTCTCTTCCACCAATGAACCAACTACGAGCATGATAGAACCAGATATCAAGTACCTTAGTCGTAAAATGAAAAGAAAAGAAAAAAAGAATAAGAATTTTGATGGCAAAAACCACTATGTGGTGGTATCAGAACCTAAAAAAGTAAAAATAAAGGACATATCCAAGGGTGAAAACCTCTCTGAGGCACCCAAGGATGAGGTACCTAATAATCTTCCAAGTTACTTTCATGACAGGTCTTTAGTGCTTGTTGAGCCTACATAGCCAATTAATCTGAATACACCAGAGGCTTCACAAATTGTGCATTTAGCTCAGTCTTTATTAGCACAAAAAAAAGAGGCATATACCAAGTTCCTACAAAGAAAGAAAATTAACTTTGATTGGACTTATTTAGACATGCCAAGATTGGACACAAGTCTCATTATGCATCACTTGTCTATAGCTCCAAGTATCAAACTAGTAAAATAGAAATTGAGGAAGATGCATCCTCACATAGCTCTCCTTGTCAAAGCTGAATTAGAAAAGCTCCTCGGTGCAGGATTTATAATAGCCATTGATTATGTCGAATGGATATACAATATTGTACCAGTTTCAAAACATGACAAGTCCATTTGTGTTTGCACAGACTTTAGAGATCTTAATAAAGCATGCCCAAAGGATGATTTTCCACTTCCAAACATAAACATGATAGTAGACATGACCGCGGGCTATGAGATCTATTCTTTGATGGATGGCTTTTTTGGGTATAATCAAATCAAGATAGCTCTTGAGGATCAGGAAAAGACAACATTCACTTGTGCATGGGGAACCTATTGTTGGAACATCATGCCATTTGGATTAAAAAATATTGGAGCTACTTATCAAAGAGCTATGAATACTATCTTTCATGACATGATGCATAAAAATATGGAAGACTATGTGGATGACACCTTGGAAAAATCCAAGAAAGGGGATACACACCTAGGTGATTTGGAAGTAATTCTAGATCATATGGAACAGTTTCAACTCAGATTAAATCCCAAAAAGTGTGCATTTGGAGTTACCTCTGGAAAAATCTTAGGACTTATCATTTCAACTAAAGGAATAGAGGTGGACCCAAAAAAAGTTCAAGCAATAATGGATATGTCGCCTCCCACAAACATCAGTCAAATGAGGAGTCTTCAAGGATGCCTTCAATCTATAAGAAAGTTTATTTCACAACTAGCTGATAGGGCTCAACCCTTTAACAAGACTTTACACAAAGGGGTTAAATGTGTCTGGAATGAAGATTGTCAACAAAGCATGGACCAAATCAAGCAATACTTGGCTAATCCTCCAATCTTAATGCCTCATATCCTAGGAAAACCACTTATATTATATGTCTCAGCAACAAAATCTTCCCTAGGGGCATTATTGGCTCAACTTGATGATACTGGAAAAGAAAGAGCCATATATTATATCAGCCATACTCTTGTGTCATATGAGGTCAACTACACTAGTATTGAAAAATCTTGCCTAGCGGTGGTGTTTTCTTCCCAAAAGTTGTGACATTACATGCTAGCGCATACAATACACCTCATTGCAAAAATTGATCCTCTAAAATACTTGCTTGGTAAGGCTTCTCTCATGGGTAGACTTGCTAAATGGATGATGATTCTTTCAGAATTTGACATAGAATATGTTGAGCATAAAGCTATAAAAGGACAAGCCATTGCAGACCAATTGGCTGATTTTCCAATTAGAGATAAAGCACCAATTCAAGTTGAATTTATAGATGAGCACATAATATACATGACTGCAAGAACATGGAAGATGTTCTTTGATGGTTCTTTTATGCAAAATGGTTCAGGCACAGGAGTGTTGTTTGTTTCACCTCTTGGGTTAACAATACCTAAGTCTTAAAAACTATTGTTCCCATGCACAAATAACATTGTTGAGTATGAAGCCTTGACAAATGGACTAAAAATGGCTATAAAGTGGAGAATCATAGAGCTGCATATTTATGGGGATTCACAATTGATAGTCAACCAAGTTAACGAAGAATACCAAACCAAAGATGAAAAACTGGTACCCTATAAGAAAATGGTTGATTCATTGTGACGATACTTCACCTTTGTTACATTTCAACAAATCCCTAGAGCAGAGAATAAAGCAGTTGATGCTATGGCTACATTAGCTTCACTTCTTCAGCTAGAACAACATGAGTCTAGATTTGAATTCCTGGTGGAAGAGCTACGTTACCCTATCTATGACTCCCAAGAAAGCCAAGTGGTTTACATCCTTATTGGCCATGAATCATCTCGCTATGGTGCCATTTATTCATATCTCCTTGATGGTATTATTCCCAAAACCTTCAATCATTCTGAATGAAGAAACCTAATCTAAAATGCCTCTCGCCACACCCTTATCTCTGGTGATCTGTATAGGAGGGGTTTAGATGGGACACTTCTTAGGTGTTTAGAGAAGGATGAGTCCAAACAAGCATTAGTTGACATTCACGAGGGCATTTGTGGAGGACATTCTAATGGTCTTGCCATGGCTCAATGATTGCTTAGGGTGGGGTACTATTGGCCTACCATGCAGATAGATGCAGTAGCTTATGCCAAATCTTGTGAAAAGTGTCAGAAACATGGAAACCTGATACATGCTCTAGGTAGGGAGCTTATTCCTTCTACTTCTCATTGGCCATTCCAGCACCAGGCCTTTGACCTTGTTGGGCAGATTCATCCTAACTCATCAGGTGGACACAAATTCATTATCATTGCTACTAATTACTTTACCAAATGGGTAGAAGTTGTCCCACTTTCCGTTGCCTCAGGCAAGATAGTTTCTTTGTTTATTTTGAACCATATCATCTGTTGATATGGAGTGCCCTCTGAAATAATCATTGACAATGGGGGTCAGTTTAAAAACAAGGACCTTAAACATCTCTGCAAGAAATTCAAGATAAAATAGCATTGGTCCTCCATTTACTTCCCCCAAGGAAATGGACAAGCAGAGGCTTCAAATAAGACCATTCTCAAAATCCTCCATAGAACAGTTCATAAGAATGGTAGAGATTGGCATTTACAGATAAATTCAGCCTTGTGGGCCTATAGAACGAGTATTCATACTCCAACAGGGGCTACTCCATTTTCCCTCACTTATGGTGTTGAAGCAGTGTTACCTTTAGAGGTGGAGATTCCTTCTCTTAGAGTTTCTCTTAAAGGTTTAGTGACAGATGAAGATTACCATGCCATGAGACTACAAGAACTAGAACTTCTAGATGAAAAGCATAAAGCATCTTTTGATCACATGAGAGTCTACCAAAAGCGTATGTCCAAAGCATTCAACAAGAAGGTTTTCCCTAGAGAATTTCAAGTGGGGGATCTTGTCCTACGAGAAAACCCTAAGAACCAACAAAATAGAGAGAAAAAGGGAAAGTTCAAACCTAATTAGCTTGGACCATACATCATTACTGCTGCTTTTGGTACAGGTGCTTATTTACTGTCTGATCCAGAGGGAGAGTAGCTCCCTGATCCTATCAATGTGTTGCACCTCAAGAAGTTCTATCCATGATGCCTATTCTATCTGGGGGCATCCTTTGTACATATCTTATTGATCCTGAAAAAAACTCCAAAAAAATTCATATATGATGCTAAAAAAATCCTAAAAAGCATAAAAAGTCCTGAAAAAATACAAAAAAATCAAAAAATGCAAAAAATTCAAAAAAATAGAAAAAGTGCCTTGGTGAAAACTTGGAAACAGGCGCCTTGGTAGCAAAAATACAAAAAAAATTGAAAAATTGAAAAATATCCAAGTGGTGAAAACCTGGAAACAGGCACTACTTGAGGCCTTTGCACCCTTGTTTCTTAGCATGCGTCCTCAACACTTAGCCTTTCTCCATCATGCCTTGACCTTGTTTCCTTGGTTTGGAATTGGTCTTTTTCTTTGTCTAGGGGGCATTATTGTGTTAGCTTTGGTCTCTAGGATGCATTGGTCTTTAGGACATCTTGCAAATGGTGTTTTTTAATACCACCCCAATAGTGTTTCTCAACACTACCCTAGCGTCAAGTGTTTCTCAACACTTATCAGATATCCTACCTACGGTCTCGAATGATGCAATATTTCTCACTGGTAGAAGTGATACTCAAAGTTTGATTCTATGACCTACACACACGCACTTAAACACTCGACCTACTGAGACTTGTTTGACTTTATTTCTTTGTGTGCTATCTATGATGATTTCTTTGATGAGTGTTCTCTCCCTAATAGTTTTTGATGATGCTGAGCTAGAAGACTGGGGGCATGAGGACATGTTTTATTACTTTTTCTACTTGTGGGTATATTTTGTTGGTCCTAACTATCATTAGCATTTATGCTTGTTCCCCTTGACATTAGGATCTACAAGGTATTATCCTTGACTATTTTCACAAGTGCATACTTATAGCCATCTTGACTTTCCTTGTGTCTCGACGCAAGTATAATCTTGCTATATTAAACTTAGGTAATCTTACTGCACTAGTCATCTTGACCTATATGTCTTTGGTGCCTAGGTGAGATTTCCACATTTCTATCTGATATAGATCATATTCATATACTCATAGTCATACTGGTGTGTATTGTATGATCTTGCGATGCTACCAATAATGCTTGATGATGAATATTAGAGTCTAAAAGCTTTGTGACCTCGCAAGTAAACCACTTTTCATAGTAGCTTGCATTCCTAGGTTCATGTTAGTTAGTTTTTCATCTTGCATATGGAGAGAGCTCTCCTTTCATCTTTTGTGGACTTGTCGGTCAACTACGCTCACCTTTTGCTTCTTCTTGATCATGTCTTTCGCTTCTTGTCTTTCATATCACATCATTTTCTCTTCATTTCGGGATCGCAATTGAAATCTGAGTTCATCATGATAGTCAAAATCGCATTTCAAACTTTTCTCCCTCCTCTGCGTATTTGGCTAACCATTTGAGGCCTAATCCTTTGATCTTTGTTGGGGCATCTCCATCCCATCTCTTTCAACCTTCTCATCTTTCATTCATTTTCACTTGAGTCCTCTCTCTATAGTTTGACTTAATCTTTATCCTATATCTTTTTCAGTCAAACTTAGTCAACCTGCGGCATGTTTTCCCTGCTTGATGGTTATCCTATTGTCCTACCCTTTGATTATGATTTCTAGTGACTTGATCACATTTATCAATTTACTATTCTCCTTTACCTGATTTCGATTCTGATTCTGAGGGGGCAATACCTATCAACTTTAATCTTTGATTCAGCTTATCAATTAGCTTTGCTTGAGATTCTTATCTCTTATTTGGGACTTGACAATTACTTATATACAATAGTGATTGGCCTTGTCTTTCAGCTTATGCTTATGCTTGTCCTGATATGTTCCCATCCGTCGAACACATGTCTGAGTTGTTTTGTGATCCCAAATCGATCTCACATTTCATTTCCATTCTTTGACTGCATGTGATCCCAAATTGATCTCACATTATTCAAAGAGGGGCAAATCTATGCACCCTAAAATGGTCGCCTAGACTTTGTGCCCCCATTCAACAATTTATCAAATCTCTGAATCAATATTTTCAATTATATCAATTTCCTTGATCAAATCCTAATTCTATCATTTATTCAATTTTATTCTATGGATTAAACCATTTTATCATAAGTCTTTATTTATTTAAAAGGAATTTCCTCCCCTTTTAATAAATAAAAAGCCCCCACTTTTCCTCTTATCCTAAGTTGCACAAATAAAGCATTATTCTTATTTTATAAAAAGAAGAAAAGCACTTTTTGTCTCATATGGACACAAAAGTCAACTCTTATTTTCCCATTGGAGGATATTTGTGCACATGGATTGCTCCTTTTTTAAGCTCCACCATTGATTAAATCTTTTGCCTCTTAATCTCCATGGTCCATTCTTTCTCATTTTTTATAAAAGGAGAGCTCTCTTCTCATTTTAGGATCCATCTTTTTATGCTAATGTTATGTTGCAAGTTTTCTAGGTCACTTTGGAGCTTTTAAAGATTTGGAGCATTCTTGGCTTTTACATCTACATGCTATCATAGTTTCATTTCTTGCATTGTCATGGCATTCATAGCTTCATATTAGCTTATTTTCCTTTATGCTTTAGATTACTTCATCTAGCTTAATTAGGAGGCTTTGTAATACTTGCATATTTCCTTTCATAGTTTAGCTTGCATTTTCATTCATAGTATAGCTTTGCATTGCATTTCATTTTGATTCTTGGAGATATTGGCATTCTTGCCCTTGTCTTCATTTGAATCTCTCATTGTGTGGTTGACTAGCAAGGTCATAAGCTTAATAGCTCTAGCTGAGAGAAATCAAATAATCTTGCAACTCCATACATAGAGAGCTCTAGGTCACTTTCTAAGGTATCTCATTCATGGATTCCTTTGGATATAATGACTTAGAGAAGTGCACTATTTAAGGTGTACAATTGTAATAGATTATTCATTATTGAATTGCAACTTTTATTTTTGCACATCAAGAATGATTTCTCCTCTCTTGTGGATCAATGCATTCAGGCCTCCATAGCTTCGTGTTTCTACTCTCTCTTTTTGTCACAAGTGTTTGCATGTAGGTGTTCTTGGGAGCGGTGGGTTGTTACTCATCAACTCCAATATTTGATTCATGTCACTATCCATTCCCCACCTCTACCACCCAACACTATGCCTACGATTATGTTGAAGAATAATATGGTTGGGGATAGTGTTTTGAAGAATGTGACTAGTGGTAGTTCTCTTCCTAAGTGTGATCTTGCTAATACTGATGTGGATATGGGTATGTATAGGGAGGAATCTACCTTTTCTGAAATTCATAATTGTAATCAGGAGCCCAACATGAAGGTGTTGTAGACTGCTAAGGAAGGGCAATGCATTTTTATAGGATTGTTGAATGATTTTTCAACAAGGTGAAAGAGATGAAGAAAAATCAAAGGGCCCTTTCTAGAAATTTAGAATTCCTTAAGGCTATTTGTGATGGTAAGGATAGCTCCTTCTTTGAAGATCTCAAATATCTCAAAAAGGATGTTAATGATGCTAAAGCCATGACCAAAGCTGACACTTCCAAATTTAAGAAGGTGGATGATAGGCTCTATGTTGTTGAAAAAAGAGTGAACAACTTGGAGGATACTCTTAAGAAGATTGGTGACCAGAGTTTTAAGACCCTCAAGACCTCTTTGGAACACCTTAGGATCCTCTTTTCCAATATAGAGAACACCAACAAGGAGAAGGCCATTGTTTAGGTTTCTAATGGAAAGGATACCAACCCCATTAATTTTCATGATGGGCCTAGTAAGAGAACCCGTGCCAACATGAAGAAGATTGTGCATAATGATAATAATGATATAAAGGACTTGAAGAAAGTTGTTGATACCATGAAACATCTTGAGATGGAAGTGATGGAGATTCAAAATAATTTTACTTAACTTTTTTTATGCCTGGTGGTTCTGTTATCCTTTTTTATTTATGTTTGTCAACCTTGTCTTGGTTGTTGTCCTTTTGTTGGCTTTTCTTCCTAGTTGCTAGCTTTTTTGTCCTTGTTGATTGTTCCTTATTTGTTATACTTTGATGATTTATATTTCTCCTTAATGTTGTAAAAGGTTTCACAACCCCTTCAAAACTTGTTTTCACTTCGTCAAAAACAATTTGAACTTTGGATCACAATATATCAACTTAAGGTTTTCCAGTTTGCTCACTAGAATGCTTTGCATTCTACCACATGAATTGTTTGGCTATGTAGTTCTAGGAAGATGTTGAGGATAGTGTATTGAAATAGTGACATAAGTTTTAGGTATATTGGTTCTTTGGTGTATGATATCCATAATGTTGAAGAACAAATTGCCCATCTTCTCTATATTGTGATCACTTGTTCTATGAATTACTCGCTCACCCCCATCATTTGATAGTTTACCACTTTAGGAGAATATTGAAGAAATTTTTTAAATGGTCTACCTATCTTGTAATGTATTCTACGAGATGTTTTAGTTTCTCTCTAGTGATAAGAAGACAAACAATTGGGAATTTTGATAGTGATATTGATATCTAGACTAACCATGAATGCTCATTCAATTGTGTTTGATCCTAACCTATTTATTTTGTCTTGGAGCATGTGGTATGACATGTTTGGGATTAAAATTAAGTATTTCTCAACCTCCAATCTATTTTTTAATAATGTAGAATGCATATGAGGCCAACCTATGTTGTATTGCATGTTTTATTTATTAGGTCCTATTTGTGCTAGCCTAACTAATGTGGGAGATTATTTTGGTGTGGAGCTTAATCAATCTCCAAGTGGGAGATTCTTGGTATGTGGAAACTAATCAAGCAATTATTGTACACATTCCATGTATCCTTTCCCATATTGGGTGAACCATTCTAAATCTCTGTGTTATTGTATTTCTATCTTCTCTTATTCTTGCATTATCTTATTATTATTTATTGCTCATATCTATCAAAACCCTAACAATCTTAACATTTTCCACTATGTTATCTTCAGTAATGGTTGTTCAAACTTCACCCAAGTACTCTAACTCAATGATATGATTTAGTTGTCCTCCCTAACCTTCTAAGTTTTAAACTCTCACCATTTTCACTAGTCATCTCGCCTACCTCTAATCATTTCATAAAGTACCATCAATCCTTATTTTTAATGTTGTAACTTCCAAAAAGAGGACACTTCCGACTAATAATATTATTCCATATATTTAAGGCATATGTTTACATGTACATATAGTTACAATGATAAAAAGAACTCTTAGTATCACTAATGTGGTAGTTGTGTGTGTGAAAATTGTACCTGATCTATAGACACAACACTTCAATAAAACATTAGAGGTTAGCACAAACAAAATCTACAATGAATTGAAAACTAAACTAACCAGGTGATTTTTTTCCTTCTAATAGGTGTGAGATTGATGTTCTCAGATTGGAATCGAGATCAGTGACCTTGACGACACCTAAACGAAGGATTTGAATGCAAAACTGATATGAAATGTATGCAATTAATCTATTTTTTTTATTTTCTATGCAATGATATGATGAAAACTTGATATGAAATCTATGATATGTAAAAACTTGATATGAAATCTATCTAACAATGATATGATATGAAAACTAAATGAATGTTAAAACCAAATTGATCTCACAATAGCCTTGATTTGCAATAAGCTTTGATTCTCCAAATAGCAATTCTTCAGTGTGATTTGCAATTCTTGTGGATGATTTGTGAAGAGCTAAAGCCTTAATTTATAGAAATTCAGGGCTTTAGGGATGCATGGAAAAAAGCCATAAATCACTCAAATAACTCAGCTTGATTTTTGAGTTATCTAAAAATAAAGATAATTTAATTCACAAAAATATGTAAATCATGCAAAAATAGCTTTTTAACTCAAATTAGAAGTTTAGATCAACTTTAAAACTCAAAAATGATGTTGAGTTCCAAAAAGTCAATAACTTGCATTGATTTTCTGATTTGGAGTTTAACTGCTCTTTGATTGTGCACATGGATAATTATGAATTAATAAATAAATAAAGTGATTTATTCTCAACTTAACTGATTTTTGAAAAATAAAACAATTGATTTATGGGTTAATCAATCATTTAATCAAACTTTTATTCAAAATTACAATATTAAAAATTGACAAAAATGATTTAATTAATTAAATAAAATATTTAATCAATTATTTGTAAGATTGTGGATTTATTGTCAAAATTAAATATCATAATTAGGAATAATGGAATTAAATTCAATTAAATAATTAAGTGGCCAAATTAAATCTAATTAATTAAATATTTAGAATATTCAATTAATCAAACTTTAGGATAAATTAGATTTATCGCCAAATAATCATTAAATTAAAGATAATTAAGATATTTAGGAATATTGCTAGGAATATTCCCCGATGCAGAATTTAAGATAATCAATTAAGATTCGATGATGTTCAGATGTGCCTTAGGTTAGGGCTTTGATGTTGATTTCATTCGATGTGTCGATATAGGAGGTTAATGAACCTGTAGCCCATTTTTGGGGTATTACATTTTGCCCCTCTTTGAAGTACTGTGTGAAGCGCAGTGGTTCAAAGATAGTCTATGTGCGATAAAGATATGAAACTGATTCAAAATTGATAATTGATATGAGACAGAAGCTGATTGAAAGATTTGATATGAAGATAACAGGTCCTGAATGACCAAAGATAATGTTAACTATAACATCAAATGAACCGATGATTGTGAAAAAGTGTCAAAATGCCTAATTCTGAACCTTATGATTGCGAAGAAGTGAGTGACCGATTCCTAACTCAATTGTCTTAGAAGAACCACGTAGGTATCACATCTGAACCCTTCAGTTACCGAAGAACCAAGGAAATAACACTAATGAATCGATAGTTGCAAAAAACTGATACAGATTACAAGATTAAGAGAATACCAGATTGATATGGATCGATGAATCTGATATGCCCCAAGCGATGATAGATTTGCCCCGAGCGATGAGGACTTTTGATGGATCAGCAACTAGACATGGTTGTTGTCTTGATTACTAAGGAAAGATATGATTCCAATAAAGATATGATTTCAGATTTAGATTACAGACTTTGAATGATATGCAATACCATGCCCCCTTCAGGATTAAAATTGAAATCTGACAAGAAAAGTCAGCGTTGATAGTTCAGAAGCATGTTAATTGATTTGAGAAGTGGTTAAACATGTCCGGGAATGCATTCTACATGGTTTAGAGTACCTGGAGACCAAGTTTGACTAGGTTTGACCATGACTTGACCATGGTTGACCAAGTTGAAATTTTGATAGTTTGATGTAAGATAATCAGTTAAGTTGAATACTAGATTCCTGTGATGAATGAAGGTCGATGATGCAAGCAATAGATCATCCTAGGCCCAAAAATTTTAAATCATGATTTTGACATAATAAACAATCTCACATTTGAATTTTGATCCCGAAAATGGATTCAGAATGTCAAAATTAGCCAGGGGTGCAATTTTCATGAAAAATGGAGCACTTTTGAAAATTAGGTCAAATGCTATATAAAGGCCTGAAGGGTCATTTTCAATGCATTTCAACCATTTGACTTTGGAGACTTTGTGGAGCCCTCTGAACAAGAAAATGGTAGAACAGTGAGAGCCAAAGGTTCTTGTGAGTTCGCATCAATTTGAGTGCAGCCGGAGATACTGGAGACCCCGACAGTATGGACATCCGGTAGGTGGACCTCTGTGCCCCTCTGAAAATGCAAATTTTTCATGTTTTATAGCATTTTTTAATTTTTTCATACACATTTTGCTTTTTGAATTTTGCATGTTTGAAAACTCATACGAGTCCCATCCCAAACTCATACGACACTTCATTTTAATTTCCTTTGTCATTTCAAGTCCACCCAAGTGTCGTATGAGAGGGACCCGTGTGTCGTATGACATTTCATCGGGTCCCTTGAAACTTGTATGAGTCCAGGCGCAATGTCGTATGAACATGGATTGTCATTTGGTCTTCTGTGGAGTGTCGTATGACACTTGATGCCAGTCTAGAATGTCATTTGAAAAATAGTGAGTTAAAAACTGACTCCTTGGTCAAAAATTTGATTTTTTTGATAATTTTGCCTGATTGCTGACCCTTTGACCCACCTTCTGAAATATCGAACTATTCCATTCTTTTACTATTAGCCTGATTTTGAACTCAATTTTTTATTAAAAAAACACCTTGTTTCTACATAATATAGGTCACATATCCAGATGTACATGTCTGTCATTCTTACCCGGCGACACAGAGACTGTGTGTCTCACTTCTTGACCCTATGAGGGTTCATCTTGCTGCATGTGGTTTTGAGCATCTCATTCATTTACCCGATATTAGGGTAAATCATGGCCTATTGACTATGTTGATAGAGAGATTTCACTCAGAGACTCAGACCTTTCATTTACCAACTGGAGAGATGACTGTGACTCCAGAGGATATTTATAGGATACTACGCATTCCATTCCATAGCAGTCGACATCCGAAGTATGTGAGTTCCAGCTAGACTGGTCTTCATGCCTTTAGGTGTCTGTTTGGTGATGATACACAATTGACAGGGCCCATTTCCTAGGAGACCCTTGTACAGAGATATGGCCAAATGCACCATTTAGAGTGCATTATCGCTAGGATGATCGGAGAGCTTATCATGCCAGGCCGTCAGCAGAACGGCTTTTTGATGGGATGGGCTCCGATGGTAGCTCTTCTGATGGCCACTCCTACTGAGCTTGCCTAGGGTCAATGCTTGTTGGCCCACATGTTTTCAGAGATGCACGAGGTCATGTATCAGGATTGCAAGAGCTTCACTTCTGGAGCTCTTGTATTACAGATATGGGCATGGGAGCATATCCCAATGTTGAGATCGATTTTCCAGACACAGCGGCAACCACAGGAGCCAGTGATATATACGTATGCTGGTTATGTCACATAGGTCCGCATGGGTCATACTGAGTACTTCCGCTGGTGTTTAGATGATATGACATTTGTGCATTGGAGACCCTATTTGCAGATAGAGGCATGGCCCACTGCGAGGGAGCAGTATAGTTTTCTTTTTCAGAGTCAGGTACTTATTGGCCGGTCTCCCACCATTTTGGAGAGATTTTTGATTACTAGAGTGTGGCATCAGTATGGATGCAGACAGGATGCCCCACAGGAGTATACTACATATGCTCACATTATTTGTGAGATTGGGCTCAGATGGACACATTGACTCACTTATTCGTTATGTTCAGAGGAGTACAGTGCCATCATAAGTAGAGACTGGGACTACCATCCACAGGTTATTGATGTAGGGGGTCACAGATGGATACATTGCTTTGCTAGCGGATCATCCCGTTCACAGATTCTCAAATCCTACTGAGTTGATACCCTCCATGGAGGAGGCAATGGATGTTACAGGTGCTCCCATGGGACAGGGCCTGAGACCTTAGGTAGTGCATCCTACACCACCCAGATAGAGAGCGACGGCTCCACTTCAGAGACCATCAAGACATATGAGGCCCCCTCATCCTTCTACTTCTATAGCAAGCACATCCATAGGTTCATAGAGATGGAGCAGGGGTGAGAGAGGTACTTTGGGTAGTGTTGGTTCTGCAAATGAGGTTTTAGTAGCTGAGCAGTTTGTAGGTGGTGATGTAGATCCCTCATAGGTAGATACCACTTTTGATCTAGGAGCTGAGGTTAGACATCGTAAGGTGCACAGAGTAGATACCACTGATCAACAGCCATAGGACATAGAGATGACAGTAGTTGAGGTCGATCCTACTGTTCCTCTCACTTCATTAGAGACTATTAGACATCTCATAGCTCAGGTCCAGGACCTAAAGGTACAGAGTGCTAGGTGGGAGGAGAGGTATCAAGAGGCAGATAGGGAGCACACAAAGCTCCGTACAGAGTTTCACTCAGAGGTTCAGAGATTACAGACAAAGGTGACCCATTAGACCGCATGGGCTTCATATTATGTGTCTGCCTACTATGTTGTTGTCCCTACTACGCAAAGAGTGCCCACTTATTCATATTACATGGTAGCCTCAGAGGGAGCTAGGGCACCGAGAGTAGAGGCTATACCAGATGCACCACCACCTCCTCCACTAGATACTGAGGAGCATGCTGAGAGTTGATTCTTGCTCTCATGTTGTGATATACTCTGTTCTTTTTTATTACTGATATACTATTCTGACTCTGATAGCTCTCTGGAGCTCATTCTTTTATACATTGTGCCAGTAGTGCACCCCTGACACATTTTGAGATTATGATATATATGAGATCGATGTTTTTGGTTGTGACTTCATTTGTACTTGTCATGTTTTGATTTATGATGATATCATGCTATGCTTATGCTATGATTAGTGTAGAATATATGTATGGATTAATGCAATACAATGATTTCTTTCATATGTATGGATGTAATGAAAATGTAATTGATTATGAAGAAGATGTATGTATGATTTATGCTTAGCACTGGATCTAATGTAATGTAACAAATGGTAATGATATGAGGTGTAAATGCAGCGATACACATGATATGTTTTTGTAGGTTGATGAAGACAAGTACTCAGTCTTATGTCAAAAGGATATTTTAACCTAGGAGAGTTACTGCTTGTAGTTCGATGAAGAGACCTTCGAGTGAGACTCAGCTCTCATTAGATTTGAAGAATTGATATGAAGAACTATTTAAGCTTTGAAGTGTTTCCAAACATCTGTGAGATCATGCAGACATGCAAAATGCAAAGAAACATGCAAAATGAAATGCAACCTAGGACCTAGGACCTACTCACTGATCAAGTGTCGATTTTGTTATCATCATTGAACTTTTAGGTAACCGGATAAATCAATACAATGCCCACTAGCCATGAAACCATAGACATATGAATATTGATTTGTAATGCTCTAGAACCAATACAACACCCATTGGTCAAACAACCATGGACATATGAATATTGATTTTGTTTTCGGAGTGTCAGATTAGATATAAGCACCAAGGCATAAACGCCAGGATGACCTGAATATCATGTCCATTTTGATATAGCAATTTGTATAAGCATCAAAACATAGATGTCGTGATGACTAGACTATGCCTTGCATTATAAACACATCAAACAATCAAGAGATCATTTGAAATCCAATGTGAATTACCCATAGTGACCCTTTATCTTTCACATCCTTAGGTAAGATCGCGTTTCACAATAGGAGAAAGAACTTCACTCAAAAAGATAATAGTTAGATCAAACTTCCTTGAATTTTTTGGGTATCAATGGTCGAGGTACGCATGGCCATCCAATTTGAGATAGAGGCTCTTACAGTCGGACACCATTTCAATCCAAAATTTCCAAAGTTGTTAGATTTTCACATACAAGCAGAAGACAAAGAAAAGATTATGCCCCCAATCATCACTCTCTAAATCCTATAAAGGACATCATCGAAGAGCTCAAAAGACATAATATGCAAAAATCTCAATGCGAATCAGTAAGCATACAAGGAGATAAAAGCATTGTGAAAAGCATAGATTGTTTTTAGTTTTGATGTTTGATGTTGATTGCGTTGTTATAGAGGCAAAATCCTTTCTGGAGACAAGACTGACTGACTCACTCACATGAAGCTACAAAGGACTCTGACTAGATATGATACATCTCAGATACATTGGAGACCATAGGATATGACTTTGATTGCCCCCAAGTTTGAACATTGATAGGATACAGATGCTTGAGCAGATTGGTGTACAAACTGACTTATTGAAAACTGGAAATGCAGAAACAAACCGGGAGATATGTACAAACTAAAGCAAGACTGAAAGTTGGGAAAGACCAAGATTGCACTGATAGATGGAGCATTTTCAAACAAGTGGTGCGCATTTGCCGAGTTTTCACCATCTTGGTAGAGATTCTATTTTTGCTACCAAGGCGCCTGTTTCCAGGTTTTCACCAAGGCACTTTTTCTTTTTCTCATTTTTTTGTATTTTTCATTTTTTCAATTTTTTTGTACTTTTGATATTTTTTTATTTTTTTGTGAATCATCAAGGCACCTATTGCTAGGTTTTCACCAAGATGTTCATTTTTTAAGGACATTTTACCATAGACTGAATGACTTAGGCGTAGAATTTTTTTAGATGGAGAACATTGATTGATTCTCAGAGCTGTTCTCCTTCAGTCGTTGAGAGTTGATAGGCACTAGAGACAAAAGTAGCAGTAATTACAAAGGGACCCAGCCAATTGGATTCAAACTTCCCCTTGCGTTCTTGATGGGATTGATTTTTAGGATTTTCTCTCAAGACTAGATCACCAACTTGAAATTCTCTATGTCTGACTTTCTTGTTGTAACCTCTAGACATTCTCTTCTGATATACTCTGAGATGATCATATGCTGCTTGTATGCACTCATCTAGTAGTTCAAGTTCTTACAACCTAGACACTCTATAGTCATCATCAGTTACTAGACCATGCATTCTGATTCTGAGTGATGGGATTTCAACCTCAATAGGCAATACCGCTTCAGACCCATAAAATAAAGCGAAAGGTGTAGCCCCAGTAGGTGTTCTGATACTTGTTCTATAGGCCCAGAGAGCTGGATTGATCATGAGATGCCAGTCTCTTCCTATTTTATTAACTGTTCTGTGCAAGATTTTCAATAGATTTTTGTTAGAGGCCTCAGCTTCTCCATTCCCTTGAGGATAGTAGATAGAAGACCAATGTTGTGTGATCTTGAATTTGGCACATAGATCATTGAGGTCTTTGTTCTTGAATTGTCCACCGTTATCTATGATTATGGAATGAGGTATCCCATATCTGCATATGATATAGTTCAATATGAACATAGATATTTGCTTTCCAGTTGCCTGTGTCAAAGGGACTGCTTCTACCCATTTGTAAAATAATCTGTAGCAGTGATTATATGGGCATGTCCATTAGAAGAGTGTGGATAGATAGCACCTAGAAGATCAAAATCCCATTATTGAAAAGGCCATTGTGTTGTGAAGGGAATTAGATCTCTCCCTAGAGCATGAATCAAGTTACCATGCACTTGGCACTTTTGACAACTTTTAGCAAACTTGATTGAATCTTTCTCCATTTCAGGCCAATAGTACCCTACCCTAATAAGTTTTCGAGCTAGTGTTAAACCATTTGAGTGTGACCCACAAATACCCTCATGGACTTTCTCTAATGCACATTGAGACTCTTCCCATTCTAAACATCTAAGTAGTGTACCATCTAGACCTTATTTGTATAGATCATTACCAATGATGACATATCAGGAGGCATTATGGATAAGGTATCTCTTTTCATGGCGATTGAAGGTATTGGGAATGATTTGGTCTTGGAGATAAGAAAATAGGTTTTTGTATTTGGATGAATCATGACCTACAACGGTGAAAATCATGCAGGTTTTAGGGGAGTCATATGCAGGATAAGATAGTGCTTCCACCAGGAACTCGTAGCGTAGCTCATGTTCAGGCTGCCGTAATAAAGTAGATAGTGTTGCCATTGCATCAGCATCCTTGTTCTCCATTCTAGGAATTTGCTCAAATGTGATAGATATGAAATATTTCTTAAGATCATCTACCATTCTCTTGTAAGGAATGAGCTTTTCATCTTTAGTTTGGTACACATCATTGACTTGATGAATAACAAGTTGAGAGTCTCCATGAATGTGTAGCTCTGTCACTCTCCACTCAATTGCTAGTTTCATACCATTCAAAAGGGCTTCATATTCTGCAATATTGTTTGTGCAAGGAAACTATAATCTGAATGCTTTTGGGATTGCATATCCTTGAGGAGTTATGAACAACATGCCTACTCTGAATCCATTCTGTGTATAGGATCCATCAAAGAATAATGGCCATCCTCTAGAAGAAAGATGCATGATAGAGGAATCTAGAAATTCCATTTGTAGTGGTGTGTCATCAAACAATGGTGCTTCTGCTAATTGATCAGCAATGACTTTCCCTTTGATAGCTTTTTGTTCCACATATTCAATGTAAAATTCACTTAAGAGCATAACCCATTTAGCTAATCTACCTGTGAGGGCAGCTTTGCTTAGGGGGTACTTGAGTGGATCAATTTTAGCTACCAATTGTGTAGTATGAGCTAACATGTAGTGTCTCATTTTCTGTGATGCAAAGATCATAGCTAGACAAGCTTTCTCAATCATTGAATAGTTCTTCTCATATGCAACCAATGTTCTACTGATATAGTATATAGCTCTTTCCTTTTTGTTCTCATCATGTTGTGCTAGCAATGCCCCCAGTGTTGTATCTGTTGCAGAGACATATAAGATCAATGGCTTCCCATGAATAGGAGGCATCAAGATAAGAGGATTTGATAGATACTTCTTGCTATGGTTAAATTTATGTTCACATTCTTTGTTCCATGCAAAGGTCACACCTTTATGTAATGTTTTTGTAAATGGTTGTGATATGTCCACTAGCTGTGATATGAATCTTCTGATAGATTGAACTCTTCCTTGCAATGTCCTCATCTGATTGATATTCTTAGGAGGTTGCATCTCCATTATAGCCTTTACTTTAGCTAGATCAACCTCAATGCCCTTCTTTGAAATGATGTATCCTAGGAGCTTTCCAAAAGTGACACCAAAAGCACACTTTTTAGGATTTAGTCGAAGACTAAACTTTTCCATTCTGTCTAGGATCATGCTCAGGTCCTTTAGATGTTCAGTTCTAATCATAGATTTTGCTAAAGTATCATCAACATAATCTTCCTTAGTTCGATGCATCATGTCGTGGAAAATAGATGTCATGGCTCTTTGATATGTAGCACCAGCATTTTTAAGCCCAAATGACATGACATTCCAACAGAAGGTGCCCCATGCACATGTGAAAGCAGTTTTCTCTTGATCCTCTAGAGCAATTTTTATTTGGTTATATCCAAAGAAACCATCCATTAAGGAATACATCTCGAAACCTGCAGTCATGTCCACTATCATATCAATGTTAGGTAGTGGAAAATCATCCTTGGGCATGCTCTATTCACATCTCTAAAGTCTATGCACACTCTGATTGAACCATCTGGTTTAGAAATAGGTATGATATTGGAGATCCACTCTACATAGTCAATAACTCAGATGAATCCAGCTTTCAAGAGCTTCTCTAATTCAACTTTTACCAAGAGTGCAATGTGAGGATGCATCTTTCTCAATGTTTGCTTGATAGGTTTGACATTTGGAGCAATAGATAAATGATGCATTATGAGATTAGGATCCAATACTGGCATATCTAAATATTTCCATGCAAAGTTGATCTTCTTCTCTATTAGGAATGTAGTAAATTTTTGTTTCTCTTCTTCTGATAATGATTTTGCGACATGTACCAATCGTGGTTCCTCTATTGTACCCAAATTGATGGATTGAGTGGGCTCAATTAGAACTGGAGATCTATCCTATAAATGACTTGGAAGGACATCAAATATCTCATCCTTAGGCACCTCAGAGAGGTTTTCACCTTCAGATACATCTTTTATTTTTACTTTTGTAGGTTCTGAGACTGCCACAAAGTGGTTTTCACCCTCAGAACTCTTTTTCTTTTTCTTTTTATTCTTATTTTTCTGACTAAGATATTTGATGTCCGACTCGGTCATGCTGATGCTCAGTTCACTGATGGAAGTTCTCATAGGCTCAATTGCATTTAAGTAGCAAGCAAGGGCATAGTCATTCGGGAAGGTATAAATACCATGACTCGGATTTGTGGAGGTTTGATCAATAAGTTCTGGATATTTGATAGTCAAAGTAGGGAAAGATTGGGAGATAGTGTTTACGGATATGGATCTATCATCATTGGTCCTAACTCGATGCTCAAGTTCAAAGGTGATATTACAACTTAAAACATTCAATTCGTGAATAGGCTCAATGTCATCGTGGGAGTCCAATTCAGCCATAGGTGCATCAGACTCAATAGGTTCATCATTTCACTCGACTTATGTTGGGATTAGGTGCATATTGGTGAATGACTTCAACATGTTTCTCTATAATAAGCTCATCTTCATCTAGTTCTGGAATGGCTCCCCATTCATAGTCATTTGATTCAGCTTCTGATTTAGGATCTCTAGGAAATCTTAGAACATGAGTAAAGTTAGGGTGAATACCCCAAGAAGGATTACCCTCAGATTCTAATTTGAATTCATACTCATGGGAATATGTCTCAGAATCACTACTACTTCCCTCTTCTTGATTGTTTTCAAGATTAGTTGGTTCTTGTGTTGCAACTATCTCTTGATTGATAGTAGGTTCTTGTGTTTCTACTACATTAATTCTTTTGATTGGATCATTTTTATCATCAAGAAGGTCTTTGATCTCCTTAGGCAATTTTCCATAGGGGATGAGTTTTGAACTATCTAAATCACTATCTGATGGTTCTGTTTCTTCTTTCTTAAGAAGAGGTTCTCCTAGTGCGATCTGCTCTATGACATGAGAGCAATTACCTTTGAGGTGATAGGGTTTCTTCTTAAAGCCTAAGCCAACTTTTTCTGTATTTTCTCTACTAGTATGTGGGAGAGGTACCACAAGACCTTTCCCTCTGACTCCTAGAGGTCCTTGACCTGGATATCCCATCTTAGCTATCAATTTATCTCCTGGACCATATGACTTAGAAGAGAGTTTGGATACTATAGAGCCACTAGTTTGAACAACTTGAGATTCAGGTTTGTCTTTGTATAGCCATGATAGCACAACTTCATCCTCTTCAAACTCTTTCTTGGATACTTGTTCTGCCACAAAATTATTTTTATATGCTTCAAGAGGTTCTTTAGGTTCGGGCTTGGATAATGTCAAAGATTGTCCGTAAGACTTAGGTGAGATAGGGAGAGATGTCAAAGATAAGACTGGCTCTATAATATATTCTCCCATCCCATTTTCTTTGATATTGACCTCTTTTGCAAGATCTTCCATGTTAGATGTGGACGCTACTTTTGGAAGATTCTCTGTTATTAGGCACAAGCTTATCTGCACTTTCTTTCAATGTATTGCAAGTTGTATTCAGATCTGTGGGGATAGTAATCTCTACTCCTTCATAAGGAAACTTCAGACATTGATGGTATGTAGAAGGAATATCTTGCATTTCATGTATCCATGGTCTCCCTAGGAGGATGTTGTAGGCCAAAGGTAGATCAAGCACTTGACATATGGTATCTTTGATAACTGGACCCACTCAGATGGGTAAGACAATGGTGCCTTTAGAAGATCTTTCTTGTTCATCATAGGCTTTGATAGTTATTTTCTTTCTAGGATCAATAGCCAATTCTGAAAATCCCTTCAAGCTATAAGAACAAATGTTTAGGCCAACGCCCCCATCTATCAACACACGTTTGACCCTACGATTCTAGATCAAGACTTCTATATGCAAAGGCTAATTGTGTGGGTGACTCAAGGAGTTGTCATCTTCCTCTGAAAAGGAGATATATTGCAGAGATGTAAGATGTCCAACCATAGTCTAGAACCTATCTAAATCAAGGTTATCAGGAACATTGGAATCGAGCAAAGCTTTGTCTAGTATGGCTCTATGAGCTGGAGATATTCGAAGCAACTCAAACATGGAGATTTTGGCATTAGTGTGCTGGAGTTGTTGAATAATGCTATAAGATGTAGGCCTCGTATCCTTTGGATTGGAAGATTTGGAAGTAGCCTTCTGCTTAGAAGCAGATGAAAGATTGAAGGGCACCTTAGGGACATTTGATGAATCTGGGATTTGTCCTTTTAGATGTGCTTGAGCTTGTGATCGAGTAACCACATTGGTAGATTGATTTTGTCTATCTCTTCTTACAATTGTGATGACATTACAACTTTCAGAGAGACATGGTTCAATCATATTGATGACAACATTATTTCCAGGGTAGGCATAGTTGACTTTTGCCCCCATATTAGGCTGAGAAGTTGAAACTTCTTGACCATGTTTTGGAAATGGTTCTGTGAATGTTGTATGATCGTTATTGCTCTTAGGATTGTCAATTGTGATGTCTCCACTATTGATCAGATCTTGAATGGTATGTTTCAATCGAAAGCAGTTATTAGTTTTGTGACCTTTACCTCGATGGAAATCACAGAATTCATTTTCTCTCCACCATTTTGGCTTAGGCTCAGCATCAAGTGGTCAGATTGGTGGTAAAGAGATGATGTTATTAGCCAACAGAGTTCTCATAGCGGATTCCAAAGATTCTCCAAGAGGAGTGAACTTTCGTTTATTATCCCATCTTTTGTATTCTGGCTTCTTTGGAGATGGTTCAGAAGACTTTTGTTCTAAAGCTTTAATGGCTTGGGTACCAAGAGTGAGATTGTAGGCTAGTGCCTTTGATGGGGCATGGATAGTGTCAACAATGCCATCTGTGATGATGCCTTTGTTCTTGTTCCAATTTTTGTTCTTGTCTTTAGAACTGGATCCTAATTCGTACTTGTCTTTTTGAAGTGTGATTTCTCCTTTTTTCACAAGCACTTTTTCGATTTTGATAGCATTATCCACCATCTTATCAAAAGATGTATGATATTACATTTGTAAGGGATAATTGATTTCGGGAACAAGGTTATTGATGAAGATTTCTAGTTTTTCTATTTCTGGAATAGGTCTAGTATATAGAGAGAACTTCTTCCTCCATCTTTTAAGAAATGTGAGGAATGGTTCCCCTGGATATTGCTTGAGATTATAGATATTAATCATGGTGACTGGATGTTGAATATTGTAGGAGTATTGCTGATAAAACAATTTGATCAACTCCTCAAAAGTTTTGATAGTAGAAGGCAGTCTAGAGAACCAGTGGATGGCTGCTCCACCTAGAGATCGAGGGAAGAGACGCATCAGATAGGTTGGTTCATGCATGAACTCCATTGATTGTGTAAAAAATTCTCTGACATGATCTTGAGGATCTGAGTGTCCATCATACTTATCATACTTCAGTATCTCCACTCTTTTTGGAAATGGTGGTATATACAAGTCTTTGTCAAAAGGAAAAGGGCATAGAGCTTCCATGGAGAACTCCTTGGGTTCCTTTTCTTTCTTAAGATTGTTAAGTTCAACTTGCATAGCATGCATCTATTTCATCATAGTTGTGAGTGGAGTTTCATCCTCATGCATAATGATATCTTCAACATTAAAGTTGGGAGGAAGTTTAGCTCCTTGATGAGCCAATTATAAAAAGTATGCTTCTCTATCTTCTTTCAATAAATGCTTCATCATTCATTTGAAGTTATCATCATTTTGATATTAAGCAATTTCTTCAGGTGTGGGTTCCTAATCTGCACCATGTTGAGATTGAGTTCTCTAAGAGCCAAAGTTTGTCCCTACTTGAGACATGGTAGGAGTTTGTGGACTCCCTGGAATAGATTGATGCGGGGTTTGTTGGGTACCTCCGTGAGTTTATGAAGGAGGAATGTAACCAATTTTTAATCGATAGTTGCCAAGATCGTCATCCTCGTAAAGACTAGAATTGATGAGTTGCTCAAGAGTTGGACCCTTGGTAGCAGTTATAGGTAAGGTCTGGGATGCTTCTCCAGATTTCTTGTGTGAGGAAGCTCTAGTTTCCACCATCAACTTTGAGTGAAACAAAGAATAAGATCTAGATGACTGAAGAATGAACTGAATCAAGATGATCAGATGACGCAACCTTGTCAAGGTTTGATTGATTTGAAGATTTGATTAGATGTGGGTGAAGGATAATATGCCCTGGATGTATGGGTAGATTCCCAAAAGATAGCGGACAAGATATCACAACACTTAGTCATTTTGATGATTGATTGAAGATTGATAGTTATGACAAGGTTTTGACACAAGATGAAAAGGACTCAAATTGATTAAATAGAAGGTTGAATCAGATTCAAAAGGCCACTTTGGGATAATGATTAGATTCTCAATAGCTACTACTCTGTTCCTGACACAGTGATTTGATCAACAGATTCTGGAAATAGGCTAAAAAAGCTAAATATCTGGCAATTCTGACAATTTTTTGACAACTTTCAAAAATTTCCCAAACGACACTCTGCAGACTCATACGACAGTGGGTATGCCATGAAACAACAGTTACAAAACTTGTATGATAGTTGGTAGTGTATACACCTAAAAATGGTCACCTAGACTATTAGCCCCTTGCTAGCATTTTTGCTAAAATCATAAATTGCTTATTCTTGATCAAATCCTAGTTCTATCATTTATTCGATTATTTTCTATGGGCTAACCATCTTATCCTAAGTTTTTATTTATTAAAAGGAATATTTCCTCCCCTTTTAATAAATAAAAAGCCCCCACTTTTCCTCTTATCCTAAGTTGCACAAATAAAGCATTATTCTTATTTTATAAAAAGGAAAAAAACACTTTTTGTCTCATATGGACACAAAAGTCAACTCCTATTTTCCTATTGGAGGATACTTGTGCACATGGATTGCTCCTCTTTTAAGCTCCACCGTTGATTAAATCTTTTGCCTCTTAATCTCCATGGCCCATTCCTTTTTCATTCCCTATAAAAGGAGAGCTCTCTTCCTCATTTGCACACACAATTTTTATGCTATTGTTATGCTACAGGTTTTCTAGGTCATCTTGGAGCTTTTGGAGACATTCTTGCATCTAGGGTTTGAAGATTTGGAGCATTGTTGGCATTCATCTTGGATCTTCATCAACACTCTATCTTCTTGTCTTCATTCTTGCATCATCATGGCTTTCTTGCTTCATAGTTAGATTTCATTTCTTGCATAGTAGCTTCATTTTCATGGCATTCTTAGCTTAGATTTCCTTTATGCTTTAGATTAATTCATCTAGTTTAACTAGGAGGCTTTGTAATACTTGCATCTTTCATTTCCATAGTTTAGCTTGCATTTCCATTCTTAAACTAGCTTGCATTGCATTTCATTCTTGATTCTTGAGGATATTGGCATTCTTGCCCTTGTCTTCATTGAATCTCCCATTGCATGGTTTACTAGCAAGGTTATAGGCTAAATAGCTCTAGCTGAGAGCATTCTTAAAAACCCTTGCACTCCATGCCTAGGGAGCTATGGATCGATTTGTGAGGGCTCATTCTTGAGTTTTCTTGCATATAATGATCCATAGAAGTGTGACATATTTATAGCACACATTTTTGGCGCCCACCGTGGGGCAGAGTAGACTAGCTTTGTCCCTTTTTTTTCGTCATTTTCTGTCAATTTTTCGGCAAGTTTTTAGTGTAATTTTTGTTCTCTGGTTTTTTGTCTCAGAATATTGCGCGATACTTCTCAGGTATATCGCGCGATATACCTTACTATACGCGTGCGATACTTTGCGTCAGAGAAGAATCGCACGGCAGTATTGAGGTATATCGCCTGGTCTTGGGCGAAGTATCGCCTGGTGTTGGGCGAAATATCGCGCGGTCTGATAAGTATCGCCTGGTCTCGGGCGAAGTATCGCGCGATACTGTGTCTGAACCTGGCAGTGAGCTATTTTTAGGCTATTTTATCTATCTTGTAAGTTTCAGGTTCTTAGCTATCTTTTTGAAATTTTCTAAAATTTTCAGCGTTTTCAAGTCCGTGCCACTCTGGAAAACGGGTGCCCATTTTTTTTGAAATTTTGCAAATGGTATCAAAAGTTTAAGTGTGATATATCGTTGGAAAGGTCTTTCTGAGCCCAATCCAACCATGATGGTTTCATTTTCAGATTTTATCATTTGATCAAGTATTTTTGCAGATTATCAGATTTTTCATGTGCTAACTATTGTGGGTCTAACAAGTTGTGGTTGTAGGTGCACTTGCTTGAGATATTTTTCCAAAAGAACGCATGTCAAAGAGGGCTACTAATGGTTTTTGTAGGGCTGCCCTAAGCATAAAAACTAAATCAAGTGCTTGTTTAATTGCTTTTTTTTATTAAGTGCGGCATATACTAGTTGTTTCATTTCATAGGCACTTAATACTTTGTGAAAGAAATCTTGGGGTGGTAGGAGAAGTATGCTCTTCACCTTTAGGTGAATCAGAAAATCTTGACCCATCTTGAGGTTTTGGAAGCAAAGGGGTAATTGGATCTTGCTTGGTGTGTTTGGGAGAAGTTTTTGAGATAGGGGAGTATGCTCTTCACCCTTGTGGTGAATCAAAAACCTTGAACCTCAAAAATCATCCATTCTTTGTTTAGCTTAGGATCCTTTAGCGGGCCTGCTCTTGAGAAATCAAGAGGAATGACCCAAGTGGGGACAACCTTGTCATCATTCTCCTTGGTGGCAAGTGATTCCAACTCACTATAATCTCAAGGCTATCAAGGACACAAAACCTTGGTAGACATAGTACTTATCTTCGCTTGATGTGAGTAACTTGTGGGATTGTGACCATGAGGAAAGCATTAAGCAAGAATGCTTAAGGTACTCTTGAGGCCGCGAGGTCCTAGTCCTTTATGAGGAGCAAGAGGGGTGCTATGAACGGAAATCCTTACTATGAACCATTAGATAGAGGCCACCCTATTTTAGCCGCTTAGCTTCTTGGTGCAAGGATTGATCCAAGTGGACTTACCCGGATCACCCCAAGACACTCACCATATGTGTTCCTTTGGTTGTGTTTTTGACACTTCCATGACAACGCCAATATCTCTTGTGGGCAACCACTTGGTGTGAGGCAAGGGAGCATCAAGTTGTGGGCCACGTTGCTAAGTAATGAGCCTTGTCCTTCTAGGTAGTAATTGCTTGAATTGTCTTCGATTGTGCTATACCAATGTAAACGTTCTCAACATTCAAACAAATGGTAGCATTCATAAGGTTCTTTATTTTGATATCACAAGTGCTTGTCTTGACAAGGTTGCTTTTGCCCTTGTTTCAAGTGTTCTATGACATGTTTGATCACCTACTGTTTGCAAACTTGTCTTTTATTTGCTGTTACTGCTTGTCAAACTGAAAAATTGCACTATCCAATCTTTGAACTTGATCAAAACACTTCAAAACTGAGATTTTTATGTTCATTGGTTAAGAGTCACACTGTTTGCCTGGGAACTATCACACAAAGTTATTTTGCTATCTCACTACTGCTTGCAATCTGAAGTTGATTTGTGTCACTTCCAGTAATCCTTGGTCAGTCCAGGTCAGATCTTAGAGGTTATTACATGTTGCTCAATATTCAAATGGACTTCAATGGTATCAATTTGCACAAAATGACTCTTGGTCTTCTTTTTTCCACATCTCCCATATCTTCCTAGTCTTCCATTTCTCTTCTTACTTCATGCTTCTTTCTCTTCTTCCTAACCTCTTCATGTCTTCTTGATCCTTTTCCTCTTATTATCTAGTCTGCCTTCTTCTATTTCATCTCTTCTATTCATTTCTTTCATGCTTGATTCCTCCTCTTCTAGAATCATGAATTTCAACTATCTTGCTATAGAACCTCTCTTGAGAAGGGATGATCTCGAACTCATTGCTCAATTCGAACAGTATTATTTTTCCAAGCATCCCGCAAGTCATCAACTTAAGACAAGAATAAACAAAAAGATGTTTGAGTCTGACGCCTTTGCTAGGATTATAGACATGATTCTCTCACAATCTCCTTCTTCCAAACACTCTTTTTCTTCTAGGTCTTCTCATCATTCTTCATCTTCCACATCCTACCATGCCTTTTCCAAACATCATTATCCTTCTTCATCTTACCATGACTCTTCTCAACATCATTCAAATTCTTCCTTAGCTAAGTTTTCTTCTTCCACTATGTCTTCATTTTCTCCTTCTTTAAGATCTTGTTCTTCTTCTACTTCCCCCAAGAGTCTTGCTTTTCTTCATGAGCCATACCATAATGAGCAACATGACAATCCTTGTAATACCTTTGATGACTATGATGATGGACAATGTAGTGATACTTATGACACCTCTACTCCTCAGAGTCCTCGCAGACTCATGCTTACTGAAAATGGGTCATCCTATTGGATAGATTGTGATGGTGATCCATATGATTCTGATTTTGAAAGAGAGTTTAGTGATGTTTGTAGACAATACCTTGATGATAATCCATCTACTATTGCTGAGGACTATAAAATACAACGCGCTGATTATAAACGTTACTACTATGAGCATTTCTTCTCTAAGAATTCCACTGCTAAAAATCAAAATTGTACTTCTGAGCAAGATCATATTAATGTTGAACCTTTATCTTGTGATGGTCCCCTTCCATCCCCTACTTCCTCCAATACTCATACATCTCCTAAAGCTTCTGAGTCTTCCAAATCTTTCACAAATCCTTCACCCAACAAAGATCCTAATGCTTTTCATGCAGTTCCCTATAGTTATCCTCAAGAGCTACCTCTTCAAGAAACTCAAGCTAACCTTCACTTGGCTGAAAATAATTTCAATAATGCTAAACCTAAAGAGCCTAAGCCTTTATGCACTACAATGCCTACTTCAGCTAGTCCTTCACTATCTATTCCAAAGTCTTCCATACAATTTCAAAATGCTTCCTTGTCCTTAGAAGTGGCTTCATGTCAAGAGGACTCTAAAAATGATACAGAAAAGAATATAAAGAAAGATCAAGATCAAGAACCATCCATGTCATCCAATTATTTTCATGATGTCTCTGATCCATTTCATGGTTCTTTTGATCCTCTATGCTCTTCTACATTCATTCCACCATGTCTTAAGTCTTCTCCTAAGCAAGATCAAGCTACCACTTGCACTATTGAGCTTATTGATAATCAAAATAACCTTACTACGCTTGCACTTTCCAAAGATGATACTTCCATTAAGGTTATTAAAAATGGTGCCGTTACTTCTGATGTTAAGCTTATTGAAAATCAAGAGAAAAATTCTACGCTTATGCTATCCAAAGATCCTTGTCAAGATCAAAGTCTTCCATCTTCTTGTTCTACCACTCCATGTTCGCTTCCATTTTCTACTCTTCCTAAGTCTTTGCAAGCTTTGAACGATTCTATCAATGAATTTGCTCCTATTAAAGATGTTCATGATCCTATTGCAAATCCTAATGCTCACTCTAAAGATGCTGATGTCCTTGGTTGTCATATAGATGCTGATGAAATTATTGATTATCCTTTTGCATCTTCCACTTCCATCCTTGGACCTCTTCCACTGCTAAAGGCTTCACGCCTTCCTTCCATCTTGGGTCCTTATGTCCCTTCACTTTCCCCTCCTAACTCTCCTAATTCATCATCCATTTTGGGTCCTTACGTCCCTCCATCTCCTATCTTTCCTCAAGATCAACATAGATGCATACCCTTGAATCCTTTTCATCCACTCACCCATCTAAACCAGTCATATCTTCCTCCTTCTTCCACAAGTCCCAAGTCTTTTGGAAGTAACTTGAATGTTCAATACCAGAAAAAGAAGCAATACAAGAATCCATCAAAAAAAGATCACCATGTCTCCTCTAATCGACATGGGCACATAAAGTCAAAAGAGATATCTAAGAAGAAAACTACAAGACAAGTATGGGTTCCAAAATCCATCATTACAGATATTCTCTCTAAATCATCAAAAAGAAATAAAAAGCCTAAGGCTATATGGATTCCAAAATCTCTCTTGAAAGAGTCTTATGTTGAACAAAAAGTGAAGTTGGCATTCAAGCTTCCAAAGGTTTCCACTTCATCTTCTTCCAAAAATGATCTTTCATTCCATGTGCCTGAACCGCAACCTCTGCTAAACATTCATCATATTCCTTCACGTATTCCTTTATTCATATTTCCTCCATCCTCTCGCCACCCTTCAAGGTGTGTGTCGATGTTGATCTTGCCTTCCTTCCCATCTACCCTTTCACAATCTTTCCATTCATTATCCTTCTACCTTCTATCCTTTTTCCTCATTTGCCTATTCCTCATATCTTCCAACCTCACTCGCTTTACATAAAGCCTTATCCTCCATTTTTCTCTTACATCTTCCTTTCCCTATCAGCATCTTTGAGCATATCATTTTGAATCCTTGGCATGTCAGGGTTTATCCTTTCAAGGAGTACTATCTAAAAAGCTTGCCTTCTTCCAAAAATAGAAAAAAGAAAAAAAAAAAGAATGAAAAAAATTGAAAATGTGCCATGGTGAAAACCTGGAAACAGGCACCTTGGTAGCAAAAGTAAAGAGAAATAAATTCATCCTATGGTGACAACCACTCCCTTGTGGCACCTTGGATAAGTACCATGATGAAAACCTGGCAATCAGGCATCATGCATAGTTCTTCTACATGTTTCATCCATTCCATCTTCTCTCGTTGATCTTGGCAATGTTCAGCTATACACGAATATTTGGCTATCTTGTGAGCTATCTTACGATGATCTTGCTTTCATTCCATTCATATTCATTCCTTCATTTTTCTCCATTCATTCTAGCCTTTCTTTATCCTTTTCCCCTTTGGTCTTGATCTAATAAAAAAGAGTAAAAAAATGATGCTATGAAGCCTCTTGACATGTCTACTCCTTTGGAATGCATCCTTTTCTTCTTTTGCAGTGCGCTTTCATGACTTATCCTATGCTGGCCTTTCATTGCTTGTTCAATGCGCTTTACATGATAATTTTTCCCTAGCTTGGGTACTCTTGAGGAGTTTGACCTTGAGGATTTATTTTCCTTCATTCTCCTTTCCTCCATCTCATTCATGAGCTTTCCCTCCCTCTTGTCCTCCACCTTGCTAGACTTTGGGACTACACGATGTGATCTTGCTCATGAGTTTGATGCCCATTTCTATCTAGGGCATTCTTTGTACATACTTTATGATCCTGAAAAAATTACAAAAAAAATCATATATGATGCTGAAAAAAACCTAAAAAGCATATAAAGTACTGAAAAAATGAGCATCCTAGTGAAAACCTAGCAATAGGCGCTTTGATGTCTCACCCAAAAAAATCAAAAAATTCAAAAAATTCAAAAAAAAATAGAAAAAGTGCCTTGGTGAAAACTTGGAAACAGGCGCCTTGGTAGCAAAAATACAAAAAAATTATAAAAAAGTCCTGAAAAACATCTATCAAGTGGTGAAAACCTGGAAACAGGCGCTGCTTGAGACCCTCTGCACCTATGTCTATCAGTCTTGCGTGGCGCTCTTTCGCTCCACTTCTCGCTTTGCCTCTCCTAGCCTGGAATTGATTATTGTCTTAGTCTAGGGGGCATATGTTGCTTTAAGCTTATTTTGGGTCTCTTTGTGCGTCTGGGTTTCTTGGGCAACTTGGTTCCAATGGTGTTTTTCAACACCACCCCAACTGTGTTTTTCAACACTTCCCCTTGCGTCGAGTGTTTCTCAACACTTATCAGATGTCCTACCTGCAGTCTAGTATGATGCGATATTTCTCATTTGCAGATGCAATACTCAAAGTTTGACTCTATGACCTACACACAAGCACTTGACTTGCTGAGATTTGTTTGAATTTATTTCTTTGCATGCTTTCTATGATGATTTCTTTGCTGAGTGGTCTCTCCCTGAGAAGTTTTCGATGATGCATAGCTAGAAGACTGAGGGTATGAGAACATGTTTTATTGCTTTTTCTGCTTGTGGGTATATTTTGTTGATCCTAACTGTCATGAGCATTTATGCTGGTCTTACTTGACACTGTGGATTGACAGGGTATTATCCTTGACTATTTTTGCAACTGCATGCTTATAGTCATCTTGACTTTCTTGTGTCTCGATGCTAGCATAATCTTGCTATATCAAACTTAGGTGATCTCACTGCATTAGTCATCTGGACCTACATGTCTTTGATGCCTAGGTGAGATTTCCACATTTCTATCTGATATAGATCATATTCAGATCCACATAGTTATGCTAGTGTGTATTGTATGATCTTGCGACGCTACCAATAACGCTCAATGATGAATATTAGATGTCTATTGGCTTTGTAACCTTGCAAGTAAACCACTTTTCATGTAGCTTGCATTCTTAAGTTCATGTTAGTTTAGTTTTGCATCTTGCATATGGAGAGAGCTCTCCTTTCATTTTTCATGGACTTGTTAATCAGCTGCGTTCACCTTTCACTTCTTCCTAATCATGTCTTTCACTTCTTGTCTTTCATATCCCATCATTTTTCTATTCATTTCAGGATCGAAACCGAAATCCGAGTTCACCTTGATCATCCAAATCACCTTTTCCCCCTCTTTCACGCAGTTGGCTAACCTTTTGAGGCTTGATCCTTCCATCTTCGCTGGGGCATTCTTCACCTCTTCATCCCCATCTCTTTCAAACTTCTAGTCTTTCATTCACTTTCAATCTCAAGTTCAAATTCTTCCCCCTCCGTGGTGTTTTCGGGTTGAGGGACCGCTTGGTTCGTGCCCCGTGTCCCATGTGTGGGGCATATCTTCACTGCTTGATGGTTATTCTATTCTCTCTCTTCAATTATGATTTCTAGTGATTTGATCATGTCTCTCTTGCTTCTGCATTCCCTCTACCCGGATTTCGCTTTTGATCCCGAGGGGGCAGACACATCATATCTTATTGGCTATCTCTTTCCTAAGTGTTCAGTACTGTCGCTACCAGGCTAACCATGCAGGATTTGCTATTTTTCTGCACTTCATTTTTTGGAGTCAGAATGCTATCTTCTTGCCTTCTTGGCTACTTGCTTTCCTTCTTGGCTATTTTATTCTTTGACTGCATGTGATCCCAAAATGATCTCACATCTGTCAAAATCGCTATTGCTTGCTTTCTTGGATTCTTGGCTGATCTATTCTTTGACTACATGTGTTCCCAGATCGATCACACATTAGTCAAAGAGGGGCAAATGTATACACCTAAAAATGGTCACCTAGACTATTAGCCCCTTGCTAGCATTTTTGCTAAAATCATAAATTGCTTATTCTTGATCAAATCCTAGTTCTATCATTTATTCGATTATTTTCTATGGGCTAACCATCTTATCCTAAGTTTTTATTTATTAAAAGGAATATTTCCTCCCCTTTTAATAAATAAAAAGCCCCCACTTTTCCTCTTATCCTAAGTTGCACAAATAAAGCATTATTCTTATTTTATAAAAAGGAAAAAAACACTTTTTGTCTCATATGGACACAAAAGTCAACTCCTATTTTCCTATTGGAGGATACTTGTGCACATGGATTGCTCCTCTTTTAAGCTCCACCGTTGATTAAATCTTTTGCCTCTTAATCTCCATGGCCCATTCCTTTTTCATTCCCTATAAAAGGAGAGCTCTCTTCCTCATTTGCACACACAATTTTTATGCTATTGTTATGCTACAGGTTTTCTAGGTCATCTTGGAGCTTTTGGAGACATTCTTGCATCTAGGGTTTGAAGATTTGGAGCATTGTTGGCATTCATCTTGGATCTTCATCAACACTCTATCTTCTTGTCTTCATTCTTGCATCATCATGGCTTTCTTGCTTCATAGTTAGATTTCATTTCTTGCATAGTAGCTTCATTTTCATGGCATTCTTAGCTTAGATTTCCTTTATGCTTTAGATTAATTCATCTAGTTTAACTAGGAGGCTTTGTAATACTTGCATCTTTCATTTCCATAGTTTAGCTTGCATTTCCATTCTTAAACTAGCTTGCATTGCATTTCATTCTTGATTCTTGAGGATATTGGCATTCTTGCCCTTGTCTTCATTGAATCTCCCATTGCATGGTTTACTAGCAAGGTTATAGGCTAAATAGCTCTAGCTGAGAGCATTCTTAAAAACCCTTGCACTCCATGCCTAGGGAGCTATGGATCGATTTGTGAGGGCTCATTCTTGAGTTTTCTTGCATATAATGATCCATAGAAGTGTGACACATTTATAGCACACAGGCAGGTAATGAAATGACAATTGAAAATATCATACGACAGTTGCAAGTAGGATTTTGACTTTTGAATTTTCTGGCATAAAAACTCGTATGACACTAGGTAGTTCACCATACGACAGTTGGGCAGTACTGAAATGACATTTGACAAAAACTCGTATGACTTTCTGACCTTCTAAGATGACTTTTGACTCCAGAAAATAATTTCACTTCAAATTTTGCAAATTTAGGGTTTTCAGTTTCAGCTTGTTTGCAAATTGTACTGTCCAAATTTGAGGATTGTAACAGATTTGTTCATTTTCAATAACCAGATAGATAAACAAGCACACAAAACAACAAGCTAGTGATTTCAAGCATGTCTGAAAATAATGAACAAGGGCAAAAGCAACCTTGCGCATGAACAATCAAGTGATTTTATTCGTTCTAATCCTCCGAAGCGCTAATTGTGTATGTTCCAAAAATGTTTTGCAATAACGCACATATACCCTAGAAAATGAAAATTTGGCCTCGCTAGGGTTTTTAGTAATGGTTTGACTCTGCAACTTTTATGATCCAAAGGGGTGAACTCCAATCCTGGTGCACCAGGGTTTTGACACAGTCTGAGAACTTAATCTTCAGGAGCTGCTAGGGAGATCTGACAACCCAACAATTAACCACACCTATAAAGATTTCTTCCACAAGGACATTTATATAGCGGCTATCACTACCACGGTGAAAATGGCTATTACCGCTTGAGGTTCTATCAACACAATTTGCCCTATGAAGGGAATGTCCGCTATGGTTAACCCTCTGTAAAGATGACTCACAGTATTGTACCACAAGGGGACTTGGCTCCAGATCCAAGGTTTTGATGCCTTTTCACTTTTAACCCAAACAGAGCAAGCAGATTAATCTGACACACTAAGACGAAGTTTTTTTCGCCAAGGTTTGTGATGTCAACCCCACGTGATCTATCAATCTCTCCGGAGAGAGAATGTATCGATCAATAAGAGAAGACGCACTAACCAAGTAGAACGTGAAACGCACTAAGTATCCTCCCTACCTACAAGGATCCCGTCGTCAAGGAAGGATTTTGCTAGGAATCCAATCTCTCAAGAATCACAAATAGTTTTCATAGGGCCTAATTACTATGTGAGCATAGATATATATTCCCGAAAGCAAATCTACCAAAAGTACCCAAAAGTAGAAAGAGGAACACTTAACGCTTAAAGCGAATATGAGGTGAGTCCACAAGGTGGAACGATTAACCCCTCACACAAGCTAAAAATGAGTCCACAACTTAGAAAACAAGTGAGTTCTAAAAGGCACAAAAGGGTTGCCTAGTGGAACAATTAACGCTTCTCTCTTGTAGACCCCTCCCCTTTATGGCGCTAAGATTGCAACCATGGGGCGGAATGAGGGGCCGACGGATTTAGCAAGTCCAATAACCCAAGATAGCAATCTAGATCAATCACAAGTATCTAAGACTACTTATCAATACTTAAGGTGTCACAACCTAGTATCAATTATGCAAGTGTGTAAAAACAAAAGCGTGAAAAGAAACACTCAAGCTAGAGACATGAGAGATTTATTTTAAGTCCAAATCAAAATGTTATCAGAACAAGGAGAATACCTAAGATCCTTGCAATGTGCTTAGTAGATGTTTACCTATTTTTAGCAATTCTTGCACTTTTTCCAATCAAAACCAACAGGAGTCAATCAAAAACAAAGAATTTCAATTGTTAAGATTAGCCGTTAGTCAAAATCTAAAAACCAAATATGACAAACTGCCCTAAAAAATGAAACGACAGTCAAAATTTGATGTCGAAACTCGTACGACAATGAGTTTGTTACTAGACGACAGTATGAAACTCGTACGACACTAGGTGTGCTCCCAGACGACAATACAAAAACTCGTACGACACTGGGTATATGATGAAATGACAATTGAATTTCCAGATGACAATGTGTACAGTCTGGCACAATTCTCGATCCAATAGACTGTCGTATGACAGTGGGTCCAGTGTGAAATGACTTTTGGCAGAAACTCGTACAAAGATTGTATGGACAGAAATTAAAAATCATAATTTTGCACAGAAACTGAGGAGAAAAAGATAGAAATTTATAGAATTGAATTGGAAATCCGTTTCAGGGCCCCACGGTGGGGGCTAGAACTGTGTGTGTGAAAATTGTACCTGATCGGTAGACACAACACTTCAGTAAAACATTAGAGGTTAGCACAAACAAAATCTGCAATGAATTGAAAGCTAAACTAACCAGGTGATTTTCTGCCTTCTAATAGGTGCGAGATTGATGTTCTCATATTGGAATCGAGATCAGTGACCTTGATGACACCTAAATGAAGGATTTGAATGCAAAACTGATATGAAATGTATGCAATTAATCTATTTTTTTTATTTTCTATGCAATGATATGATGAAAACTTGATATGAAATCTATGATATGTAAAAATTTGATATGAAATCTATCTAACAATGATATGATATGAAAACTAAATGAATGTAAAAACCAAATTGATCTCACAATAGCCTTGATTTGCAATAAGCTTTGATTCTCCAAATAGCAATTCTTCAGCGTGATTATGCAATTCTTGTGGATGATTTGTGAAGAGCTAAAGCCTTAATTTATAGAAATCCAGGGCTTTAGGGATGCATGGAAAAAAGCCATAAATCACTCAAATAACTCAGCTTAATTTTTGAGTTATCTAAAAATAAAGATAATTTAATTCACAAAAACATGTAAATCATGCAAAAATAGCTTTTTAACTCAAATTAGAAGTTTAGATCAACTTTAAAACTCAAAAATGATGTTGAGTTCCAAAAAGTCAATAACTTGCATTAATTTTCTGATTTAGAGTTTAACTGCTCTTTGATTGTGCACATGGATAATTATGAATTAATAAATAAATAAAGTGATTTATTCTCAACTTAACTGATTTTTGAAAAATAAAACAATTGATTTATGGGTTAATCAATCATTTAATCAAACTTTTATTCAAAATTACAATATTAAAAATTGACAAAAATGATTTAATTAATTAAATAAAATATTTAATCAATTATTTGTAAGATTGTGGATTTATTGTCAAAATTAAATATCATAATTAGGAATAATGGAATTAAATTCAATTAAATAATTAAGTGGCCAAATTAAATCTAATTAATTAAATATTTAGAATATTTAATTAATCAAACGTTAGGATAAATTAGATTTATCGCCAAATAATCATTAAATTAAAGATAATTAAGATATTTAGGAATATTGCTAGGAATATTCCCCGATGCAGAATTTAAGATAATCAATTAAGATTCGATGATGTTCAGATGTGCCTTAGGTTAGGACTTTGATGTCGATTTCGTTCGATGTGTCGATATAGGAGGTTAATGAACCTATAGCCCATTTTTGGGGTATTACAGTAGTTAGAGTTTTAAATCTTCTAAAAACTCATGAAAATATTATAGAGAATATTTGTAGGAAACAAGAATCAAACTCCCATACATTTCAAGTACAACTATACCATCTTAAAATGGATGCACTTTCATTTTGAGACCTTTTAGCCATCCTTAGTGTGGTTTTTGTCTCTCTTTCATATGCCTAGCCCTTCCATCATTTCTAGATCATCTCTCATCTTCCGACATGGTCCTTTAGGTGCTATTTTATCACCTTTCTGGCCATATCTTATGGCAGCTTCATTTTCTCCTGATTCTTTCAACACCTTCTCTTAGGCCTCTAAAACCCCTTTCTAGGCACCCCCTTGGGAATAGGTCAACCTGTTCATGGAAGAGGCTGGCCAGGTCAACCTCTTCCCTAAGGTATTTTGATTGTGGGGTCCTATGTGCCTCGGGTTCGCCGATTTACTTATTTTTCTCTTGGGTCAGCCTACTTTTTTTTTAATCCCGAAAACAAGTATATAAGGAGGCTTGGTCATTTAATTTTCATCCCCATTAACCTAAATTATCATTATATAAGAAATCAAGAGTAAGCATACATGTGTTCATGAGATTTCAAGAAAGCATCTTCAAGCATTCATCAAATTCAAAGTGGTAGTGGAGTTTGGCTTCTAAGGAGGAGATCCATCATTCCAAATAATCAAAGTTCTTCCACCCTTCATCATGGCATGTCACATAAATTCCTATACATGAGGTTTTGACTTCTTTGATTTCCTTTTGGTTTCTTTGAGTCAAGGCTATTACATTTGCATATTTGATCACATCTCAAGTTCAATGGCATCTACAAAGGTAATTGTATCTTTCATTTGATATATTCAATCCTAATACATGTTAGAATCTCCTTTATCATTACATTTACATTTAAATTTCAAGGTTGAATCCTCAATCTAGGGCTTGACCAAGAAAAGCCCTCATACACCCAAACCCATAAACAATCTTTTCGGTGTGCAAGAACAAGATACTAGAATTATAACCATAGATATGGAAACTACTTGTTGAGACATTTCCAAAGAAGTTGAGTCAACTTTCCTATGGTATCTCGAGAACATGGTGACCTGGTCAACCTTTCCAGAATACAATGACTTGGTTGACATGTTCTTGGAGGTTTGGGAAAAACATCATTTTCTAGGTTTTCTGTCGTGATCACAAATTTGAAATCGGAAGTTCTATCACATGTTTAGATCTACATTTTCCAAAGCAAATAGGAACATTACTCTATACATTTCAAGGTGAGTATGCTACCCTTCATTTCAATTCTTAGTCTAGACCTATTTTTAGATCTTAATTAGGTTGATTGCATACATTTGGTGTCTAGATCTATCTTACTTTCCTCATTAAATCAATTGGTTCAATTAAACTTTTACATTTACATGTCTTTAATCAAATCATACATTGGATGAAAGATGACTTTCTTGCGTACTTCCTTAATATAATTTGGGTTTAGCATTGTCATCCCTTTATCTCCTTGGGTTTTGCTAATCTAACTTGGGTTAAATTAAGAGTTATGTTTGTAAGCCCCTCTTTTTCTTGTATTTTGAATGTTAGTGTGAAATTGGTTAGTTACTGAATTCATCTCACATGGTTTATATTGTTAAATTCATTAGCACCCATTTTTCCCCCTAAACATTTTGGTGATCCCAATGTGTTACAACTTCCTTTTGATCTTGGTGTATTATCTTGTGTGTTCACTAAGCATTTTGGTGAACCTAACATGTTACAACTTCCTTTTGATCTTTTTGTTAGATTCCCCTTTTACATTATCTTGTGTGTTCACCTTCACTAAACATTTTGGTAAACCTGACGTGTTACAATTTCCTTTTGATTTTGGTGCATTATATTTTGTGTTCACATTCACCTAAACATTTTGGTGAACCCAACTTGTGCCCCTTTTACTTTTGAAGTTAGAGTGTTTCTTTACATTGGTTGTTTATCTTCTTTTAGTGAACCCAACACATTCCCTCTTCTTGTTGATTTTGGAATTAGATCTGGCTATCTTGTTTTTGTAACAATGGCATTTGATAAAATAATGTGGTGCATAATACTCTTCATGGTAACTCTTGTGCTTTCATATCTTTATCATGCATATGATGTTTATGCAAGCTTCTTTCATTTCATGATGTTTATGTCTTTGCATGTTTTTCTTGCATGTGTTATTATGAAGATAACTAATACAAGGTGTCCAAACAGAACATATTCCAATATGATCATTGGGTTTTCATGTGGATTTTTTAATCATCTTTTGGGTGGCATTAGAGATTTTTTTAGTGATGCTCCTAATCCTAATATTGTGCCTAATCCTTCCCACGATCAATCCCCTCATACCCCTTCTACATTTCAACACATGCAAAGAATGGTTCATGATTTAGATGTTAACCAATTCTTAGATGAGTCATCTCCTTCACCTCCTCCATCACCTACACCTAAATCTCCTTACATATAAATCCTAATTCCATTCCTCTGTACATAACATTTACCCATCACTCTCAATATAAACCATTCTCTCCATCTTCCCTTCGCTCTATTTATACCACGGGCTATAATACTATCACTAGACAAGGTTATAAGGGTTTAGGTCTTGGTTTTTATGAACATGGTATTAATATTCCCTTCCAAATTCCTCACCGACACCCTCAACAAGGCCTTGCTTATGTTTCCCCTTAAATACTTCTCCTTCTTTCCCTCCCCCATGACCTCCTCTTCACCTTATTTTTCCAACTCCAGCTTTATCTCCTAATGACACTTGGGAATATGTAGCATTAATAGTTGACCACTACCTTTTGATTGTGCCTAAAT